>CM060315.1:25306736-25344236 GCA_030674185.1 Monoplex corrugatus | reverse complement strand
TTTGGTGGTGAAATAGTTGGAGAATACAGATGGGAGTTCTTCATTTGTATGTTTTGTTGGGAGAGGTAAATCTTTTCGTGTGCCAAGGAGATGATTCATGGTTGTAAAGAGTTCTTTTGAAGAAGAGGCATTCAGGATTTTGGTTTGGAAATAGCTTGTTTTTGCTGATGCAATGAGGGTGGATACTTTTGTTTTAGAGGCTTGGAAAAGTTGCCTGTGTACAGTGAGTTTGGATTTGCGCCAGCGGCGCTCTGCTCTGCGGCGGGCACGTTTTGCACAGGCGATCTCATGAGTGAGCCAGGGGGTAGGGGGGCGGTCAGGTAAAAGACGGGTTGTGGCTGGAGCATGAGTGTCCAGAAGATGGTGGAGAGTAGTATAGAATTCATCGGCAAGGTTATGTGACTTTTCAGAAAGGAGACCGGAGGCATCAGATGAAAATGTGGAGAGGTCGATAGATTTCAGATTGCGTCGAGTCACTGTGCGCATGGTACGGGAAGGAGGAGAAATGTCGAGAGAACAGAGAATTGCAGAGTGGTCAGATGGAAGGGCTGAAGTTAGACGGGTAGAAAGAACTAAGCAGTTGTCAGTAACGGAATTTTGGTGATCACGAGAAATGATCCAGTCAAGAATGTGACCTTTTTGATGGGTTGGTTCAGAAATGTGTTGAGTCATATTGTTACTGGACAGAGAGTTGATGATATGTCTTGTGTCATAACGGTGAGTGTTGTCATAGTGGACATTGATGTCACCTAGAATGATGAGATTTCCAGGTAAGAGACAGTAGTAATCAAGAAGTTGATCAAAGTCAGAGAGAAACATGGATGTGGTGAGCTTGTTGGCAGAGCTAGGTGGAGGTCGATAGACACAGGAGAAGGTGATGGGGTGAGGGGTGGATTGGAAGGATACTTCAACGTGCTCGAAAGAAGGATGGGAGAAAGGCAGAGACTGCGAGAAAGACAGGCGGGAATGGAGTGAGTCGTTGTAGAGGATGGCGATACCACCACCTCGGGATGAGCGATGGAAAGAAGCAAGCCTGTAACCACTCGGAGTGAGACTCACATGTATAGGTTCATGACCAAGGGGGTTAAGCCATGTTTCGGTGATAAAAGCAATGTCAACATGCTCATCTGCGATAAAGTCAGCAATGACATCAGCTTTGCCATCAGTGCATGTTGACTGAGCGTTAAAAAGGCATAGTTTTAGTTTATCACAATGCGGCGGCCGAGGTGGAGACGAAGGCAGCACCGACGGGACAGAAGACGAAGGAGACACCAGCGGGACAGAAGACAAAGGCAGCACCAGCGGGACAGAAGACGAGGGCAGCGCCGGCGGGACAGAAGACGAAAGCGGCACCGGTGGGACAGAAGGTGAAGGCGGCACCGGCGGGGCAGAAGACGAAGGCGAAGACGGCAGAGGAGGAGATGAAGTTTGCAGCAGCAAGGTCGAGTGCAGGGGCAGTGGAGGAGACGAAGAAGCAGAAGAGTGGTGTCGGACTGGCACAGCAGGAGGCAGATTGTGCCAAAGTCGGTGGAGACGTCCACCACGACAGGATCGCGCAGTGCGGGGCTTTTTTAAGTAACCAAGACCTGAGGGTTATGTCCCTTTGGTGAGTTTTGGTCACCGTTGTGTTTGTAAAGATCGTTGTAGAGACAAACAAAAAAAATCTGACATTACATTTCAGTTTGTGTCTTTCTTTAGAGTTGTTTGTAAGGATATAATAACAAACTGTAAGACGAAATTATGATGAGACTTTTCATTTAAGTCAACTTCAAGTAAGAACTTTGCGTGTTTTCTTTGATTAGAGAGAGAAGCTTTTTCTAAGCTCAAATTTCATAAATCTGTAAAATAAGTCCAGATTAGAGATATACGGGGTAAAAGTTGTACCATAACTATTAGGTCGTAACATAGTCAAGTAATGGAGACCTGAACTTTTCTTGAGACCGTAGAATGGCAATAATGAGTTGCATACAACTCTAAAGAAAGACACAAACTGAAATGTAATGTCAGATTTTTTTTGTTTGTCTCTACAACGATCCTTACAAACACAACGGTGACCAAAACTCACCAAAGGGACATAACCCTCAGGTCTTGGTTACTTAAAAAAAAGCCAAAGGGATTATAACTCTTAGATCATAGGAAGTCGCTGCATTACCACCCCTCCCAGCGCAGTAAACTACGAATTGTTTTAATAACATTCAGAAGAACAAAACTGAAATCAAAGTCATCGAAACCTTCTTGGCAGACGTGAAATGCAGCCAGAGCAAGTTGTGACAGGAGGATCTCTGGCAGGGGATGGTGGTGGTGATGTTGACAGCTCTGCTGGACAATTCGCCTTGTGAACAAAGTAACTGATAACCGAGTCCGAATGGGTCCAGCAGCACAATGCCCGGCACTTTTGCTTGAGTGGCAGAATGGTTCAGACGTTCGCCTGCCAATAACTAAACTCAAGCTTCCGGGGCTCGTTCTCCATAGAGGCCTCGACTTTTCCCCTCAGTTTGACCGGAAAATCGAACTGAACGTGTAGTTCTACGGAAGGGGACGAAAAACGAGTCGGACCCGTGTGCCTTCTAGCTGTCCACGCTAAAGATCCCACGGCAGTTGAAAATCGTAAAGAGCAGGACATAGCGTGGCTACCTTGGTAAAAAACATTAGAGAGATGGGTTGATTTCCCAGGTCCCACCCCTTGAAGACCAGTTAGCCTTCTTGCCTTTCTGAAGTCTTGGTAAAAAAAGGTGAATATGAATATGAATTTAAAGCGAGAGAGAGGGGATGGGCGTCTCCATCGTGGTGCTGGCCGGAAAAATATGAGGTCTCTGCCAAATCTCACTTCCCTACCATCCCAGGGTTGTGAAACTGATCTATATAGACCTCAGGATCTGGTCAGCTCGTGGGTTATGTGCAGGCTTAAGGCTTGTGCCGTGATCATTCTGGATCTTCTCCATCATATGGCACCATATGACGTTAAGTGCATATGGAATTCATTCCGAGCGCGGAGATGTCATCTTGAGAAACTGAAACTGACAACTCAAAACTGGCTACCGTTTAGCGTTGGATTAGGGGTGACTGTTTGCGGGGGCGGGGGTGGGTGGGTAGGGAACTGTTGGTTGCTCTGGGTCCCATCGAACACCCTTGATGCTTCTTATTAACTTGTTGACCAATCATCATCATCTTCAGGTGCCTTGCACATGGCGTTGGCGATCATGGCCTTCCATCTGTTTCTATCCCTTGTTGCCTCAAGCACCTCCTCCACCCTCTTTATTCAATAACAGAACCAATCTTCTCCTTCTCCTTCTCGCTGTTTCACCTTTCTCGACATGGACAGGGTCAGGTATCCATTCATAGCTGGGTGGACTCAAAGTGCTCGTACAATTTTTCTTAACCCTTTGACTCCCGCATCCCGTCCACCAGCATCCTGCATTGTCAACCATGCTAGCAAAACAAGAACTTAACCCTTTGACTCCCTTATGCTGCAGGAACGTGGATAGGATGAGGGAGTCAAAGGGTTAAGTTTTTGCAGTTGGTGGATAGGGTGCGGGAGTCAAAGGGTTAAGATGGACTCAACGCAGGCAGTCCGATTGAGCTGTACTTCTGCGCCAGTCGTATCTTGAATAAAGATAACAAACTTCACTGTATCGTGTCCTGAAGTACAATGAGAATAATAGAACAGACATCCGTTCCCACAACAGCAGGAAACCTTGGGCAAATAAAAGGATAAGGGCTTTGTAGGCGTGACGATGTGATCTGGCGAACACAGCCTCGCGTTCTAATTGATTGATTTGGTTCAGTTTTTACGTCAGCACCCACCTCAGGTGATATGGCCGACGGGGATAATCATCCCAGGGAAGTGGGGAAAGGGGGACTTATCTAATCCTATACTGACACCACCAGAACAAAATGATGTTAAGATGGGACAGTGAGAAGTCCAGTTTTGATGTAGCACATCCCAGGAGTCGAACCCACAACCATTAGCATGTGAATCCGACGCTCAAACCAACTGAGCTACTGGGGCCCGCTCTCGCGTTCTAAGCTTGATGGTATACTTTTCACACCTTTGAGTTGAGAAGTGGTCCTTGTGATTGGCTGGTCTGCAGGATATAAAATCGATCAAAAGATTTGATCATGGCCGGCTATCTTTTCACATTTTCAACACAATTGTCTCGCATTGTGTTTTTATTTTTTTCAATAACACTTGGCTCATAGATCTTTTTTCCTCGATGATGATCAATCTTAAGTTCAAGTCCAGTACACACACCACATACACACACACACACACACACACACACACACACACACACGCATACACACACAACACACACACGACATACAAACAACACACACACCACAACACACACACACACACACACACACACACACACACACACACAACACACACAACACACATTGCTCAAAATGACAGAGTGAAGCCACCATTCTCGGTCACCCTAGTCCGTTTATCTCCCGATGCCCTGCAGCTCTGCTCTTCAACCATCATAGGACCGTTAGCTCCCAAGAGTAGCCATCATTAACCCTTTGACTCCCGCACCCTCTCTACCGACTGCGAGAACTTAACCCTTTGATTCCGTCACCCTATTCACCAGCTTCCTGCCGGAAGCTGGTGGATAGGGTGAAGGAATTAAAGGGTTAAGTTTTCGTTTTGTCAGCATGGTTGACAATACAGGATGCTGGTGGACAGGGTGCGGGAATCAAAGGAATAAGCGGGATAACTGGCTCTGCTAGCAGAGCGGTTGAATCAAGATCTGATGTCTTAAGTTCAATCCCAGCGACAACGACAACAACAACAATAACAACAACAACAACAACAACAACAACAACAACAACTTTGCTTCTTCGCAGCCCATATCAACGCTCCAATCATTCTGGTGGTCTCATCTTTCTGTTTCATTGGTCTTGCTGTTTTGCCTTAGCCTCTCATTGGGTGTTCTTTTCTTTTTGACGTGGTGTTAGCCCTGATATGGCTCTAGTGGTCGGCTGGGCTATAAGCAATATGAATTAAGAATTAAGAATTATCTCATTTCCAAGGCCTCTGCAGCAAATGGATTTTGCACGGTCTCAGTGGCATTTGTTGGAAGCTATGGGTAGAACTCGTACCGGCTGTCGAGTTCTATGAATTCCTTGGAATGAACAGTTTCAAATTCCTTTTTCGGTCATCTGCTATTCTGGTCAGTGATACTGTAAATAAATGAGTTATAGTGGTATAGTTTTCTCCTTTACCTTACTGCCTTCAATGTAAATGGCATGATAGTAAATAAATAAGTAAATAAGTAAGCAGACAAGGAAGTAAATAAGGTAGTAATGAAATAAACTTCTCCCTTATCTGTACGTCTATCTGTCTAGCTGTCTATCTATGTACCTAAGCAATCAATTGTCAGACTGTTTCAAGGAAGATAATTGAATTTCCCTGGCGGAATCCCCGGGTAGGAGCTGAATATTTTATTAAATGAAATACATCTCTTGAGTTTATCGTCTTTTATCGTTTCTTGTCTTATCAATCGATCAATCGATCAAATGTGTATGTCTCTGTCTCTCTCTCCCGCATTTCCTCCATTCTCTCTCGCCGACTCTCTCTCTCTCTCTCTCTTGTCTGTGTCTGTCTGTCTGTCTGTCTTCTCTCTGTCGCTCTCTCTCTCTCTCTCTCTCTGTGTCGCTCTCTCTGTCGCTCTCTCTCTCTGTCGCTTTCTCTCTCTGTGTCTCTCTCTGTCTCTCTCTGTCTCTCTGTCTCTCTGTCTCTCTCTCTCTATATATATATATCTGTCTCTCCCTCTCTCTCTCTCTCTCTCCCTCCCTCTCTCTCACTTTTTCTTTTCTATCTGCCCATCTGTCTATCAATCTTTCTGTAAGTATATCTGTCTGTCTGTGTGTCTGCTATGTTGCACTGATAAATCCGGTAAGTTCAACTTGATGAGACCACTGGCTAACACCGCAGTCAGGCTTGAAAAAAAGAAAGAAAGAAAGAAAAAGAAAAAATAAAAGATCTAGGCCATCTTCCATGACGCTGGGTTTGATATGACATGGCAAGGGCGTAAACACCCTGGAACAAACCCAACGGCACCTACTCGATCAGTACACAAGTTCAAGAAGTGAGAATTCTGTTAATTGCCTCATCTCATGCCCATACCAGCTGCGCGTGCCTTTCGCTGCTTCGGTCGTGCGCCGGGTGGCTTTGTGTCCCGCCAATGGCGGAGCAGCGCGCGCGGGGCATCGCTCAAACACTTCAATTAATTTGCTTAATATCATTTTCTTCTCAACAGGCTCGATGGGGATTTTGGGAGGGAGGCGTCTGTGTCCTCCCCCTTTTCTCGTTTACTCCTCCTCCTTTCTGTGCGGGAGGCGTGAGGCAGCGCGCTGCAAGCTGGCAGCTAAAGAGAGCCGGGGAAGAAAGGCGGACCCTCAGTTGCTGGTCTGAGAGAGGGGGGTCTGTGGTAATCAAAGGGGGGAGTTGTGATTATAGTACTCCAGTAGCCCTGTGTGTTGTTCGGGTCTGGGTGGTGTTGGATGGAACTAACCAGACCGTCAACTTGGAGGCTGGGCGTATCACATATTCCCCCCCCACTGTTGGTTCTTGTGGTTTGTTTTTTAGGGGGGAGGGGATGAAAGTTCAATGACTTTTGGTGTGGATGGTACCACTACTTTTGCTGGCTGTCATTGTTTTTAAGCAAGATGGACGACTGATAATTTTTTCCCCCCATCGCCATCACTTTTGTGAAGTAATCTAAACACGCAATTACATGATTAACTGTAATCATGCCGATGAGTATCAGTGGTGAGTCTGTGCAGCCAAAAGTGTCTTGATCAGAATTCTACAAGAAAAGAAATGTTAGTGAGTGCTTGAAACAGATGTGAACTCGATCTTTCTGTAAAATGTTTTCAATCGCACTATACATTTGATATCTCCTTCATGTTCTTGTGCGTGCTATTGTGTTTATTGAGTAGACAGTCGTGTGTGTTAATCCAACGTGTGAAGAACTGTCAATACTGAAACAGATTTCATCAGAGGCGACGAACCAACCCAGTCAATCGACAGACTATTTCTTTCTGGGGGGACAGGGCGAAAACCGTCTGAGCCACTAAATCTGAATACAAGCGATACATCCATTCCAGACTTCAGAGTTGTTCTAAGACAACGGCAACACAAATTGTCCCAGAGCTCCATACAGACAATGGATTTTCCATGCTTTCCAGGAGGTCACGTTCATCACCTGAAGCAGCTGTGCAGTGATAGGAATCTTCCAGATGGCGACCTCTTCCCCAACTACACCCTGCACAAAGACACGGGTAGCGCCCACGAGTACAGCGACAACGACAGCAGTGCTGAGGACGAGCACACTCATCACGCCAGTCCCGAGGCGGCGGCAGCCAGCCATGACAAGACTGAGGACAACGCATCTAAAGTGAAGCCAGGAAAGTCTGCTGCTGCTGCAGAACTGAAAGACCCCGCTGCCGTGTCGGTGTCGCTGTCAGCTGCAAGAGATCGTTCTCCAGAGCGCCCGGCTCCTATGATGCTGATGGACGAGAGGAAGAACTCTTTTCATCACGACAAGCAGCTGGCGCTCATGGGAGAGGACTACCCCGGAATGAAGAGTATGTCAGGCAAAATGAAAGGCAAGGACAACTCCGGGCATCATTCAGGGGGCCACCCTGCCAGTGTAGGCATAGAGATGATGGGGATAGGCGGCAACAAGACGGTGAGACTCAACATCAACTCCAGAGAACGACGCCGCATGCACGATCTGAACGACGCCTTGGACGAGCTGAGAGCAGTCATTCCTTACGCCCACAGTCCTTCAGTCCGCAAACTGTCCAAAATCGCCACTCTGCTCCTGGCCAAGAACTACATCCTTATGCAGGCCAACGCCTTGGAAGAGATGCGGCGACTGATCATCTATCTCAACCAGGGCCCCTCAGCTGCTGCCGCTGCCGCTCTCGACACCTACTCTGCGTATTCCCGCTTGCAGGCAGGGCCACCTGGTTTGGTGGGGGAGAACCGATCGCCAGTGATCGCCCCTCGGCCTTCTTCCCCTACTCTTCAACGGTGTGCCAACGACAATGTTTGAGGTTCTGTCTGATTTCTGCGCTGAACTAGTTTTACTCCGCAACCTCAAAGCATGAATGTTTACTCAGAGATACTGTTCCAGATGCTAATCGTTTCACATCATTGACGTGCCGAGGAAAGCGATGTGGTCAATCAATACATGTATTACATACATACATAATATTATTATCTGTCACTTGACAGTGACCACACACAAGACTGCTGAATAGTTATGAATATTGGGACAAAAATTATCTAAAGGGCTTTGATCTCATTTTATTTGCAGTTCTCAGCTACGTGACGTTACGGTGGCCGGATTTTTTTTCCGGTTTCTTGACTCTTGATACTGTCTGAAACTTCAATAAAAACAACAGAGATGATGCCTGTCAAGAATGTTTCTGGTTCTAAAAAAAACTGAGAAGCAAGATTCTTTCATGTAGGCTTCTATAGTTGTGATTTGCTGTCCTGGGTGGTACGACTTCATGGATTAACTTGACTTCAAAAACAGTATCACTGGCTGGAGATACGTTCAGCTGATAAGTGTTTTCAGATGATGTACAGAATACTAGTCTGACTGTGGCGAAGCTTGCCCGATGTTATAAGTGAAACTGTGTCATTACACGACATACTGATTGTCTGAATCTTATGCTAGAGTGTTGTGTTTAATGGTGGTTCTTGTCAGTCTGCAAGTGTCTATCTATCTATCTATCTATCTATCTATCTATCTATCTATCTATCTATCTATCTGTCTATCTAGCGATCTATCTAGTGATCTGTCCGTCTATTTATCTGTCTGTCTGTCTGTCTGTCTATCTATGTATCAAGTGATCTATCTAATTATCTATGTGTTTGTCTAATTATCTATCTATCTATCTATCTATCTATCTATCTATCTCTCTATCTATCTATCTATCTATCTATCTATCTACCTATCTATCTATCTATCTATCTATCTATCTATCTATCGATCGATCGATCTATCTATTTAGCTAGCTAGCTAGCTATCATTCTAGCTACCATTCTACCTATCTACCTATCTACCTACCTATCTATCTATCTATCTATCTATCTACTATCTATCTATCTATCTATCTATCTAGCTATCTATCTATCATCTATCTATCTATCTATCTATCTATATCTATCTATCGACCTATCTATGTATGTATCTATCTATCGATCGATTGATCTATCTAGCTAGCTAGCTAGCTAGTTATCATTCTAGCTACCATTCTACCTACCTACCTACGTACCTACCTACCTACCTGTCTATGTATGTATGTTATGTATGTATTATGTATGTTTGTATGTATGTATCTGTCTGTCTGTCTATCTGTCTATCTATCTATCGACCTATCTAGCTTCTAGCTATCTGTCTAGCTATCTATTTATTATTCTACCTACCTACCTACCTATCTATCTATCTATCTACTATCCATCTATCTATCTATCTATTTATCTATCTATCTATCAATCTGTCTGTTTGTCTGTCTATCTATCTATTCTATCTATCTATCAACCGATCTATCTAGCTATCTTGCTATCTATCATTCTACCTGCTATTACCTACCTACTACCTACTACCATCTGCATCTTCTATCTACTATCTACTAACTATATCATCTATCGTCGATCTATCTATCTATCTATCATCTATCTATCTATCTATCTACGATCGATCGATCAGTCGATCAGTCGATCTAATCTATCGATCTGCGTATATGTCTGATCTGTCTACATATTCTTTATTTTTTATCTATCTGTTTATCTGTCTATCTATCCGTCTCTCGGTCTGTCTGTGTGTCCAGTTACATGGTAATGGCCATGTGCAAAAATTAATGACAGTGAGAAATTCTTTCTTACATTTTTTTTCGTGTATTTAGTGTATTCCTATTGAATATATGTGAATATAAACGAATCATGATATAACGTTATCTTATGTACTTTATGTTTGACTTCGTTTTCTTTAATGAACGCAATATCCAATACATCTGCATGCAATTTAGAATAGATAAGGAAAATTACTGAAAATTCTAAAAAATGTAGAAGAAGAAGCAACGAAACTAAATCAATAGAAAAATAAATGACTAAATAGATAAATGAACTTTAAAAATAGATAAATAAATGAATGAAAGAATAAATAAATAAATGAATAAATAAATAACAAATAAATAGATAAATAGCTAAGTAAATAAGTAAATGATAAATAAATTAATAAATAAATAAATAAATAAATAAAATCCTTCACTTTTAGTTTCCTCGTGGGTGAATCTGTGTAATTATTTATTTATTTCCCTAGGGAAGAAAGTGATACTTTCGAGCAAGAAAAACATTCATTTTTTTTATTTGAACAACTACAACATGGTAGTCATGTAAAAACAAATCTTATTTTCCTTAGCCTTTTCTGAAACAACAAGTATATTTCTAGTTTCCGAGAAAGATTTTCAGGGGTCGTGAGAATTTCCTAAATGTTCTTAAGTAGCAATTTAACTTCTTACAGGAGCAATTTAACTTTTGAGACGAAACCCTGCATTTTCTCTTGTTTGATAAAATGACCCCAAATTTAGGTAATTCTGATTCAACATATACCGCAAAATTTCATCCTTTCATTATGCCTCTGTTTCAAGTTATATGCAGATTCATTTGTAACGTCACATAATTCCTTGGTGTTCAACTTTTGTTGATTAGGTTAGTTGGTTGGCTGACTGGCTGGTTAGTTAGTTGTTTTTCTTTTATTTCGGTTTTTTATGTTTTGTCTTTTTTTTTTAAGGGGGGGGAGAGGTGCTTGTTTGTTTCATCTCCTGATTATAAATTCAGGCCACATGCATTCCAAAGTTTGTCATTGTTATTATTATTTTTGTTTATTTTGTTGCCGACTAAGCAGAGCAGTATCAGGGCTATCGCCATCTCAAAATTGTACACAATACCTCACTGGGAAGAAAAAAAATGGAAAAGAAATTAAGTACACATATCAATGCATTTGCGTACATATTCTAAAGATATACTTCTGTCGTTGACCACTCTATCCAGTTTATCACCAGGGGAGGGAGGTAAAAATCTGATTACAAGTTTATATACAATTAAGGACATTAAAGCGCATATAAAAAACGGGCCTAAATAATATAACCTGCTTTTCTTCAGAGCCAAAGATTCACTTAATACACGTAGGTAGATAGGTAGATAGGTAGAATGGTCCTAAGAGAATGTAAGACTTTACGGAACACATACAGGTGAATGAACCAGAAAAGCAGAATATGATACGAAGATAGCAAAATAGCATGGCAGAAACAAAGAGAGTGACAGAAAAGAAGAAATTTCTAGCACAGAATGTTCAGGATATGGGGATACGCTTCGTACTGAAAGACTGTTCACCCGGTTCTTGTGTGTTGCACCTTTGCATAAATATTGTGATATACTCATTTTACTTAACATCTAGAAAATCAGAAATGACAACTTTTAACATTTTTGTTTTATTTCACGGCGATACAAAACATGGACCGTGACAAACCACACTAAAATTATGTGACAATGATCGATTCGATGATCAATTCTATAGTTAGGCCTAATACAAAATAAATGTCTCATTAAATTAAAGTACAATTGATGACAAAGTAGATTTTACGTTTTGGGACTACTATGAGCCCAAATGGGATCGCACTCGTTCTAATTTACACACTTGTGACTTTTGAAAAAAAAAAGAAAAGAAACAAATAGTTTTGGTGAAAATCCATTTTCCAGCAGCCCAGAAGTCTTGTGTGATGCAGATCGTTGTTAGACTCTTTGTTCCCAATATAATACATCCCTGACAGCTTATCTCCCCACTCCCTTCGGGTTTATTACTGTTGTTTTGTTGTTGTTGATGATGTTGTTTTATTGTTCTTGTTGTTGTTTAACTTTTTGCGTTTTTTTATATGGAGATGATGCAAAGATTTAAAAAAGTAAACCAGAATGATGGTCAGTTACATTTACATCAGAAATCACAACAACGAATTCTACTTTTTTTTATACACACTCACGCGAAAGCCACAAACTTTCTTTCTTTTTTGTTTGTTTCTTTTTTTTTTTTTCGTTTTCTTTCCTTCTTTCTTTATATCTTCGTTTCTTTCTATCTTTCTTTCTTTTTCATTCTTTGCGTCGTTCTCTACTTCTTTCTTTCTTTCCTTCTTTCCTTATATAATTTTTATGCCCTTTGTTTTTTTGTTTTATTCTGGCTTTATAAAAGACGTGAAGATCGAGTTACGACAAACAAAACAATATAAACAAACAAATATGTGATAAGTAGAACGAATGAAATAATATGTACTAGTTTTTATTTGTCAATCTTGAGAAGATAAAGTTTATCATTTTCATCTTTGTATATTCGCTAGTTTTCCTCTCGAAAAGACATACATGCATCTATTTTGCAAATATTTTGTCCTCTACACAAAAAAAGTGTTTACCATCAATTATTTTTAATTTTGATTAAAATGGCGGTCTGGGAACCAGGATTATATTTTAAAAATGTTTTTGCTTCCGTGCATTATGAATTGAGGACTTGTTGCCAGTAATATACATTTATTCATGTATTATCTTTGAATAATCTATCCTTTCAGCAATAGTAAAATAAATACATACTTTTATAAATTCCATGGAAGTATATTCATCTCTGATATTTTGACATCCTGAATTTGTTGTTCAAAAGTAGCAAGCGCATTCTTCATATAATCTATTCTTTTGGCAATAATAAAATAGATACGTATGTTTATAAACTCCATGGGAGTGTGGTGTTAATCCTGATATGACTCTAGTAGTCGGCTGGGATATAAGCAATATGAAGCTGAACCTGAATCTGAACCGGAACCGGAACCACTCTAGTGATGTCTGACTTTTTGACATCCTGAATTTTCCAGTTCAAAAGTAGCAAGCACATCCTTCATAAATGATTTCTTCAAATCGAGGAATAATTCATCCGGCTTGTCACCTGTTCTTTAAGTTGTATTATTTCCTTCACATCGATGCATAATCACTGAATATTATTGGAATTAGACGTTGTATGTTTTTAGTTTTGTTTTGTTTGTTTTGTTTTGTTTAAGTTTGTTTGTTTGATTGTTTGTTTGTTTGTTGGTTGGTTGGCTGGTTGGTTGGTTGGTTGGTTGGTTGGTTGGTTGGTTGGTTAGTTCGTTGGTTGGCTGGTTGGTTGGTTGGTTTATTTGTTGATTTCTTGGTTTGTTTGTTGTTATTTTTTTCAGTCAGGTGGAAATTTTTTCAAGCCCAGTGTTCACTTATTGATCCAGACCTCCTTCGATCCAGTTTTTCCCATGTCCCCTCCTATTTTTCTTTTAAAATTTTTTTGGTCTTTTTTCATTTTGATTTTGTGTGTAATTTCTTTTTGTTTGTTTGAGACTTGAGAAACTGCCATGATAAATAAATACAAATGAGAATCAATACCTTGATTTGGAAATTGTTTCGGCTTCTCCAAAATGAAGTCATCCTTACGTCAAGAGGAACGACTGTGACTATGATCTGGGAAAAACGCTCTACGCAACACATATATTTTTATATCAAAATCATGTAATTGTCAAGGAGTATCTTAAATAGACAAATGAATAGGCAAATAAATAAACAAATAAACAAATAAATGAATAAACAAAATAAATGAATAAATAAATAAGCAAATAAAAACCCCTTCATAGGTGTGGTTCCATGATCTGATAAAAAAAAGTGCTTTAAACAAACATAATTTTCTAAATCAAAACAATACAGCTGCCAAGTAGAATCTGAAATGAATAAATAAATAAATAAATAAATAGATACAGTAATAAACATAAAGAAATAAATAAACAAATAAAAAGAACTACTGTGAGGGTTAAAATCAGAGTGACATTGTACTGTAAAGCGCAGCATAATTATAAAATCATGCACGTTATTGAGATTTTACTAATACACAGGTACTTGCTTTTGTCGTTGGAAAAAAACAACGTGATGGTTAGATATGAAAACAAATAATATTATTATTTTCTTTCTTGTGATTTCAGTGTTCCTTGAAGGACAAAAAGGGAACCAGTGTGTTGGTTTTTCTAAACAGTTGTGTGGACTTTCGCAATTTGAAAGGTGATGACTATTATCAGATATCGAATATGTCATGTTGAATATGGCCACGTCTTAATTCAGAGTTTGTCATGTTGAAAATGGTCTTTTCTTAATCCAAAATAAAACGGTATGACTCCTCTTTGAGAAGAATTTAGTAAGTATTTTTGGTGGGAAAAACTCCTCTTTGAGAAGAATTCATTGAATATATTTGCGGAAGAAAATATTCAAACACACAAGGAAGCACATGTTTGGATTTTTTTTCAAGAAATATTTATCGCACTGAAATATTTCCATATGTACTCCACCCAAATCTGCCAGCAATTTTGTGGCAAACTCCTTGATCCTGCGCAAAGCCCTCTGCAATGACAAGATCTTGAAACAGAGAGATGAAGAGGACCTAAGAAATACTGACACCACCTACATAATTGGAGCATTAACCCTTTCACTCCCGCACCCTATCCACCATTTGCACAAACTGAACCCTTTCAATTCCTCACCTTATCGGCCAGCTTCTTGCAGGAAGCTGGTAGACAGGGTGAGGGAGTGGAAGGGTTAAGTTTGTGTTTTGCTGTCATGGCTGACAAATGAGGGATCCTGGATGATATGGTGAGGAAGTCAAAGGGTTAAAGACAGCGAACAAGCCAAAGTTTATGTTGCAGGGTGAGCCTGAACTCAAGACACGAGATATGGAGTCTTCAGCTCTATCAAAAGAGCCACTGAGCCAGGGCCCTGTAAATATTCATAAACAGTTCAATAAGGGAGACAGACACAGGGTTTCCAATCAGTTTGGAATATTCTTGTGTACAGTTTAAAATTAAGAGAACAAGAGAAAAAATAAAAACAACCCCCCCCCCCCAGCTTTTCTTAACACTTTGACTCTTTCACCCTATCCATTAGCATCCTGCATTGCAATTGATGATAACAAAGCAAATACTTAACCCTTTGATTCCTTCACTCTTTCCACGTATGGATATGTACACTGCACATTCCCATGCAAACATTATGTACGCATGATTGACCATCAAACACACACGTTATACATATACACATGTACTCACACACACACACACACACACACACATACACACACACACACACACACACACGCACGCACGCGCGCCACACACACACACACACACACACACACACACACACACACACACACACACACACGGACAGGGTGAGGGATTCAAAGGGTTAAGTTTTTACAGCTGGTGGATAGGGTGCGGGAGTCAAAGGGTTAAGTGTTGATATTTTGACTTGCACATTGCAATGTCATTTATAAAACACAAAGTTCTGACTGACTCTCGTGACAGGCAATAAACTGTTTATGTTATTTGTTTTCTCTGAAAAAACTTTGTGTGTGTCCTTGAGTGTGTGTGTGTGTGTGGTGTGTGTGTGTGTGTGTGTGTGTGTGTGTGTGTGTGTGTGTGTGTGTGTGTGTGTGTGTGTGTGTGTGTGTTTGTGCGTGTGCGTGTGCGTTGTGTGTGTGTTTGTGCATGTGCGTGTGTGTATGTGTCTGTGTGTCTGTATCTGTGTGTGTATGTGTATGTATCTGTCTTTCTATCTGTCTGTCTGTGAATTGATTATGTGAATGTGTGTGCTCAAGTCTGTGTGTACATGTGTGCACGCGTGCGTATGTGCACGCACGTGATGTGTGTTGGCAAGTTCGTGTGTGTATGTGTGTGTACGTGTGTGTGTATGTGTATGTGTGTGTGTGTGTGTGTGTGTGTGTGTGTGTGTGTGTGACAGTATTATGGGTGTGTGCGTGTGTGCATATGTGTAGGTGTGCATGTGTATGTGTGTGTGCGCGTGTACGTGCGTGTGAATGTGCGTGCGTGTGTGTGTGTGTGTGTGGTGTGTGTGTGTGTGTGTGTGTGTGTGTGTGTGTGTGTGTGTGTGTGTGTGTATGCGCAAACACGTCCATGTGTGCATATATGTTCAGGCGTACGTGTGTCTGTATGTGAGTGCCTGTGTGTGAGTAAGTCAGTGTGTGTGTGTGTGTGTGTGTGTGTGTGTGTGTGTGTGTGTGTGTGTGTGTGTGTGTGTGTGTGTATGTGTGTGTGCGTGCCGTTGTGCCGTATGTGTATGCGCGCGTATGCTCAAATCTTCTCTCTCTGTGAGTGTATGTGTACATGTACAGTGTTTGTACTTGCTGTTCAGGCATACGTACCCAAGGTGTGCATGGGAGTCTTCTTGCAGTATACATGTGCATACATATATGAATATGTCTTTGATCTGTGGAACGCACAACTGGTCTCTCTGTGTCGTGCGAGTATATATATGCGAAAACAGAAAAGTGGTTAACAAGAAACACTACGAGAGTGCGGATGGGACCCGGAGCACCAATGCCTCATCACTCTCATCAAGCAAAGGGGGCTGTCCATTGCGTTGCATGACCCATTCGGACCCAGTCATCAGTTACCTTGTTTACGACACACAACGCGCTCCAACCAGGTCCAGCCCAGCCTCCGGACCAAGAGAAAATGGAAGACCCCTCTCTCGCTTCGCTCTTGTCTTCATCTCTCTTTCGGGCAGCCCACCCTGCCACCAGCTCGCATAGCTGCCAGCACCTTCTCCCCTACTACAGTCTCTACAGTTTGCAGTCGGAAGCCTCCAACATTGCCTTACTTCAACCACATGCGTTGTTCGAACGGCCACGAAAGTGGCTAAGTGTGATGCTCCAGACACAGCCCATGTTGCTGTTCAGCAAGGGCTGACATGCCCCGAACGGGATCCCAAGTTTGCCGTCTTTCCGAGCAGCCAGCAGATCTTTCTCTGCGGTCATTAGGCCTGATTCCCTGAAGTCAATGGCCAAGCCACAAGCCGAAGTTAACAAAAAACACCACGAGGGTGCGAATAGGACCCGGAGCACCAATGCCTCGCCACTCTCCAGACAATCACCTGCCAAGCTCTCGACGCCACTCGATAGTCATCTCATCAAGTACAGGGGGGCTGTTCATGGGATGGAATGTTTGTGTATATATGTCGTGTGTATCTGTATTTCAAGGACACTGCTTATTTCGTCATAAAAAGCAGATTATTACTATGGCTTGACAGAGTTTTCCTATTTCTGAGTTGTTATTGTTATTATCCCCCACCCCACCCCCCGCTTTTTTGAATATGTGTTGCAGTGCATGTATGTGTATTTGTTTGTTTATTTGGATGTGTGTGTGTGTGTGTGTGTGTGTGTGTGTGTGTGTGTGTGTGTGTGTGTGTGTGTGTGTGTGTGTGTGTGTGTGTGTGTGTGTGTGTGTGCATTTGTGAAGAAGATTTTACTATGTATTCCTGAGTTTGTTACTGTCATTGCTCACCCTCAAACTCCCGCTTTTTTTTTAATATGCGTTACAGTGCACGTGGATGTGTGCGTTTGTGTGTACACGAACGTATGTGTGTGTGTGTGTTGTGTGTGTTTGTGTGCGTGCGTGCGTGCGCGTGTGTGTGTGTGTGAGTGTGTGCGTGCGTGTGTGTGTGCGTACACATTCGGATATATGCGAGTACGTTGGCTTGTCTGTGTGTGCGTGTGCCTGCATGTGTGTGTGTGTGTGTGTGTGTGTGTGTGTGTGTGTGTGTGTGTGTGTGTGTGTGTGTGTGAAAATGTGTGTGTGTGCAAGCATGTATATGCGTGTGTATGTTGGTGTGTTCATATGTTTATGTGTGTGTTTGTGTATGTGTGTGTGTATGTGTGTGTGTGTTGTGTGTGTGTGTGTGTGTGTGTGTGTGTGTGTGTGTGTGTGTGTGTGTGTAGATAGGTATGTTTGTGTGACGTTGTGAGTTTATGTGTGTGTAAGTTAATGTGTAAGTGTATGTATGTTCGTGTGTATGTGTATGCTCATGCATGCGTACGAAAATGTCTGTGAGAGAGAGAGAGAGAGAGAGAGTCTGTGTGTGTGTGTGTGTGTGTGTGTGTGTGTGTGTGTGTATGATTCTGCGTGTGTCTGTGTGTGTGCTTGTGTATATCTGTATACATATATACATATATACATATATATATATTATATGTATATATATATGTATATATGTATATGTATATATATATATATATATATATATATGTGTATGTGTGTGTATGTGTGTGTGTGTGTGTATGTGTATGTGTGTGTGTGTGTGTGTGTGTGTGTGTGTGTGTGTGTGTGTGTGTGTGTGCTCGCGCGCAATCATTTTTCTTTCTCTAGTTATTCCTGAGTTGTTGCCATTCTTGTTTCCCTCCCAAGGCTTTTATTTATTTATTTTTGTTATCTATGTGTGTTGGTGTGTGTGTTGATGTTTGTTGCTCTGTTTGTTCACCTCCTGGATTCTCTCTCTCTCTCTCTCACTCTCTCTCTCTCGCTCTCTCGCTCTCTCTCTCGCTCGCTCTCTCTCTCTCTCTCTCTCTCTGTGTAATTGTCTGCTTATTTCATCATTTATAAGGAATAGTATTTTTGTATTTGTTTCTGATACTTATTTATTATTTTAGTTGTTTTGAATTTGTTATTGTTTCGCTTTTTCTATGTGTTTGTGACAGTTTGAAAAGAGTATATGCCTACTTCATCATAAAAGCCTGTTGGCTAGTTAGGCATGACACACTGTTTATGATGGTTTAAAGAAGGCTGTAAGTTCTTTCTGCTTCATTATAAAAGACAGTTAATATGGAATGACACGGTGTTTGTGATTATTTGAAGATGACTTTAAATCCAAAACTGTTAGTATGGAATGACGCAGTGCTTGTGATTGTTTGAAGAAGACTATACTTCTGTCTACTTCATCATAAAAGACTGTTAGTATGGAATGACACAGTGCTTGTGATTGTTTGAAGAAGACTATACTTCTGTCTACTTCATCATAAAAGACTGTTTGTTAGTATGGAATGACAGTCTTGTGGTTGTTTGAAGAAGACTATACTTCTGTCTACTTCATCATAAAAGACTGTTTGTTAGTATGGAATGACACAGTGCTTGTGATTGTTTGAAGAAGACTATACTTCTGTCTACTTCATCATAAAAGACTGTTTGTTAGTATGGAATGACACAGTGCTTGTGGTTGTTTGAAGAAGACTATACTTCTGTCTACTTCATCATAAAAGACTGTTTGTTAGTATGGAATGACACAGTGCTTGTGGTTGTTTGAAGAAGACTATAAGTTCTGTCTACTTCATCATAAAAGATTGTTAGTATGGAATGATACAGTTCTTGTGATTGTTTGAAGAAGACTATAAGTTCTGTCTACTTCATCATAAAAGACTGTTTGTTAGTATGGAATGACACAGTGCTTGTGGTTGTTTGAAGAAGACTATAAGTTCTGTCTACTTCATCATAAAAGACTGTTAGTATGGAATGACACAGTGCTTGTAATTGTTTGAAGAAGACTATAAGTTCTGTCTGCTTCATCATAAAAGATTGTTAGTATGGATTGACACAGTGCTTGTGATTGTTTGAAGAAGACTATACTTCTGTCTACTTCATCATTAAAAATTGTTTGTTAGTATGGATGACACAGTGCTTGTGATTGTTTGAAGAAGACTATAAGTTCTGTCTATGTCATCATAAATGACGTTAAGTGTAGAATGACATTGCTTGTGATTTTTTGAGGAAGACTTTAAGTTCTGTCTGCTTCCTCATACATATAAAAGACTTGTTTGTTAGTATGGAATGACACAGTGCTTATGGGCTGTTTGAAGAAGACTTTAGTTCTCTCTGCTTCATCATAAAAGACTGTTAGTATGGAATGACACAGTGCTGGTGATTGTTTGAAGAAGACTATAAGTTCTGTCTACTTCATCATAAAAGACTGTTTGTTAGTATGGAATGACACAGTGCTTGTGATTGTTTGAAGAAGACTTTAAGTTCTGTCTACTTCATCATAAAAGATTGTTAGTATGGAATGACACAGTGCTTGTGATTGTTTGAAGAAGACTTTAAGTTCTGTCTACTTCATCATACAAAAAAAGACTGTTTGTTAGTATGGACAGTGCTTGTGATAGTTTGAGGAAGACAATAAGTTCTGTCTGCTTCATATAAAAGACTGTTTGTTAGTATGGAATGACACAGTGCTTGTGATTGTTTGAAGAAGACTAAGTTCTGTCTGTTTCATCATACATATAAAATACTTGTTTGTTAGTATAAAATGACACAGTGCTTATGGCTGTTTGACGAAGACTTCAGTTCTGTCTTCTTCATCATAAAAGACTGTTAGTATGGAATGACACATTGCTTGTAATTGTTTGAAGAAGACTATAAGTTCTGTCTACTTCATCATAACAGACTGTTAGTATGGAATGACACGGTGCTTGCTATTGTTTGAAGAAGACTATACTTCAGTCTACTTCATCATAAAAGACTGTTTGTTAGTATGGATGACACAGTGGTTGTAATTGTTTGAAGAAGACTGTAAGTTCTGTCTGCTCCATCATACATATAAAAGACTTGTTTGTTAGTATGGAATGACACAGTGCTTATGGTTGTTTGAAGAAGACTTTAGTTCTCTCTGCTTCATCAAAAAGACTGTTAGTATGAAGTGACAAGTTTGTTTTTATTATGTGTTCAGTTGCAGTTTATTGTTATTGTTGTTTTTGCTTAGCTCCTTCTCTCTGTCTCTGTCTCTCTCTCTGTGTCTCTGTCTGTCTGTCTCTCTCTTTCTCTCTCTCTCTCTGTCTTCTCTCTCTCTGTCTCTATCTGTCTGTCTCTCTTTTGTATGTATGTGTTTATGCGTGTGTGTGTGTGTGTGTGTGTGTGTGTGTGTGTGTGTGTGTGTCTCTGTGTGTGTGTGTGTGTGTGTGTGTGTGTGTGGTGTGTGTGTGTATGTGTGTGTGTGTGTGTATTTGTCTGCTCACAGAAGATCATATATACTCTACTTCAACATAAAAAGGGAGATTGTCAGCATGGCATGACAGTGTTTTTCGTTTTATTTTTAAGTCTTGTTGTTTCTTTTTTCTTCCCCCCTACCCCCACCTATATTAAGGAGACTACTTAATCATGAAACAGGAGTTTGTCACTATGGCTGGACATTTTTCTTTCCTGCTGTTTTATTAGGTTTTTTATATTCTCTCTCTCTCTCTTTCTCTGTCACTTTCTCTCTCTGTCTCTCTGTCTGTCTCTCTCTCTGTCTGTCTGTCTGTCTGTCTGTATCTCTATCTCTCACTTTCTCTCTCTGTCTCTCTGTCTGTCTGTCTCTCTCTGTCTCTCTCTCTGTCTGTCTGTCTGTCTGTCTGTCTCTCTCTCTCTCTCTCTCTCTCTCTCTCTCTCTCTCTCTCTCTGCATGCGCGTGCATGTGTGAGTGTGTGTATGCATGTCTCGGCTGTAAAAAAATCCTGTTTCTTGATGTCTGCTTGCTTGTTTTGCATGTGCAGACTCTCTCTCTCTCTTTCGCTCTCTCTCTCTCTCTCTCCTCTCTCTCTCTCTCTCACACACACACACACACACACACACACAACACCATATATATATATATATATATATATATATATATATATATATATATATAATATACACACTTACTGACATTAAAAAGAAATAGTCAGTTTTTAGGAAGTTAGTCTTTTTATTAATGATTTATATTTATGATAATTATTCAGTGACAGCTGACAAACAGCTTCATCAAACTACACAGCACATGCCAACCTTAGTATTATTTTTCTTTCAAATTCATCATCGGCCTTTTAACATTAATAATGCAACTACTTTTATACCATTACTAGTGTCAAATTATTCACCTACACATAGGAAAATTATTTTTAAATTATCTTCTGCGCTTAGTATTATTATTATCAGCAGTATTACTGCTGTTAAAGTTACTTTGTCCATTAAATTTATCTTCTACATGTTATTTTATTATCTTTAAACCTATCTTCTACACTCAGTAATTTTAAACTTATCTTTTACACTTACTTAGTAATATTAAAGTTAAACTTATCTTTTACACTTAACTTAGTAATATTAAAGTTATCTTCAACACATTAGTATTACTGTTTCAAACTTATCTTCTAGCCTAGTATTGTAAGTGTTACTATTGTTAAACTTATCTTCTTTACACTTTAGTAGTTGTTAAGCTTATCTTCTACACTTAGTAGTGTTAAACTTATCTTCTACACTTAGTAGTGTTAAGCTTATCTTCTACGCTTAGTTTTGTTAAACTACACCTAGTAGTGTTAAACTTTATCTTCTGCACTTAATATTAGTACTTTCAAACTTACCTCCCACGTTTAGTACTGTTAAATGTTTCTTCTACATTATGTATTGTTACACTTCCCTTCTGCACTTAGTATTATTATTTTCAAAGTCATCTCCTACGTTTAGTACTGTTAACTTATCCTGTACACCTAGTTTACTATTGTTAAACTTATCTTCTATACTTATCATTGTTAAACTTATCTTCTATACTTATCATTGTTAAACTTATCCTCTACACTTAGTATAGTATTTTCAAACTCGATGCTGTTTGATTAGTATTATGATTTTAAACCCTTCTCTTCAGTTTTAAAATATTCCATCTCCGTTCTACTTCTATAATTGTTTCAACCTGACTTATCCCTTTAACATTATGTCAACTTGACATCTACTTTTAGTATTACTATATCATTTTAGTATTATCGTTCACTATAGTATTATAGATCTACATACAAACACAGATCTAAATCACTATAATAGAAAGGCGTAGATATAAAAGTACAGAACTACATCATCATGGTATTATCCACTTCTACAAGAGTACGCAACTGCATCATTACAGTATTATAGATGTATACGTAAGTACATAACTACATTACTATAGTATCATAGGCCTTATACAGGAGTGCACAACTACATCACTATAATAATACAAGCTTGGGCCAGGAATGCAAGAATGACATCGCTATAGTATTATAGGCCTGTAGGAGGAGTACAGAACTACATCACTATAGTATTATAGGTCTATACAGGTGTACATGACTACATCACTATAGTATTATAGGTCTATACAGGTGTACATGACTACATCACTATAGTATTATAGGTCTATACAGGTGTACATGACTACATCACTATAGTATTATAGGTCTATACAGGTGTACATGACTACATCACTATAGTATTATAGGTCTATACAGGTGTACAGAACTCACATCACTATAGTATTATAGGTCTATTGCAGGTGTACAGAACTATATCACTATAGTATTATAGGTCTATACAGGTGCACAGAACTATATCACTATAGTATTAAAGGTCTATACATGATTAGAGAACTACATCACTATATTGTTATAGGTCTATACAGATGTACAGAACTACGTTACCATAGTATTATGTCTATACAGGTGTACAGAACTACATCACTATAATATTATAGGTCTATACAGGAGCCCAGAACTACATCACCATAGTATTGTAGGTCTATACAGATGTACAGGACTACATCACCATAGTATTATCGATCTATACAGGTATACAGGAATACATCACCACAGTATTATAGTTTATGCAGGTATACAGAACTACATCATATAGTATTATAGGTCTCTACAAGTATACAGAACTACATCACTATAGTATTATAGGTCTATACATGTGTACAGAACTACATCACCATAGTATTATACGTCTATACAGGAGTACAGAACTACATCACTATGGTAGTATAGGTCTATACAGGTGTACAGAACTACATCACCATAGTATTATAGGTCTATACAGGAGTACAGAACTACATCACTATAGTATTATAGGTCTATAGAGGTGTTCAGAACTACATCACTATAGTATTGTAGGTCTATACAGGTGTACAAAACTACATCACCATAGTATTATAGGTCTATAGAGGTGTACAGAACTACATCACTATAGTATTGAAGGTCTATACAGGAGTACAGAATTACATCACTGTAACATTATATATCTATACAGGAGTACACAGCCACATCACTATAGTATTATAGGTCTATATAGGGGAAATGTGCTGACAGCTTTGCGACCTGATGGCAAGACGGGCTGCCCGAAAGACAGATGAAGACCAGAGAGGGACGAGAGGCGGGTTTTCCATTATCTGTCGGTCAAGAAGCTGGGTTTGACCTGGTTATAAACCTATACAGGAATACAGAACAAGAACTACATCATTGAAGTATTATAAACTTGTACACAAATACAGTACAAGAACTACATCACTATAGTATTATAGACATATACGGGAGTGCAGAACTAAATCACTATGGTTGTACATAACTACATCACTATAGTATTATATGTCTACACAAGAGTACAGAACTAGATCACTATGATATTATGAGTCTATACAGGAGTACAGAACTACTTCACCATAGTATTATATGTCTATACAGGTGTACAGAACTACATCACTATAGTGTTATAGGCTTATACAGGAGCACAGAACTATATCACTATAATATTATAGGTCTATACAGGTGTACAGAACTACATCACCATAATATTATAGGTCTATACAGGAGTACTACATCACCATAGTATTATAGGTCTATACAGGTGTACAGAACTACATCACCATAGTATTATAGGTCTATACAGGAGTACTGCATCACCATAGTATTATAGGTCTATACAAGAGTACAGAACTACATCACCACAGTATTATAGGTCTATACAAGAGTACTACATCACCATAGTATTATAGGTCTATACAGGTGTACAGAACTACATCACCATAGTATCATAGGTCTATACAGGAGTACAGAACTACATCACTATAGTATTATAGGTCTATACAAGAGTATATAACTATATCACTATAGTATTATAGGTCATACAGGGGTATACAACTGCATCACTATAGTATTATAGGTATTGTAGGTGTATACAGGTGTACAGAACTACATCACCATAGTATTATAGGTCTATACAGATGTACAGAACTACATCACTATAAGTTTATAGGTCTATACCAGAGTATAGAACTAGATCACAATAGTATTACAGGTCTATTCAGGATTACAGATTTTCATCATTATAATATTATAGGTCTATACAAGAGTACACAACTACATCACTATAGTATTGCAGGCCTATACAAGGATACTGAACTACATTACTATTGTATTATAGGTCTGTACAGATGTACAGAACTACATCATTATAGTATTATAGATTTATACAGGACTACTGAACTACACTAATATAGTATTATGGATCTATAGTATTATAGGTCCACACAGGGGAACGGTGCTGACAGCTTTGCGAGCTGATGGCAGGGCGGGTTGGCTGAAAGAGAGATGAAGACAAGAGTGGGGAGAGAGAAAGGTTTTCCATTCTTTCTTGGTACAGAGGCTGGGCTGGACCTGGTTGGTACGCGTTGTGTGGCTATGTCCCGGGGTTTGTCATCTCTTCACCTTGCCATTCAGTTTATAAACAAGGTAACTGATGACTGGGTCTGAATGGGTCATGCAACACATGAAACCCCCCTTTGCTCGAAGAAATGACTGTCGATTGGTATCGGAAGCTTTTGAGGTGAGTGTCCCTAGAGCGGTGAGGCATCGGTGCTCCTAGTCACACTTTCACCTTCATGGTGTTTCTTGTTAACTTAAAATATTATAGGTCTGTACAGGAGTACAGAACTACATCACCATAGTATTATAGGTCTATACATAACTACATCACTATTGCACACACAGCTACATGAGTACAGATTTAGATCACGACAGTATTACAGGCCTATACACGAGCACAGAACAACGTCACTATAGTATTATAGGTCTATGTACAAGTCTAGACCTATGTCACTATAGTAGTGTGGGAATAGATACCGAAGTACAGAACTACATCACTACATCACTGCAGTATTATTCACTTCTACGAGACCGTAGAACTACATCACTACAGTATTATAGACGTGTACATAAGTACATAACTACATTATCACCAGCATTAACATGGACAGCAAGTGGGCCAGTTTTCAATGTTGCTGGTTGGCACTGAACTCAAGACATCAAATCTTTATTCTACGGCTTTTCTACGAGGATCAACAAGCCTGAACGATCCCAGAAGAATCAGCAAGGATTTCTCAACTGGTAGGGTGAGTCCTCACTTGACTGGGTCATTTGTAAGACAAAGATTGATTGAACAGGATTCAGCTTGATTTGTTCTCGCTTTAGTTACAATGCATTTTTCCCCATGTGAAATGAGGGCCGCTCTCCAGAGGAGAGCACGTCGCCATAGCGCGGCGCCGTCTAGTTTTCTGCATGTGTTGTTATAAACTATGAATTAAAAGAAAGGATTTTAAAGATGAAACTGGATGCAAACGATCCAAATGGATTATCTGCTGTCTACATGTTTGATAGCTTGCCGAGTAAAAACCAGCAGTGGCGCTTAGCTATTACTTACTATTCGTTTATCTATTTATTAGTTGATTTATTGATTCATTAATTGGTTGATTTATTTACTTATGTGTTTATTTCTTTATTTGTTTGTTATTATTTATCTATAAATAATTAATACTCTTTTTTTTCTTTTAAAACGCATAGTATACGAGGTATATCCGATGAGTTATGAGAAAATTTTAGGAGAGATATTGAATATTATTTGATCCAAACGCTCGTTTGTGGTAAAGAAGATCTACATATGTAAAAATATACGTTGGGGACAAACGGCAGCAATGAGAGTAGAAAATGATAAAAGCTCTTTCCAAAGTATCAAAAGAGGGGTTGAGCAGGGATATGTTTTGTCACCAGATATGTTTTCACTTTACAACGAATCTAGAAGGATGTCCTGGGATAAAGGTGGGAGGAAAAATGTTAAGCAATCTTTTTTATGCAAATGACACCGTTCTTACCGCAGAAAATGAAAACGACCTACAAAATCTTGTGAATATAATAGAAATAGAAAACAGAAATAAACGAGAGGAGCTAAATAGCAAGGAGACTTAAGTCACAGTAATCAATAAAAAAAAACTAAAAAAAGAAAAAAATCCCCTCATGCTAAATAACAGCAAATTGCACCGCACTGAGACAGGTTGATAAGTTTAGACATCTGGGAACAGTCATCTCACCAGACGGCAGATGCACATCAAATAGTCAGCAGAGTCAGCCAAGCTAAAACAGCATTAAAGAAAATGAATAGCGTTCTTACCAACAAATGCCTATCAATTAACATCAGGAAGAGAGTTGTTCAGTGTTACATAGAACCGATATTGTTGTACGGGTGCGAAACATGGTCAGTCAACACGCAAAGTCAGAACAAGATTGAGGCAGCTGAAATGCGGTTTTCTAGAAGAATGTTGAGAGTCCCATGGACAGCAAAGAAAACAAACAGGACAGTCTTGAAAGAGACAAACAAAAAGAACAATAATGATGAAGTTTAAGAAAAGACACACAAAATTTATAGGACATTTTATGAGGTAAGAGAAATTTGAGCACCTAGTAACAACAGGAAAGCTGGAGGGAAAAAGACCACCAAATAGACCCAGGGAGAAAATATTTGACGGATTTGCATAGGAATGAAGACAGAAAAGGTGGGAGATGTATCTGCAGCGATAAAAGATAATTCATATGAAGGGCCATGATCGCCAATGCCATGCAGCAGGGCACATGATGATGATCAGATCTACATATTGTTTATTCAAGCAACGAGTTGCAACGTCATACCTGCTTGGCTTTGGCCACTATAGCGAATGTGCTGCGAGTGGTCTGTTCTGGTTTGACAATCAGTCAACAACTGAAAAATGTAGGCTAATCACAAACAACGTTAACCAATTAAATGCTGCGTTAAACTCAAGAAAACCCAAAAGGAAACAATCGAAACGTTCCTTCAGAAGGAGGCCTATGAGGATGAAGTGATGAATACAGCAGCATTCTATAGATGGTTTAACCCTCTGACTCCCTCACCCTACCCAACAGATTCACTGCCAAAACATAGCCCTTTGACTCCCTCACCCTATCCACCAGCTTCCTGCTTTATTTTGCTTGCATTGTTGACAATGCAGGATGGTGGTGGACGGGTGAGGGAGTCAAAGTGTTAACCAGTTTTCTGACAGACTTTAAACATGCTGAGGATGAACACAAATCTGGGGCTTCGAAATGTCCGCTTACGACAGAAAATGTCGAGGAAGTACAAAAATTAGTGATGAAAGATTGATGATCTACTGTGAGGATGATTCCTGAAGCCTTTGGCATTCCTAGCGGTACCGTCAACATACTCTTGACCGATGACCTGAAGCTCCACTATATTTGTGCCAAGTTCATGCCCAAGATCCTCTCCAAAGACCAGATACATTCTTGTGTGGAGACAATGCTCTGTAACATTATTTTGTCTGTGCTGGTAACCACCTAGATGTGGATGGAACTGATACCACACACAAAAATACCAGAAAAAAACACGGCAATCCATTTTAACAATTTGTCATTTTCATTGGCTAAAAACTGTGGAATAGACTTTTCTACAGAAAAAAATGTTAAACTCTCTGTGTGATATGTATACACGCACACACACACACACACACACACACACACACACACACACACACACACACACACACACAACACACACATACACACACACAAATATATATATATATATATATATATACATATATATATAGAGAGAGAGAGATAGATAGATATAGATAGTAGATAGATAGATAGATACATAGATAGATAATACATAGAGAGATAATACATAGATATATATGTATATACATATATTTATACTTATGCATATGTGCGTACATATATGCCAACACGCGCGAGCGCCGCGCGGGTGTGTGTATGTGTGTGTGTGTGTGCGTGTGTGTGTGTGTGTGTGTGTGTGTGTGCGCGTGTGCGTGTGGGTGTGCGTGTATGTGTGGGTAAGCTACCACATACATATGTATGCACTTTCAGAAGAAGAAAGGACAACACTAGTTTGCCTGATCATCTCAATGTTCTTTTCCGTCTTTAACATCTGCAAGTTTTGTTTGAGAAAATTAATCAACATGTCTGCAGTCAGTCAGGCATAGTCGTAAAAAAAAGCTTTTTTCTGAAGGTGCGGTATTAATAAGATGTTTTTGTCCACCAATCACTAACAAGCGATTAAAAGATAATGTATTAGAAAAAAAGGCAAATAGAAAAATGCCAAGTATCAAAATCTTGACATCATGTATTACGCCATTTGTGTTATGAATGAACAATTGCGTAGGGTGTGGATCTGTTTCTGCGACAAACAACGACAAGCACACAGTTTCATGCATGTGCAAGCAAATGCGCGAGCGCGCGCGCACACACAAGCATGTATACACAAACCTATCAACAAAAGAATTAGGGGAGCTTCAAAAAGCAGAACAGCAGAAGGGCACAGTGCTGATGGTGAATGGCCAACACACAGTCTGCGTGACAAGTTATCAGTTTAGTTTGACACTCCATTTCTCACACAGCCCACTACACCAGCAGGGTGCTGTTTGCCATGCGTAACCATAACTCTCACATTCTTTAAAAACATCTATGGTGGGTATGTGAGTGGGGTTAGGGGTGAGGGGGTTGTGCATGGCAGAATGTGTGTGCTCAAACTCCCCTGCTTTCGTGCAAAAGTCGAATAGCTATCAGTGTGTGTTTGTGTATGCCACAGCCTGTCGTTACACTTGTCAACCTTTGGCCTTGCAGCAGTCCAGCAGATTAATATAAAAACGTAAACGTCTGAGCACCGATGACTCAAGCAATAGGGACAAAAGAAGATGTTGGAATCAAACAATACCACTAGCAATGCAATATGTCATCGTTCATCACTGAAGAAAAACTGATATGTAAAACAGAGTGGAACTACATTTGTATAAAAGAAAAATGGGTCTTAGTGGGTTTCAATTTTTGAATTGTTTGTTTGCTTGCCTGCTTTTTTGCTTGCTTTTATATTTATTCATTTTTGGTAGGGGAGGGGGGTCAGGTAATAAAGATGAAAAAAAGTAATGAGAATCAGCATGCATTTCCAGAATGTGTGGCTTACATACTGCCCATTATGCTATCGGCATGGAGGGCAGCATCAAAGCTCCTCCACTTCAGTCCACTTTGCGCCCACCTCTGTACAGTACCCAAATTATGTTTTTATTGTCTTAAGCTCTCCTTCTATGGATCGTCGTCAAATATTCTTGGGTCGTCATCTCTTGCATCTTCTTTCTAGTACGTCCAGTGAAGGACAGTCCAAGTGATGTTATCTTGCTATCTTCGCATGACGTGCCTAATCTTCCATGATGATAGTTCCCATATTCTCTTGGCTGCATTGACACATTTTTGTTGACTGGAAATGGTCTTTGGTAAGATTTGTATGATTCTACAGAGGTTCTTTGTCTGGAAGATGACAGATTTGTAGGATCGATATTTGCCATCCTCTAGCATTCTGAGCTGTAAAAACGGCTAGAAATGACACACCTCTGCTACAATCTGAGCTGGTGTTGGTGCTTTATTGGGAGGAGCTCTACACGTTGTTCACCATTCTGAAGGTGTTTTTGGCTTTGCTGAGACAGTTGTTGTCAATACCTGCTCCTCCATCGTTCCTAACAATGCTGTCAAGTGATCTCTTTAGTTGTGGGTGTGTATTTTTTCCATTTATTTGGATTAGTGAGGAGTTTGGGGTGATCAGTGTCATCACCTGTTTTCCTGTGGCTCATCCTTAGGCCTACTGGTTGTGCGAAGGTGTTAATACAGGATGGTTCTCCTGCAGAAGCTGGTGAGTGAGGGAGACTGGTACCAGGACATCTGCAAAGTCAAGATTTTCCAGTGTTGAAAAGAGACCCCACCTGATGCCCTTTGATTGGTCCTCATTCATTTGTCTCACAATATGGTATATGGTCATGTTAAGGAACAGTGCTGCCACTTGTTTTACTCCTGTCTTAACTTCGTATTTGCCTTCAATATTTCCTACTATACAAGTGAAGCTGGCATAGAAAATTTTTGATAAGGAGGACGATCTGCTGTGGAATCCTGAATGTTTCGGGAGTATACGCCATAGAGTGTCCCTAGTTATGCTACCAAAAGTTTTCACAAAATTTACAAAATTGATACATAGCTGTCTCTGACATTCTGAGCATTGTTCAATAATATTTTGCAAGTTGACTATATAATTGTACATTATCTTCCTCTCTGGAAGCCTGCTTATTCTTTTCTTTGTTATCAGATTGTCTGCTGCATTTGGGATGCGTTGAATGATGACTTTTGCAAAGATTTTGCTTGGAATTGATAAAAGGGTTAATCTGCGCCAGTCACTGCAGTTACTTCGTCTGGGTTAGTCTTGAACAGTTTGGAGTGTTCTCTCTGGGGGCCATTCTGATTTTGATTGATTGGATAACTGAGATTATTTCGTTCTTCTCTTGTGGGGTAATATCGTTATCAAGGTCAGTCTTTGCATCTTCTCTGTTAGCTTCTGTCGTTGGTGTCGGCGTGTTCAAAGCTTTCCTGTAGTGTTCAGCCCATTTATCTTCCTGTTCTCCCTCTGATGTGACAGCTTCCTAGTTTGACTATGATCGATGTGCTGGTAGATTTATGATACTCACTGTGATCGATGTGCTGGTAGATTTATGATACTCACTGTGATCGATGTGCTGATAGTTTTATGATACTCACTGTGATAGATGTGCTGGTAGATTTATGATACTCACTGTGATCGATGTGCTGGTAGATTTATGATACTCACTGTGATCGATGTGCTGGTAGATTTATGATACTCACTATGATCGATGTGCTGGTAGATTTATGATACTCACTGTGATCGATGTGCTGGTAGATTTATGATACTCACTGTGATCGATGTGGTGGTAGATTTATGATACTCACTGTGATCGATATGCTGGTAGACTTATGATACTCAGTGTGATCGATGTGGTGGTAGATTTATTATACTCACTGTGATCGATGTGCTGGTAGATTTATTATACTCACTGTGATCGATGTGCTGGTAGATTTATGATACTCACTGTGATCGATATGCTGGTAGATTTATTATACTCACTGTGATCGATGTGCTGGTAGATTTATTATACTCACTGTGATCGATATGCTGGTAGATTTATTATACTCACTGTGATCGATGTGCTGGTAGATTTATTATACTCACTGTGATCGATGTGCTGGTAGACTTATGATACTCACTGTGATCGATGTGCTGGTAGATTTATGATACTCAGTGTGATCGATGTGCTAGTAGATTTATTATACTCACTGTGATCGATGTGCTGGTAGATTTATTATACTCACTGTGATCGATGTGCTGGTAGATTTATGATACTCACTGTGATCGATGTGCTAGTAGATTTATGATACTCACTGTGATCGATGTGCTGGTAGATTTATGATACTCACTGTGATCAATGTGCTAGTAGATTTATGATACTCACTGTGATCGATGTGCTAGTAGATTTATGATACTCAATGTGTTGTAGATTTATGATACTCACTGTGATCAATGTGCTAGTAGATTTATGATACTCAATGTGTTGTAGATTTATGATACTCACTGTGATCGATGTGCTAGTAGATTTATGATACTCAATGTGTTGTAGATTTATGATACTCACTGTGATCGATGTGCTAGTAGACTTATGATACTCAATGTGTTGTAGATTTATGATACTCACTGTGATCAATGTGCTAGTAGATTTATGATACTCAATGTGTTGTAGATTTATGATACTCACTGTGATCAATGTGCTAGTAGATTTATGATACTCACTGTGATCAATGTGCTAGTAGATTTATGATACTCACTGTGATCGATGTGCTGGTAGATTTATGATACTCAATGTGTTGTAGATTTATGATACTCACTGTGATCAATGTGCTAGTAGATTTATGATACTCACTGTGATCAATGTGCTGGTAGATTTATGATACTCACTGTGATCAATGTGCTGGTAGATTTATGATACTCACTGTGATCAATGTGCTAGTAGATTTATGATACTCACTGTGATCAATGTGCTGGTAGATTTATGATACTCACTGTGATCAATGTGCTAGTAGATTTATGATACTCACTGTGATCAATGTGCTGGTAGATTTATGATATTCACTGTGATCAATGTGCTGGTAGATTTATGATACTCACTGTGATCAATGTGCTGGTAGATTTATGATACTCACTGTGATCAATGTGCTGGTAGATTTATGATACTCACTGTGATCAATGTGCTGGTAGATTTATGATACTCACTGTGGTCGATGTGCTGGTAGATTTATGATACTCACTGTGAACGATGTGGTGGTAGATTTATGATACTCACTGTGATCGATGTGGTGGTAGATTTATGATACTCACTGTGATCGATGTGCTGGTAGATTTATGATACTCACTGTGATCGATGTGCTGGTAGATTTATGATACTCACTGTGATCGATGTGCTGGTAGATTTATGATACTCACTGTGATCGATGTGCTGGTAGATTTATTATACTCACTGTGATCGATGTGCTGGTAGATTTATGATACTCAATGTGTTGTAGACTTATGATACTCAGTGTGATCGATGTGGTGGTAGATTTATTATACTCACTGTGATCGATGTGGTGGTAGCTTTATGATATTCGCTGTGATCGATGTGCTGGTAGTTTTATGACACTCTCTACAGATTAAGTTAGTACACTTTTCTTTGCTCTCTTCTGCTGGCTGCATTTTGTGCTTGACTTGCAATGCTGTACGCGTATGCCCATCTATCTGTTTTATCCATATCATTGTCATTGTTTGGTCAGCTTCCTTTGTGTCTCTCTTTAAGTTATGTGACTTCGCCACCATGAGTGTTTTCCCTCCAGGACTAGCATGTCATAAAATCGTGTGCAATTCTGTGTTCCCTTTAATTTTTTCTGTGGTTTGTCTACTGATAGCTTACCCTGTAAATGTCGTTGACAGTAAGGCTTTGGGAGAGATGTTTGATATATGCACTAAAAGTCTGACCCCCATAGTTTGGAGATTGGAGTTTGCTCAAAAGGGATCCATCACATCTGGGCAATTCTATCTATGTTTCACCTAAATCTGCCAGTTTTTATCTGACAGACTTACAGAGCCTACACAATACCCTATGCGTTGGAAAAGTCTTGAAATGGGAAGGGAGTTGAGAAGAGACATATGAAACACGAAGCTGATAGAAACAGAATTGAGGAAATATTAACATGGGCAGTGAATAGGCCAATTTTTCAATGTTACAGGTAGGATTGAACTTGAGATGTCAGATATTGAATCCATGGCTGTATCTAAAGAACCACCTAGCTCCCATTCCCTATGATCTTTCGGTTAAGAGATTATCTTTACTTTGGGTTAAGAGATTATCTTTACTTTGGGTAAAGATATATCTTTACTTTGGGTTAAGACATTATCTTTACTTTGGGTAAAGATATATCTTTACTTTGGGTTAAGACATTATCTTTACTATGGGTTATGATATTATCTTTACTTTGGGTTAAGACATTATCTTCACTTTCGTGACTTGTTCAATACAAGCAGAGTTAGGCACCAGAAACCAGTTAATGAAGCTTTATTATATACATCCAGAGTTTAAATATGTCTTTCCTGTGCAGGATGAAGGCTGTGCGCGGTTATGGTTAAATTGTGTTGTCTGTGTGTACACACGCAAGAAAAAAATTCACGAACAAGCGTGTATGTACCAAACACGTGAAAGAAAAAAAATTACAATTTGGTTTTTGCTCGAAATTGACTACAGAAAAGTTATGTGAAAGTTGTCTGAAAGATTCTCTTTTCCTCGTGTATACTGAAAGAGAGGATGGTGAAGAAATGGCTACAAAATGTTGGTAATTTCTTCTGTGTGTGTGTGTGTGTGGTGTGTGTGTGTGTGTGTGTGTGTGTGTGTGTGTGTGTGTGTGTGTGTGTGTGTGTGTGTGTGTGTGTGTGTGTGTGTGTGTGTTTGTGAATCGTCGACATCTCAATAGCAGAAGCTGTGTTTGACAAAACGAGCAACTAAGTGCTACTGACAGTCCCTGGACCTAATTTACGCGCGGCTGCATATAATAATAATAATAATAATAATAATAATAATAATAACAATAATAATAATAATAATTACAATATATATATAGCACAAAATCTTGATATAAATCAAATCTAAGCGCTGAACATACACATACGCACGCATGCACACACACGCACACACACACACACACACACACACACACACATACACATGGCTATAAATGGAGGAAAAGAAGAAAAGCAATGGAAAATAATAATAAAAAAAACCATATTATATACAAATATATTATATTACAATGTGATTCCACACCGAGTGGAGACAGGCTGCAGTGGGGGTTGAGTGAGGTCAGGATTTTATGCAGAGGAGAAAAGGTGAGTTTTGAGAGCGGACTTGAAGGAGACAAAAGTTGGTTGCTGACGGACTGAGAGAGAAAGTTTGTTCCAGGAGAATGAACCAGAAACAGAGAAGGCGTGCATGGATGAAAGAGACACCCCTGAACACGCATCTTCACACTTTGGCTTCGACATCAGTATTTGTTGGAAGTCTGCATGGAATTGAAATTAAATGAGTTCTTTACCCTATGATAGCATTGTACATGTAGAGTACAAAGTTTGGGGTGGGTTTTTTGGGTTGTTGTTGGTTTGTGTTTGTGTGGTGCGGTGCGTGTGTATGTGTGTATGTGTGTGTGTGTGTGTGTGTGTGTATGTGTGTGTCTGTGTGTGTTGTATGTGGTTTGTGTTTGTGTGTGGTGTGTGTGTGTGTGTGTGTGTGTGTTGTGTGTGTGTGTGTTGTGTGTGTGTTGTGGTGTGTGTGAGTGTGTGTGTGTGTGTGTATGTGTGTGTGTGTGTGTGTGTGTGTGTGTGTGTGTGTGTGTGGTGTGTGTGCGTTTTGAGTGGTAGCAGGCAACGCTAACCTTTTCTCTTACACATGGCAAGTCTAACAGAAATATGTTTGTGGGTTCCTGTCTACTTTAATGTGTGTATCCACCTGCATATTTCAAGTTTGTATGTTTCTTTGTGTGTCACATGTGTGTGTGTGTGTGTGTGTGTGTGTGTGTGTGTGTGTGTGTGTGTGTGTGTATGTGTGTACGTGTGTGTGTGTGTGTGTGCGAGCGCGCGTATTTGTATGCGTGTGTGTGTGCGAGCGCGCACGTGTGTGTGTGTGTGTGTGCACGTGCACGGACGCACACATATGCAGATGTTTGTTTCAGTATAATGCACTCATATATAGATGCAGGATGTAGCAATGTAAAGAAAAAAAAGGAACAAAGGGCTACTAAAGTTTCAGATACTAATAAAATGATTACTTGACAAGCATTCATTTTCTGTTACTCTAATTTTGCCACAAGTAGCTCTTTTTCTCTTCGAAAGAATTAATTTTAGCTTCCTCTTTTACCAGCCAGACACAGTAATTTGTACTCAAATACAACAGTGGATTCTATGATTGGTTACTGGATTTCAGTTCCATTTGCCTCAAAATGCTCAATTTCAAAAGTCATTTAACATGATGTTATCAGCTCTGGTTACCTTAGATCTCACACATTTACTGTCATGGTAACTCTTTTATCAACAAATGTATATTAACACACGTCAACAAAATAAGTTCTTGTATAAGACATTTATTTGTATTTGAATTTATATCTTTTTCAGTCACACTGTGAATATTTAGTTTCTCTACTGGTGTGTGTTTCTATCGTAAAGAAATATTGTCAGGTTGTAACAGCTCTAATCAAAATGTCATTACTATTATCCATTTATAAGAAGAAATGCAAAACTGTTATATTAACTATGGTAAAATCTTATATCAACTTTAAATGTTTCAAACGTGTTTTGCATTACAAGTAACATTTATAAAAAGTTTCAGTTTTGACCACAGAATGGTATCACTAGTGCCAGGGTCCAACGTCCAGGGCTCAACAGGAATCAATGTTGGGCATAATCATCCAGTTTCTCCTAAAAAGATACTTCTCTTTTCACGACACAGACGATAAGGCGTCTTAAGACTGATCTCTAAAGGAAACGGCGAGTATGTACGGCCAGGGCAGTTGAATGAATCCAGACAATTTATCTTACAATATCATCTAAGTGTCTGTGCACACTCTGTCTGGCCAAGCATGGAGGCGAGGGGGAGAGAATCGATTTTTATTGTGTGAGTCAGAGATATATGATTTTTGGGGAAAATAAACCTTGTCTGGTGTGACTGAGTGTTACACGCTCTTTTGAATATCTTTGCAGCTTTTTTGTGTTTTCTTTTTGATTCCCTGTGACTGAGTGTCACACATTCACTTGAATATCTTCGCAGCTTTTTTGTGCTTTCTTTTTTTTTTTCTTTGATACATATCTCACAAGCGTCTTTTTTATGATTCGAATTAAAAATGAAAAAAAGAAATTTTCTGTGATTGAAGGGCTGAATCCAAAACACGTGTGACTGCCCGCGTTCAAGCAAACAAGAATCAGAAAAAAAACACGAAAAAAGAATAAGAACGCGGATTTAATACAACCAGACAAGACAGGCGCAAGTGTTCGGCC
>CM060315.1:25281736-25299236 GCA_030674185.1 Monoplex corrugatus | reverse complement strand
GTCTCTGTCTCTATCTCGGTCTTGCTCTCTCTCTCTCTCTCTCTCTCGCTTCATATAGTAGTGGAAGTATAAGCATGCCCCTCTGTCTCTGTCTCTATCTCGGTCTTGCTCTCTCTCTCTCTCTCTTCATATAGTAGTGGAAGTATAAGCATGCCCCTCTGTCTCTGTCTCTATCTCGGTCTTGCTCTCTCTCTCTCTCTCTTCATATAGTAGTGGAAGTATAAGCATGCCCCTGTCTCTGTCTCTATCTCGGTCTTGCTCTCTCTCTCTCTCGCTCGCTCTCTATAATTCTCTCTTCTCTCTCTTCTCTCTCTCTCTCTCTGTCACCAGCCATCTCTGTGTGTTTTACCACACTCGTAGTGTGTGTGTCTGTGTTTTGGTGTATATGTATTTCGTGTCTGCTGTGTATTAGGAAAGGAGATATAGTTTTACTGTCATATTGCTCAAGTTTTCTTTGTTCCTCCCCACTGCCATAGAGTTGGTAGTCAGAGGAAATGTAGTCAGCCATATCTTCAGTCACTCCACTTGATGAGAGACGACATCGCTGTAACGTATTTTCAGGTGTGTAATCCTCTGGACCACGGAGGCAAGTTGGTGAATGGCACCAGTTTGACTTTCCAGTTCATATATATCATGGGTATTGAACCGGTTGTGGCCAGCGTGGAGTCTCATCAGGACCACTTGCCACTCTCAGAACAGAAGGTGGCAGTTGTCCCTTTCTGTCCATGGCTTATTAAGGAGTGAATTGATGATGATCCTCTTTTTTTTTTTTTGTAGCTGACGCTATTGTCTGGTTGATCTTCCTGGGTTCTTTCTTTTTGCTGGCCCATCTACTGTTTCGTGTCCTGATGTCCCTCAGTGAGCAGATTTCAACTAGTGGACTGCTTTTCTGGTTCTTCTGACTTGCTGGAAGGCCTTGGTCTGATAGTGGAGCTTACCATTCTCCAGGGCTTGGAGAACAGAGTGGGCATCTGAGATAATGACATCATCATCATCATCACTCTCATCATCATTCTCATCATCGTCGTCGTCATCGTCAGCATCGTCATCATCGTCGTCGTCGTCATCATCATCTTCTTCTTCATCATCATCATCACTATCATCATCATCGTCGTCGTCGTCTCGTCGACATCGTCGTCGTTGTCGTCGTCATCATCATCATCATCATCATCTCTTTCATCACCATCATTATCATTATCGTCGTCGTCATCGTCGTCGTCATCATCATCATCTTCTTCTTCTTCATCATCACCATTACCATCATCGTCGTCGTCGTTGTCGTCACCATCATCATCATCATCATCATCATCATCATCTCATCATCGTCGTCGTCGTCGTCATCATCATCATTATCCTCCTCATCATCATCATCAGTATTGTTGTTAGAATTGCTATTATTATTATCATCTTCATCTTCTTCATGCTGAGGTAAAAGCAAATGGTATCAGTGTCCAGAAATAAGTAACTTACCCATCATATTTTGTTCAAGAAAGGGCTAAGTGGTAGGGGCCGAAAAAAAAAAAACCGCCGAGAGCATATCAGACATGGGGGGCACGTTTGGCGTGCAGTGCTTCAAGAGAGTTTGAGTGGGCTTCAGGCAGTCACGCAAGCACTCAGTGTGGTTAGAAGATCAATCCCCATGGAACAAGACGAGTTGTTTGTAACTGTCTGTCTGCATCCGTAGTTTTCACTCACTCTGCCTCTCTGTCTCTCTCTTGTCTCTCTCTGTGTCTCTCTTCTCTCTCTCTCTCTGTCTGTTTGTCTCTGTCTCTCTGTCTGTCTCTCTTCTCTCTCTCTCTCTCTGTTTCTTTGTCTTCTCTCTTCTCTCTCTCTCTTTGTCTCTCGCTCTTTCTCTCTTTTCTTTCTCTTCCTCTGTCTCTTCGCTCTTCTTCTCTCTGTCTCTCTTTTTCTTCTCTATGTGTGTGTGTGTGTGTGTGCGTGCGTGCGTGTGTGTGTGTATGTGTGTGGTGTGTGTGTGTGGTGTGTGTGTGTGTGTGTGTGTGTGTGTGTGTGTGTGTGTATGTGTGTGTGTGTTTGCGCGTCTGTTCCCTTTCTCACGAAAAACGTCTGAAATATGAGTGTGTTCTCAGTGTATCGAAATCATAAAATCTATTATTTTTTATTACTTACTCATGTTAAACGTCTCCTTGGCGTCTAAAATCAAAAATAATTGCAGATGAAATATCATATAGACATAGATTATGAACTGTATTTTTAGGTGTAAACTAGACATTAATTAAAGAACAGAACAAAACAAGAAAACTTATGCACGTTTTGGTCCTCTACAGGCAACTGAACAAATAAACCGAGAAGAAAGACTGAAATATTAGCATAGCATGAATGATTAAACTTAACGCCAGGTATTCTCTTTGTCGCCACTAAAAGACGTAACACGACGCACATTTGCCCACAAAAGACTGGGTCTGGTCCATATTCATTTCACTTTTTCTTTCTAAAACTGTAAAGAGAGAGAGAGAGAGAGAGAGAGAGAGAGAGAGAGAGAGAGAGAGAGAGAGAGAGACAGACAGACAGACAGACAGAGACAGAGACAGAGACAGAGACGGAGACAGAAACAGAAAGAGAGAGAGGTTGTGTGTGTGTGTGTTGTGTGTGCTGCGCGCGCGTGCGGTGGTGTGTGTGTGTGTGTGTTGTGTTGTGTGTGTGTGTAAGTGTGTGTGTGTGCGTGTGTGTGGTGTGTGTGCGTGTGTGTGTGTGTGTGTGTGGTGTGTGTGTGTGTGTGTGTGTGTGTGTGTGTGTGTGTGTGTTGTATGCAACCAGCGTGGTTGTTATTATTTTAAACAAGATTGTTTTCTTTTCTGCAGATGTGGTGTCAGCTCGATTTTCACCCTTGTTTTGCTACATTGTGAAAAATGTCACATTATGCAAAAGGGGTTTTTGCTTCTCTCTCTCTCTCTATCTTTCTCTCTCGATTTTTTCTCTCTCTCGCTTTTCTCTCTCTTCTCTCTCTCTCTCTCTCTCTCTCTCTCTCTCTCTTCTCTCCTCTTTCTCTCTCTCCCTCTCTTCTCTCTCTTCTCTCTCTCTCTGTCTGTTTTTCTCTCTCTCATCTTTCTCTCTCTCTCTCTCACTCTTCTCTCTCTCTCTTTCTTTTTTCTCTCTCTCTTGCTGTGCTTGTTTCTCTCTCTCTCTCGCTCGTTCTCTCTCTCTCTCTTCTTCTCTCTCTCTCTCCGTCTCTCTCTCTCTGTCTCTCTCTGTCTCGTCTCTTCTCTGTCTCTCTCTCTCTGTCTTCTCTCTCTCTCTCTCTCTTCTCTTTCTCTCTCTCTCTCTCTGTCTCTCTGTCTCGTCTCGTCTGTCTGCTTCTTTCTCTCTCTCTCTCTTCCTCTCTTGCTCTCTCTCTCTCTCTCTTTTCTTCTCTTTCTTTCTCTCTCTCTGTTGTTTATTCTCTCTCTTTCTCTCTCTCTCGTCTTCTCTCTCTCTCTCTCTCTCTCTCTTCTCTTCTCTCTTCTCTCTGCTCTCTTCTCTCTCTCTCTTCTCTCTTCTCTTTCTCTCCTTTTCTTCTCTCTCTCTCTCTTCTCTCTCTTCTCTCTCTCTCTCTCTCTGTCTCTCTCTCTCTCTCTCTCTCTCTCTCTCTCTCTCTCTTCTCCTCTCTCTCTCTCCTTCTTCTCTCTTCTCCCTCTCTTTCTTCCTCTTTCTCATCTCTCTATTTCTCTCTCTCTTTCTCTCTCTCTCTTCTCATCTCTCTTTCTCTCTCTCTTTCTTTCTCCTCTCTGTATGTGTGTGTGTCTCTCTCTTACTCTCTCTCGCTCGTTCTCTTCTCTCTCTGTCTCTCCTGTCTCTATCTCTCTCTCTCTTTCTCTCTCTCTCTTCTCTCTCGCTTTTTCTCTCTCCTCGCTTCTCTCTTTTCTCTCTCCCCCTCTTTCTCTCTCTCTCTCTGTCTCTGTCTGTCTGTCTCTCTCATTCTCTCTCTCTCTCTCTCTCTCTTCTTCTTTCTTTCTCTCTCTCTGTATGTGTGTGTGTGTCTCTCTCTTACTCTCTCTCTCGCTCGTTCTCTCTCTCTCTCTGTCTCTCCTGTCTCTGTCTCTGTCTTTCTCTCTGTCTCTCTTTCTCTCTCTTTGTCTCTATCTCTCTCTGCTCTCTGTCTGTCTCTGTCTCTCTCTCTCTTCTGTCTGTCTGTCTCTTCCCTCTTCTCTCTCTGTGCTTCTTCTGTCTCTCTCTCTCTCTTTTTTCTCTCTCTCTCTCACTCACTTGCTCTCTCTCTCTCTTTCTTCTCTCTCTCTCTTTCTCTTATGTGTGTGTGTCTCTCTTTCTCTCTCTCGCTCGTTCTCTCTCTTCTGTCTCTTCCTGTCTCTCTGCTCCTTTCTCTCTGCTCGTCTCTCTCTGTGTCTCTGTCTCTCTCTCGTCTGTCTGTCTCTCTGTTCTCTCTGTCTCCTCTCTGTCTCTGTCTCTTCTCTCCCACTCCTCTCTCTCTCTCTCTCCTCCTCTCTCTCTCTCTCTCTCTTTCTCTTTACCCTGGTTGAAATATCATGCACAAACGTGCACGTTTTATTACGAAAGCTGCTGCATCACTGCGAAGGCTAAAGGTTGACAGTGTAATAAGAGAAGACGCACGTTTGCAATTGAAAACAAATTGTGTGGCCCACACGCACAAACATGCACGTGGATATCTCTTCAAGTTTGCTCGCATGATTGCGCGTGCAAAGCACTCACGTATACAGGGCGTGTGCGCGACACTTCACTCCGTCTGCCTTCGCCACAAATACATGCACACATGTGCACATTCACACGCGTATGTGTGGCTGTACACACACTGCTCGTGCACGTGTTGGCTTAATTGTTTGTATTTTCATTTACATGCACTTGCAGTTGTGGTTTATTGGTCTAGTTCTATTTTCTTTGTTCTTGTTTTTTGTTGTTGTTGTTTGTTCTTCTTCTTCTTCTTTTCCTCCTCCTCCTTCTTCTTTTTCCTTTTCCATATTCTTCTTCTTCCTCTCCTCCTCCTCCTTCTTCTTCTTTTGCTTCTCCTTCTCCTCTTCCTCCTCCTCTCTTCTTCTTCTTTTTTCTTCTTCTTCTTCTTCTCCTCCTCCTCCTCTTCCTTCTCTCCTCCTTCTCCTCCTCCCTTCCTTCTGTTCCTTCTCCTCCTCTTCCTCCTCATTTTCCTTCTTCTTCTTTCTCCTCCTCTTCTTCTTCTTAATTCTTCGCAATTCTTCTTCTTCTTAATTCTTCGCAATTCTTCTTCTTTCGCAATTCTTCGCAATTCTTCGCAATTCTTCTTCTTCGCAATTCTTCTTCGCATTCTTCTTCTTCTTCGCAATTCTTCTTCTTCATTTCTCGTGTTTCTTCGTTCTCTTTTTTCTTTTGTTTTTCTTTATGACAAAACAGTCTTTCTGTGAGCAACGACTCAGCTATATGACTGATTGTATGGGATTCTGGGCGACTACACATCTTATTATACATCAGTGAAAACAGATGAGTTTAACGTAAAATAGTGTAACAAAAATTAAATCAGCTGTGATTTTTATTATACATTGAGAACTCACGCTTTAAGTTTTTTGTAATATAACACAGTTAGAGAAAAGAGAGTAAGAGACAGAAACAGAGAGAGGCAGAACGAGACAGAGAGAGACAGAGACAGACATAGAGACAGAGAGAGAGAGAGACCGACAGACCGACCGGCCAACCGACCGACCGACCGACCGACAGACAGACAGACAGAGAAAGAAAGAGAGAGAGAGAGAGAGAGAGAGAGAGAGAGAGAGAGAGAGAGAGAGAAAGAGAGAGTTAACAAGGGAGTCCACATTCACTGTCACCCACAAATAACTCAGTAAAGATAAGAACAGTGTTCAGATGAGAATAAGAATATTGACGACTTTATCATCATCTCAATCAGAGGAAATCTTGTCAGGTGCTGCAGCATCTTTCAAACTGACACAGACATTGCAGTGTGCACTTTAAACATTATTTGATATAATAAACTCATACAATATATATGTTTCTAAACAGTGTTCAAACATTTACTCAGTCACAAATTTCATTTCGTACAGTCATCTTTACTGATCTAAAATGCTGACGGCCTGCCTGACAACCTTCCTTCACAAAGCACAACACCGCACAATAAAGATCCCATAGCAAAAATGTTTACCAAACCCCCCCCCCCCAAAAAAAAAACCCACTACGTGGGTGTAGGTGGGACCCGGAACACCAGTGCCTCGCCATTCTCCAGATAATCACCTCTCAAGCCATTTCGTCAAATAAAGGGGGGTTGTCCATGCGTTGTATGATCCATTCGGACCCAGTCATCATTTACCTTGTTTACAAACCGAATGGCAAGGTGGGGAGATGACACACCCCGGGACATAGCCACACAACGCGCACAACCAGGTCCAGCCCAGCCTCCGGACCAAGAAAGAATGGAAGACCCCCGTCTCGCCGCCACACTGTGGTCTTCATCTCTCTTTCAAACAGCTTTGCCTTGCCACCAGCTTGCTTAGCTGCCAGTTCTTTTCTCCTTACTATATGTATTTCAGATTGAGGCAGCCGAGATGTTGTTTCTAAGAAGAATGTTGAGAATTCTATGGACAGCAAAGAAAACAAACGAGACAGTCTTGATGGAGGCAGACACAAGTAGATCATTCATAAGGAAGATAAGGAAAAGACAGGCAACATTTACAGGCCATTTTATGAGGAAAGGGGAATTGGAGCACCTGGTCACAACGGAAAAACTGGTGGGAAAGAGAGCACCGGGTAGACCCAGGGAGAAGATACTAGACGGACTTGCGGAGTGGCTGGGGACAAGGAGGGTGGAAGAGATGCTTGAGGCAACAAGTGATAGAGACAGATGGAAGTCCATAATCGCCAACGCCATGCGGCAAGGCACCTGATGATGATGATGATATGTATTTTTCTCCTGTAAAAATCTGTAGAAAAGTCCACTTTCATAGGATAAACAGAAATACACGTATATAAAAAGGGGGAAATTGGTGGTTTTGTATTACAGAAACGTAATCTCTCTGGGAAGAGCAGCCAACATTTTACATGATAAATCCAAAGTGATAAAAGAAAACAAAAGAAAGAACGAGATATAACACAATACAAAAACACAACATATAACACACTACACATATGACCCTGAGCAAGGTAGACTTACACTGACTTCGTCTTTACTAATCTAATTCTTTACACATTTGGCATACACTGAATCTTCAATACAATCTTTGTCATCATCATCATCAGGTGCCCTGCCGCATGGCGTTGGCGACCATGGACTTCCAACCATCTCTATCTCTCGTTGCCCCCAGCATCTCCCCCACCCTCTTCATCCCCAGCCACTCTGCAAGTCCGTCCAGCATTCTCTCCCTGGGTCTACCTGGTGCTCTCTTTCCCTCCACTTTCCTGCTGTGACCAGGTGCTCCAAATCCCCCTTCCCCATAAAATGGCCTATAAATGTTGCTTGTCTTTTCCTAATCTTCCTTATGAGTGATCTATTTGTGTCTGCCTCCATCAAGACTGTCTCGTTTGTTTTCTTTGCTGTCCATGGAACTCTCAACATTCTTCTGAGAAACCATATCTCGGCTGCCTCGATCCTGCTCTGGCTTTGCTTGCTGACTGTCCACGCCTCGCATCCGTACAACAGTATTGGTTCTATTCTATATAACATTCAAGGACTCTCTTTCTGATGTTAATTGATAGGCATTTGTTGGTAAGAATGCTTATCATCTTCTTGAATGCTGTTTTGGCTTGGCCGATTCTGCCAGCTATTTCCGATGTGCTTCTGCCGTCTGATGAAATGACCGTTCCCAGGTATTTGAACTTATTAACCTGTGTCAAGGTTGTGCCATTTGTTTTTATTTTGCATGAGGGGATTTTATGTTTTTTACTGATCACCATGACTTCAGTCTTCCTGCTGTTTAGTTCCAACCCCTTACCTTTGTTTTCTGTTTCTAGTATATTCACAAGGTTTTGTAGGTCCCTTTCATTTTCTGCAATTAGCACGGTGTCATCTGCGTACCGAATGTTGTTTATCATTTTCCCTCCAACCTTTAATCCAGGGTCTTCTTCTAGGTTTCTCATGATGTTTTCGCTATATAGTGAAAACAGATCTGGTGATAAAACACAACCCTGTCTGACTCCTATTTTGATGTTTGAAAAGAGCTTATATTGTTTTCTATTCTCATTGCAGCTGTTTGTTCCCAGTACATATTCCTGATTATTCGTAGATCTTTTCCATCAACACTGAGTCTCTGCAGTTGGTTGATCAATTCATCATGTCGTACCCATCGAAAGCCTTGGTATAGTCAACAAAGCATAAATACAAATCCTTATTCATCTCAATTGACCTCTCTATGATAGTTCTTAGGATGTATATGGCATTAATAGTTCCTTTCCCCTCCACAAATCCACACTGTTCTTCTGCTATTTCTCTTTTGATTCTATTCCTTGTCCTCATCATGATTATTCTTAACAGGATTTTTGTTACATGACTCATCAAACTGATTGTGCGATGGAGTTCGCATTCTATATCCCCTGTCTTCTTTGGAAGTGCAATGAAAATTGATTTTGACATATCTTTGGGGATTTTTCCAGTGTCATAAATTTCAATCTTTCTGCTTGTAAGAATTTGCATACTTTAAACAAATATGTTGTTGTTGTTCTTGTTCTTCTTGTTCTTCTTCTTCTTCTTCTTCTTCTTCTTCTTCTTCTTCTTCTTCTTTTCCTCCTCCTCCTTCTTCTTCTTTTCCTCCTCCTTCTCCTTCTTCATATTCTTCTTCTTCCTCTCCTCCTCCTCCTTCTTCTTCTTTTGCTTCTCCTTCTCCTCTTCCTCCTCCTCCTTCTTCTATTACAAAAGAGACGATATATTCTTTCGTGACTCTCAAAAATGTTATGGACATTTCTGGAGTGGAGGAATTTCCTCAGCGTGTCCCATCACTCCTTGCACCCTTTTAACAGCCCAGAGCCACTGTAACTCTTCAACGACGGCTAATTCACAGCCAAAACTAATTTGTAGTTTGCCAGGCGCGATATTGACAGACGAGAGCTCCCTGGGACTCCCTGAAGGAGCGTCGTTCAGGCCAGGCTTATCAGCGACCCTACAGACTTCATCCATCGACCCCTCAGACCCCAGGCGCCGCGACAGGCACCGATAAATACAGTTACACTGCCAATCTCTCCTAAGCACTTTGCTTAATGCCAGACATTGACTTTAGAATAAACTTCACATCGCCCGTCTTTCCACACTCTCCCTCTCTCTCACGTACCCTCCCTCCAGACTTGTCCCTTTTCTCTCCCTCTCTCGCTCTGTCTTGTTCTCTTGCTCTTTTCTGTATCGATCTGTTCCGAAAGTGACAGAAAGATGTAGTGCTGATCTTAGCGATTGCTTCGTGCGTGCCAAATGCGCTTTGAAATTTAGATATACAGAATTGAATATTGACAGAGACAAACAGATGGACAGACAGGGTGAGGGTGGGAGTGTAGCCAGACAGATTTAGAGACAGACAGAGATATATATGTTGACTTTTGTCTGCAATCTTTTGTCTGTTTCATTTTGTTTATTTAATTTCATTTCTGTAAAAAACATATAAACGAAGCTGTGCAAAACTGGTTTGAGTCCAAAATAAACTATTCACTACCTGTTGTTTGTTTTCATTTCTATCTTACAAAAATGACATATTTAAAAGTGATTTGCAAAAATTGACGAATAACTCATTATTAGGTAGAGAAAGGATTATGTGTGTGTGTGTGGTCTTGTTGTTGTTGTTTGTTTGTTTGTGTGTGTGTGTGTGTGTGTGTGTGTGTGTGTGTGTGTGTGTGTGTGTGTGTGTGTATGTATGTATATGTGTGTATGTGTGTGTGTGTGCGTGTGTGTGTTTCCTTTTTTTCTCTGATACATTCTTATTCATTCCTAATAGTTTGCATGATTAAATAAAGTATCTCAAGCAATATACTCTTTGGCTTATATAAACTGAAAACAGAAACTCTTGCTATGTGTAATCGGTGATTTTAAAGTTGAAGACAACATATTTATGCCCATTATCTATTACAGATTTCATTTTCTTTATTGTTAAGATGTTGATAAGCAGAATGATGGACACCAGTTGTCACTTCCTAACAAACTGATTTCTCTCTTTTGTCAAAAAGAAAAACATTGCAAACATTCCATTATGACTTCATCAGATAATGTTCAAAAGAAACACTTTTGCACATTTTCTTATGAAGTTATAATGGCGCAGAAATAGATAGATTGATAGATGGATAGATAGATAGATAGATAGATAGACAGGCAGACAGGCAGATGGATAGATAGATAGATAGATAGATAGACAGATAGGCAGACATACATTATATACATGCATACATACACACATACATACATACATGCATACGTACATACATACATACATACATACAAACATACATACATACATACATACATACATACGTACATACACACATACATACATACATACATACGTACGTACGTACGTACGTACATGCATAATTACATACATGCATACATATATACATACATACACACATAACTACATACATAGACAGACCGATAGATAGATAGATAGATAGATAGATAGATAGATAGATAGATAGATAGATAGATAGATAGATAGAAGGAAACAGAAAGATGGAGAGAGAGAAGAAAGACAGAGAGAGGGGTGGGGGGTGGGGCGAGAGACAATGAGACAGAAAAGAGGGGAGAACAGAGAGGAAATGAGACAGGGAGGGGAAAGCGGAGAATGAGGGATGGGGATAGGCTAAAACTGTATATAAAAAAAGCCATATCTCTGACTCACACGTTGAAAATCGATTCTATCCACATCACCTCCATGCTTGCCCAGACGCGGATGTGCACAGACATTTTGATGGAAATATCAGATACATTGTCCGAATTTAGTCCACTGTCCTGGATTTGCTCGCTACCTTTCTCCTTTAGAAATCAAATGAAGATGCTTTATCAATTTGTGGTGATAAGAGAAGGACAACATAATTTTTCAAACTTGTTTTCAATTCGGTTTTGACAAAACACAAATAAAGACAATGATTGCTGAATATCATTACATTATCATTGACAAAACTGAACAAGATATAGAAATACAATGGATCGAGCAAAACTACCGCCAGTGCCATAGCACTGAAACTGCCCTACTACACATTCTCAACAATCTCCTCCTTGCAACTGATACTGGCAAAGTCTCTCTCCTCACACTCCTTGATCTGTCTGCAGCTTTCGATACCATTGACCATGGTATTCTCCTTTCTAGACTTCATCATACTTTTGGCATCTCTGACATTGCTCTCTCCTTTTTCACTTCGTATTTATCAAACAGAAAACAAACTGTTCTCATCAATGGCACTTACTCTCAACCTGCATACCTGACCTGTGGTGTTCCACAAGGATCTGTCCTTGGCCCTGTTCTTTTCACTCTTTATACCTCCCCCCTGTCCACCATCATCAACTCCCACTCTATAAAACACCACTTCTATGCTGATGACACCCAACTTCAAGATAGTGACTCACCTGATAATATACAGCGCCTGTTGACTCGCACCACTGAGTGTTACTCGGACATTAAGAACTGGATGACACACAATAGACTTCAGCTTAATGACGACAAGACAGAAGCTATCCTCATTGGCACCCGTCAGAAACTTTCCCAGCTGCCTCCTCTTTCTCTCCCATTATGTAACACATCAGTCCCAATTTCTGATTCAGCAAAAAACCTTGGTGTCTGCATTGACTCTACCCTGTCCATGAACAACTTTGTTTCTCAAACTGCCAGATCTTGCTACTATCATCTCCATCGTATAAGCCTGATCAGGAAGTATCTCTCTGTCGAAACAACTGCAAAACTCGTTCTCTCCTTCATAATGTCTCGTATTGACTATTGCAATTCACTCCTGTCTGGTCTTCCTGCCTCCACCATTCACATCCTACAGCGCATTCAAAACAATGCTGTACGCCTTGTACTCAAAAAGAAAAAAGCTAACCACATATCTCCTCTCCTGGCACAACTTCACTGGCTCCCTGTATCAAAGCGCATACAGTACAAACTAGACACCATGTGCTACAAAAGCCTCAATAACGCAGCCCCCGATTACCTGTCAAGCCTACTTGAGATCTATGTTCCCTCACGTACCCTCCGCTCTGCCTCCGATCCTCTGACTTTTCGCTTTCCACGCACTAAGCTCAATACCTATGGTCCACGAGCCTTCTCTGTTTCTGGTCCACTCTCCTGGAACAAACTTCCTCTCTCAGTCCGTCAGCAACCTACTTTTGCCTCCTTCAAGTCCGCTCTCAAAACTCACCTTTTTTCCTCTGCATAAAATCCTAACCTCACTCAACCCCCCTCTGCAGCCTGTCTCCGCTCGGAGGGGAATCACTTTGTTTTAATATATAATTGTATATGATGTGCTCTCTGTGGTTTTCCATTGGTTTTATTCTTGCTTTTATTGCTTTTATTCTTTTCTCCCCATTTGTGGCCATGCATGTGTGTGTGTGTGTGTGTGTGTGTGTGTGTGTGTGTGTGTGTGTGTGTGTGTGTGTGTGTGTGTGTGTGTGTGTGTGCGTGCGTGCGTGCGTGTGTGCGTGTGTGTCTTTTCGGCGCTTGGATTTGATTTTGTCGAGACTTGCGCTATATAAATATTGTAATTATTATGTATGCATGTGCGTATGTATGTATGTATGTATGTATGTATGTATGTATGTATGTATACGCTTAGATTTATGTATGTATGTGTGTATGCATGTATACGCTCAGCTTAGATTTATGTATGTAAGTATGTAAGCATGTATGTATGCATGTATACGCTCATATGTATGTAGGTATGTATGCATGTCTACGCTCAGCGCTTAGATTTGATTTTGTCAAGATTTTGCGCTATATAAATAAAATATATTATTATTATTATTATTATACATACGTCATATCTATTAGCCTATTATATGTTTTTTAAACAATATACAGTCATTTAATTTATACAGTTTTAGATTTCAGTCGTTGTTGGTGGTGTTTGTTTATTTGTTTGTTTTAAATTTATTTGTATTCGTTTTCAGCAAAATTTAATGATAAATGTATTAACAAAGCAAGATCATCTGTATCAGACTTAAAGTTTAAACTACATGCAAAACATCTACATCTTCAACAAAGGTTCTATGTGTATGTGCATGAAGAGAAGGATAATTTGTATAGGAAGGATGTACAGGCCTGTAACTAATTGTGGTATTCCGCCACGTTATGGTTCGCTAATCTACAGACAGTAAGTTTGAGTTTACTGCAGAATCAAAATATGTTTTATATTCTTCCTAACTTTGAAGCCTTTTGAAAACAGGTGTTTACTTCCTGAGATATGGAATTTAAAAGTTGATATCCCTATGGTGAGCTGTTTTGAAAAAAAAATTAAGGAAAATTGAATCACAATTTCAACAATAAATTTTGTTCAGCAACCAAGAACTCATTCTCAAATAAGGGAATGCATGTCATGTGTGGTTCGATGGTTCTGTTGCAGAAACTGATGCGGTAGCTCTCTGTCTCTGTCTCTCTCTGTCTGTCTGTCTGCCTCTCTCTCTCTCTCTCTCTCTTTCTTTCTTTTGTCTCGCTCTGTTTCTCTCTGCCTCTGTCTGTCTGTCTGTCTGTCTCTCTCTCTCTGTCTTGTCTTGCTCTGTTTCTCTCTGTCTCTGTCTCTCTGTCTCTCTCTCTGTCTCTCTCTCTCTGTCTATCTCTCTCTGTTCTCTCTTCTCTCTCTTCTATCTGACTCTCTGACTCTCTGACTCTCTGTATCTATTTCTCTGTCTCTGTCTCTGTTTCTCTCTCTCTCTCTCTCTCTCTCTCTCTCTCTCTCTCTCTCTCTCTCTCTCTCTCTCTTTCTATCCACCAAGCGTACCGTCAGAATTCGCAGGGGAAAAGATTTGGCGATCAACAGCTGGTCAGAACGCCTCGATGAGTAATTAGGATGTTGTGTGCCTGCAAGGTCAGCTTCACACCTTTGATCCAGGTCTCCCTTGATCTTTCACTCGCTTTGAAACCTGACATCATGCATTGTATGCTTGTAAGGCAGGCTGGTAGATTTGCATGAGTCAGGTGTCCGTCTGTCTGTCTCTATCTGTCTGTCTGTCTCTGTCTCTGTCTCTGTCTCTCTCTCTCTGTCTCTATCTCTCTGTCTCTCTTTGTCTCGCTATCTCTCTGTCTGTCTCTCTCTCTGTCTATCTCTCTCTCTCTCTGTCTCTCTCTGTCTCTCTTTCTTTTGTCTCGATCTGTTTCTCTCTGCCTCTGTCTGTCTGTCTGTCTGTCTCTCCATCAGCCTGTCTGTCTCTCTGTCTCTCTGTCTCTGTCTGTCTGTCTCTCTCTCTCTTTTATTTTTGTTGTTGTCTCGCTCTGTTTCTCTCTGCCTCTGTCTGTCTGTCTCTTGTCTTGCTCTGTTTCTCTCTGTCTCTGTCTGTCTGTCTGTCTCTCTCTCTCTCTCTCTTCTCTCTTCTCTCTGACTATCTGACTCTCTGTCTCTATTTCTCTGTCTCTGTCTCTCTCTCTCTCTCTTCTCTCTCTCTCTTCTCTCTCTCTCTTCTCTCTGACTCTCTGTCTTTGTTTTTCTGTCTGTCTCTGTCTCTCTCTCTTTCTCTCTTTCTATCTGTCATGCGTACCGTCAGATATTGCAGGGAAAAAGAGTTGGCGATCAACAGCTGGTCAGAACGCCTCGATGAGTGATTAGGATGTTGTGTGCCTGCAAAGTCAGCTTCACACCTTTGATCCAAGTCTCACTTGATCTTTCACTCGCACTGAAACCTGACATCATGCATTGTATGCTTGCAAGGCAGGCTGGTAGAGTAGCATGAGTCAGGTGTCCGTCTGTCTGTCTGTCTGTCTGTCTGTCTGTCTGTCTGTCTCCTCTCTTCTCTCTGTCTGTCTCTCTGTGTCTCTCTCTGTGTCTATCTCTCTGTCTCTCTGTCTCTGTCTGTCTGTCTGTCTGTCTTTCTCTCTCTCTCTCTGTCTCGCTATCTCTATCTCTGTCTCTGTATCTGTCTCTGTCTCTCTCTCTCTTTCTCTCTCTCCCCTCTTTCTCTCTCTCTCTTTCTCTCTCTCTCTTCTCTTTCTGTCTCTCTTTCCCTGTCTCTTTCTTTGTCTCTGTCTATCTATCTGTCTGTATCTCTCTCACTCTGTTTCTCTCTGTCTCTCTGTCTCTGTCTCTGTTTCTCTCTCTCTCTCTCTCTCTCTCTCATTCTCTCTCATTCTCTCTCTCTCTCTCTGTTTCTATCTATCATGAGTACCATCCTATATTGCAGGGGAAAAGAGTTGGCAATAAGCAGCTAGCCAGAACGCCTCATGGAATGATTGGGATGTTGTGCGCCTGCAAAGTCTCTTTCACATCTTAGATCCAAATCTTCCTCGGTTTTTCGCTCGCCTTGAACCTTGACATCATGTGTTGTATGCAGACTGGCTAGTAGAAAAGCATACGAGTCAGGTGACTAGGTTCTTTGTTAACAAGTTGGTGGACTGGTGTTGCTCCCACCATTTCTGAAATCTTGGAGTTGCAGACCATGTCCCTTCGTGTCTTGTTTGTGACCCTCCTCAAGCATCGAATTTCACAGATGAGTTGTCCTGCTCTCGTGGACCTTTGTCAGCGTCTGTGTTTGGCATTGGTATGTCTTGGTTCTTGGTTAATACTGCTTATAGCCCAGCCGACTTTTAGAGCCACTTCAGGGCTTACACCATGTTGAAAACAACACCGACATTTGAGTTTTAAAAAAGTTAAAATCCAAGCTCATGATTGTCCTTTCAAGTGTAAAAGACATTTAAAATCTCGCCCGTACGCATGACCATATCAGATGAAATCTACTGATCTCTTGTAAAAAACAACTTAAAACTACATCCAGAGGAACGTCTTTGAAGAGGGTCTTTCAGGAGTCCACTGTATAGTGCTTATGTCTCATATCATCCCAATCATTCATTGACTATTGCAATTCACTCCTGTCTGGTCTTCCTGCCTCCACCATTCACATCCTACAGCGCATTCAAAACAATGCTGTACGCCTTGTACTCAAAAAGAAAAAAGCTGACCACATATCTCCTCTCCTGGCACAACTTCACTGGCTCCCTGTATCAAAGCGCATACAATACAAACTAGACACCATGTGCTACAAAAGCCTCAATAACGCAGCCCCGATTATCTGTCAAGCCTACTTGAGATCTATCTTCCCTCACGTACCCTCCGCTCTGCCTCCGATCCTCTGACTTTTCGCTTTCCACTCACTAAGCTCAATACCTATGGTCCACGAGCCTTCTCTGTTTCTGGTCCACTCTCCTGGAACAAACTTCCTCTCTCAGTCCGTCAGCAACCTACTTTTGTCTCCTTGAAGTCCGCTCTCAAAACTCACCTTTTCTCCTCCGCATAAAATCCTAACCTCACTCAACCCCCCCCCCTCTGCAGCCTGTCTCCGCTCGGAGGGGAATCACATGGTTATAATATATAATTGTATATGCTATGCTCTCTATAATTTTCCATTGCTTTTATTCTTGCTTTTATTGCTTTTATTCTTTCTCCCCATTTACAGCCATGCGTGTGTGTGTGTGTGTGTGTGTGTGTGTGTGTGTGTGGTGTGTGTGCGTGCGTGTGTGTGCGTGCGTGCGTGCTTGCGTGCGTGCGTGTGTGTCTGCTTCAGCGCTTAGATTTGATTTTATCAAGATTTTGCGCTATATAAATATTGTAATTATTATATCGTGCAAGTCCGCGCATTCAGTAGGTGTCCGGTGCTCAGCAGGTCGTCACACGGTATACACCATGGTGCTTCTTCATTTTTTGAAATGTATGAATGCATTTCAAGAAGATGAAAAACATTCTTACCAACAAATGCCTATCAATCAACATCAGGAAGAGAGTTCTTGAATGGTATATAGAACCAATACTGTTGTACGGTTGCAAAGCGTGAACAGTCAACAAGCAAAGCCAGAATAAGATTGAGGCAGCTGAGATGTGGTTTCTGTGAAGACTGTTGAGAGTTCCATGGACAGCAAAGAAAACAACCGAGACAGTCTTGATGGAGGCGGACACACGTAAATCATTCAAAAGGCAGATTAGGAAAAGACAGGCAACATTTATAGGCCATTTTATGAGGAAAGGGGAATTGGAGCACCTGGTCACAACGGGAAAGCTGGAGGGAAAGAGAGCACCAGGTAGACCCAGGGAGAAGATAATAGACGGAATTGCAGAGTGGCTGGGGACAAGGAGGGTGGAAGAGATGCTTGAGGCAACAAGTGATAGAGACAGATGGAAGTCCATGAACGCCAACGCCATGCAGCAAGGCACCTGATGATGATGATGATGATGATGATGATGATGATGATGAATGCATGTAGGACGTGTGATGGGAGTAAACACAGAGTTGATGAGTTTAGCCTCTGTCTCTATGGGCATTTTCGGGTGAGTCAACAGATATGCTGAAAATAGGTGTTTCCCTCTTAAACATGGTTTGAAATTGTTGAATAGGTGTTTTCAAATGATATTTTTAAAAAAAGAAAACATCATGGTGTTACGAATTTATTGGTGC
>CM060315.1:25254236-25271736 GCA_030674185.1 Monoplex corrugatus | reverse complement strand
AAGACTAGTGTTTGATGAAACGAGCAACAAATTGATACTGACATTCCCTGAAGCTGATGTGACCATGACGTGCATGAGACAGACACTCCTGAGCACGCATCTTCACACTTTGGTTTGGTGGCAAAGTCTGTTGGGGATCTGCATGTAATGGATGCCAAAGGATTATGTGTGGTGTGTGTGTATGTCTGTGCGTGAGTATTTGTGATTGTTTGTGAGTGTGTGTGTGCGTGTGCGTGTGTGTGTGAATGTGTGTGTGCGTATGTGTATGTGTGTGTGTGTATGTGTGAGTGTGAGTGTTTGTGAGTGAGAAAGAGAGAGAGGAGAGAGAGACAGACAGAGAGAGACAAAAGAGAGAGAGAGAGAGAGAGAGTGTATGTGTGTGTGTTTGTGTGTTTGTGCGTGTGTGAGTGATTGTGTATCTGATTGTGTGTGTGTGTGTGTGTGTGTGTGTGTGTGTGTGTGTGTGTGTGTTTTGTGTCTCTCTCTGCTTCTGTGTCTGTGTGTACGTGTCTGTATGTATGCATGTGCATAAGACAACGAGAAACACTGCCATCTCAATCCAAACAGCGTTATCGCATGTCATTTTTCTTTCAATAAATCTTCAACACCAACGACTAGCGTTCGATGAAACGATCAAAAAATTGATACTGACATTCCCTGAAGCTAATCTGATAATGATGTGCATGAGACAGACACTCCTGAGCACGCATCTTCACACTTTGGCGTTTTACATACATTGAGAGAATATTTCTAGCAGATAACTTTCACATTATACACAGACGTACACACATGCTTATATATGTCAGCACGCCTGTCGCATGCGCTTACATTTGGGTATACATATGGGTAAATCATGTTATATCCTCAGCAGAATAAGTCATGTAGTTTTAGATTCCTTTTTTAAGAGATAATAATAGTAGTCAATTGTTCAGGTTTGAGGTATCGAAATGAAATACTCTAATTTATTAACACTGATTAGAAGGAAAGAAAATTCAGTTTTCAAATGGAGCTGAAAGTTATGACTAGTGGAAAAAAATATAGGAATTTAGCTTCTGTTATTAATCTGATCATCCATACTTGCAAAGCTGACCAACCTTAAAATCATATAAATTTGTCTAATTGTTTCCCTTTCCATTTTCTCCACGCAAACAAATCAAGTCGTAAGACTGCAATTTCTGAACGACATTTTAGGACAGCTGAGAAAACCTCAACCATCTATCTTGTATTTTCTTACAGAAGGCTGTGCATATATCCTCGCCAGGCGAATCTGGAAGAAATGATTTTCATTTTCAGTCAGAGATCTATGATTGTCGGACGTCCAGACTAAATCGAATGTGATCGTCTGCATCAGATTCCACAGCACGTCCAACTTGCCTCCTCTGTTTGTTTCACTGTGTTATTTCTCGTTCGCTTCTACGAGAAATCGAGTACAGGAATAATTCTGGTTGGAAATAAGATTTTTTTGTGAGCCTGATAGTTTTGGTTTGCATCCCCCCTTGAACTTTTTCTGTCTTGTAAGAGGGATGGATGACTCCTAAAGAAGAGTAAAATAGAAGTTCAGTTCACAGAATGGGTCTGGACATAGGAAAAATTTGTATTGCTAGTTATTGCCAAAAAACGTGCATTCATTTGATGTTAACATTTTTACGTATAAAAAGGCAATGTACTGTGCTGACCTTAGGACTGTTGGCATTTTATAGGGAAAGAAAGTATTGAATAATGACATCAGAAGGGGAAGCTAATCTAGTCATGTTTGGGAATATTCTTCAAAACTGAGAGCAGCATTACAACAATCAAACAGGCCAATGTAATATGAATGTGCAGGTCACAGCTTATTTGTAACTTGATCGTTTAACACACCTGTATCACTTTTTGTCTCTTACACCAAGTACCAAGACACAGGCATTCATTATTCTGCTATTATATATAGACCTGGTGGCAGACATGACAAGCAATCTGTTCATACATCCGGAAATTAACGAAGAAATGAATTAAAAGAAACTGTAAAGGAAATGTTTGTCAGGAGTTTTCTCTGAAGTTTTCTCCAAAGACTTACGAGAAATGGGGAAAAAAACACAGCATGCAGTGCTTGAGAAGAAAGAGAGAGAAAGGGAGTATAAAGCTGCGTGGAGTAACGACTTTGGAAGGGGAGTTAATCCAGTTGTGTTGGGGGCAAGCTTCAGGACGGAGGGCGGCATTACAGCAATCAAGCGGGCCAATCCAGTTTGGACGTGCAGATCATGGCTTATTTGTCGGCCGACCCTGCAGTGAGTTTGGCTAAAAACGAGCTAAATAGATTGATTGTCTCGTGGGTTTGGATCAAAATGAACTAGGTAGTGCCCCCATTTTAGACAGCTATGTACTGACCCATCATACTCTAATCATATACAATTCCATCTTTCAAATCTTTTATAAATAAGTATCTCTGTCCTTCTGTTTGTTTGTTTTTCCACTCTGTCTAAGGAACATTTTCAAGTCCCATTAACCGTACTGATTATTGACAGGCACATACATCATCATTATCATTATTATCATTATTGTTTAAAACGCAGCCAACTGTGCAGAACCCTATCAGAGCTATAACTATCTCAACACCTCTTTAAACCTGTAAACAAAATCCTGGACAAGAAAATTAAGTACGCACACACACACACACACACATACACACACACACACACACACACACACACACATACACACACACACACACACACACACACACACACACACAGTGTACACACACACACACACACACACACACACACACACATACACACACACACACACACACACACACACACACACACACACACACACACACACACACACACACACACACAGTGTATTTTCGCACATAATCTGAGGATATGTCTGGCGTTAGCCTCTCCGTTCAATGTATCACCAGGTGTAAAGGAAAAACGACCAGAACACAAATACATAAAAGTGACGAAGTGCACCAAAACATAATGTAAAACGTGGCCTAAGATTGCTTCTGCACATCACCTTTTCTTAGAGCCACGAGAAAGTGTGGCAGACTTTATGGAAATCACATAGCTGAACTGACCCGCAAGGCAAAAGAATTATAATTGTATATAATATGCTTTCTATAATTTTCCATTGCTTTTATTCTTTCTCCCCATTTATAGCCGTGTGCGTGTGCGTGTGCTTGTGTGTGTGTGTGTGTGTGTGTGTGTGTGTGTGTGCGTGCGTGCGTGCGTGCGTGCGTGTGTGTGTGTGCGTGCGTGTGTGTCTGTTTTAGCGCTTAGATTTGATTTTATCAAGATTTTGCGCTATATAAAATATTGTATATTATATTATATATTATAACTAGAGACGATAGAAAGCAAAAGAGCAAGGGAGAAACAAAGAGAATAACAAAAAAGAGGAAGTTTCTAGAGCACAATTTTCATAAGGTGGGGGTTCTATTTGTATTGAAAGAGCCCCCAGCATCCCTAAGATGGAACATGCTTCATTATCTAGCAAACTAGCCAATCGTATGACTAGATTACCTTTAAAATTAAGAGAATAACAACAATAATAACAAGAGAAGAAGAAGAAAAAGAATATAATGATAATAATAATAATGATAATGAAAATAATAATGATAGTAGTAGTAATAATAATAACAACAACAATAATAACAATAACAACAACAACAACAATAATAATAATAATAATAATAATAATAATAATAATAATAATATTAATAATAATAATATAACAATAATAACAATGATGATGATGATGATGATGATGATGATAACAACCATAATGATAGTAATAACATAAAAAACACGGATCGATCAGATGACAAAAGTCTTGACAGCCACCACCATCATTTCTTGATTTGATCCAGTCAATAATCACTCTGTCATACGCATAGATTTAACCTACCATGCGATATATAAGAAATCACAATATCTCTTAACCCCGCAAAAAACAGAGAAGAAACAAAAGACGAAGAACAACAGGAAATGAGCAGAAGTGGAGTGTAGCAAAATCTTTTTCTCCCTTAATACTAATAGACTGACACAGCCATATGAGAAGGAAGGGACTGCAGAGAAGATGAAACTCAAAAAAAAGACTCAAAAAGTTTAATGAGCATCAGCCTTTGGCCACAATACAACGCAGGAGAGGAGAGGAAAACAGAACTGAAAGGTGCATAATACAGAGTGTTTCCTTATTAAACTTACAGTGGACAAGAAAGCTGTTTGTATTGGTATTCTCATAAACCTCCACTTTGTTCAACTTAGTTATAATGGTCATTTTTCTTGAAATGGTGAAACTATACTTAGTTATAATAGTCATTTTTCTTGAAATGGTGAAACTATACTTAGTTATGATAGTCATTTTTCTTCAAATAGTGAAACTATCACCTCCACACATGACCACTTTAACCGTATATTATTATGTAAAAAGGCATACATTTGTACTTGTATAATATACATTTGCCAAACATGAAAAATGTTTAGTATGTAAATCTATAATATGCAGATTTTGTTTTGTTCTTTTCTTAAGGAATGTATGTACGCTTGCTCTCATTAAAACGTATGGAAAAATGTAGAGGAATAACAACTAGAGAGAGAAAGACAGACAGATAGACAGACAGACAGAGACAGAGAGAGAAAGAGAGAGCGAGACAGAGAGATAGACAGACAGAGAGACAGAGACAGGGAGACAGAGAGAGAGAATGACAGACAGAGAGAGAGAGTGACAGAGAGAGAGAGAGACAGACAGACATACAGACAGACAGACAGAAGACAGACAGACAGACAGACAGAGGAAGAAAAAGGGACAGGCTGAAAGAGTGTTGGCAATCTTTTTTACCAAGTACCGCAGGGGGGGGGGGGGGGGGGAGACAGCAGGCGAACCAGACAAAATGGGTGGAAAGGAGAAGAGCTATCACGTAATACCTTTGGAAAAGGCAACTAATCCGATTGTTTGGAAGCAAGGATCAGGACGGAGTTTGGCATTACTGCGATCAAGCGGGACCAGCACAGTCTGGAAGTGCAGATCAGGGCTTATTTTCAACACAGCACGGTTGGCAGAAAGCCAACATGATCGTGTCACCACACTTCGGTAACTTTGCAACTCACATACACAGTTGAAAACTACGTTGAGCAGTCAACAGTTAGGACAAAAAACAAAAACAAAACAAAAAACACACAAAAACAAAAACAAACAAACAAATAAATCTCACAAACAAGCAAACGACAAAATCAGACAAATCACGAAAAAAGAATAAGAACGCATAATTATTACAAGACAAGACTTCAGTCTTCTTGCTATTTACCTCCAGACCTTTACATTTGCTTTCTATTTCTAATATATTCACAAGGTTTTGTAGGTCCCTTTCATTTTCTGCAATTAGCGCGATGTCATCTGCGCATCGAATGTTGTTTATCATTTTTCCTCCAACCTTTAATCCAGGGTCTTCCTCTAGGAGGTTTCTCGTGATGTTTTCGTTGTAAAGTGTAAACAGATCTGGTCACAAAACAAACCTTGCCTGACTCCTCTTTTGATATTTTGGAAAGAGCTTATACTGTTTTCTATTCTCATTGCAGCTGTTTGTCCCAATACATATTTCTGATTATTCGTAGATCTTTTCCATTAATATTGAGTCGTTCTTGCTGGTTGATCAATTCTTCATGTCTTACCCGATCGAAAGCCTTGGTATAATCAACAAAGCATTAATATGAATCCTTATTCAACTCGATTGACCTCTCTATGATAGTTCTTAGGATGTATATGACATTAATAGTTCCTTTCTTTCGACAAATCCACACAGTTCTTGTGCTATTTCTCTTTTGATTCTATTCCTTGTCCTCATCATGCTTGTTCTTAATAGGATTTTTGTTACATGACTCATCAAGCTGATTGTGCGATGGAGTTCGTTTTCTATAGCCCCTGGTTTCTTTGGAAGTGCAATGAAAATTGATTTTGACATATCTTTGGGGATTTTTCAAGTGTCATAAATTTCAGTTAGGAGGACTGTTATTTTCATTTCAATACCAAATTACTCCAGGGCTTCAATCATCTCTGTAGTAATATTGTCTGGTCCTGGGGCGTATGAACTAATGAACAACTAAACGCCTAACAAATGAAGAACTAAAAATATACTAACTAACGAGCAAAAATCTAACAAACGAAGAAATAAACAATCAAATGTATGGCCTAACGATCAAAACACAGGTATGGAATACGAGAAACGCAGGTTCGAATCACGAATCGGACAGAGATTTGTTCACCCTTTCATCGGATCTTAAATGACAGTTTCGGTGCCAGTCTTTCGAATGAGACAAGAGACAGAGGTCTTTACTGCAATATCCACTCACTGCATGTTAAAGATCTGTAGCAGAGTCTATTCTCATAGATGAAAGACATACAGACAAAAATGTGTGGCACTCGATAATGGCGATGCACACACCCCAGAGAAATCACCCTGAATTTTACATGAGGATTCAACAGCGACAACGCCCTCCCCCCCCCCCCCCCCAAAAGAAAAGAAATGAGTAAAAGAACTAATCCCCAAACAATCAATTAAACAATCAACAGTAATAATGATAACAATAATAGTGATAATAATACAACAATAATATAATGATATCAATACTACTACTAATAGTAATGATAATAATAACAATAAAATCCCCAAACAATCAATTAAACAATCAACAGTAATAATGATAACAATAATAGTGATAATAATACAACAATAATATAATGATATCAATATTACTACTAATAGTAATGATAATAATAACAATAACAATAATGATTGAGAAGAAGAAAAAGAAGAAGGAAACTACAAACATTTAAAAAGATAAAATTACTCATATGTAAAAAGATAAAACCACACATTTGTAATGATCAAACCATGAACACCCAAAAGGCTAAAACTACAAACATCTAAAAGGTTAAAAGTACAAGTAACAGAATAAAACCACAAACAACTTAAAGGATAAAACCACAAGCATCTATAAAGATAAAACTACTGACATTTAAAACGCAAAAACTACAAACATCCAAAGGGCTAAAACTACCACAAATATCTAACAGGCTAAAACTACAAACATCTAAAAAGATAAAACCACAATCATCTTAAAGGCTAAAACTACAAACATCTAAAAAGATAAAACCACAAACATCAAAGGGCTAAAACTACAAGCATCTAACAAGATAAAACCACAAACGTCTAAACGTATAAAATCACAAACATCTAAAAGGCCACAGCTACAACTATCTAAAAGAACAAAGTACAGACAACAAAAAGATTAAAACTAGAAAGAACTAAAAGGATTGAACTATAAATATCTAACAGGATAAAACCAAAATCATCTAAAAAGATAAAACCACAAACGTCTAAACGTATAAAATCACAAACATCTAAAAGGCCACAGCTACAACTATCTAAAAGAACAAAGTACAGACAACAAAAAGATTAAAACTAGAAAGAACTAAAAGGATTGAACTATAAATATCTAACAGGATAAAACCAAATTCATCTAAAAAGATAAAACCACAAAGATCCAAAAGGTTAAAAATATGAACATCTAAAAAGATGATGCGAACACCTAAAAGGATAAAACTACTTGCACCGAAAAAGGCTAAGATCACAAATATCTAAAAGGTTAAAACTACAAAAAATTAAAAAGATGAAACCACAAACATCTGAAAGGGCAAAACAAACATCAAACTGCAAATATATAAAAAGGATAAAAGTATTAGCATCGCAACGGCTAAAACTAGACACATCAATGAAGAAGAAACAAAAAAAAATTAAAAGAATTAAACCACAAAAATCTAAAACCCAAAAACTACAAACACTTAAAAGGATAATACTACAAACATCTCAAAGATAAAACTACAAACATCTTAAAGGATAACACTACAAACATCTAAAAATAAAACTACAAACATCCAAAAGTCTAAAACTAACAAGATCTACAAGCATAAAGGCACAAACATCTAAGAGAATAAAACTACAAAAATCTAAAAAGATAAAACCACAAATGTCCAGAAAAATAAAACCACAAACATATAAACAAACAAGACTACAAACATCTAAAAAGATAAAACTACAAACATCTGAAAGGATAAAATCACAAATGTCCAGAAAGATAAAACTACAAACATCAAGAAGGATAAATCCACAAACATTTAAAAGGATAAAACTACAAGTGTAAAACACAGATTAAGTGATGTAAAAACCCTGTGTAAAACACACATAAATTAATGCAAAAACCATGCGTAAAACACTGGTAGAGTGATTACAAAGCATGTGTAAAACGCAGATAAAGTGATGTACAAACCATGTGTAAAACACGGGTAAAGTGGTGTACAAAGCATGTATCAAACAAAGGTAAAGTAATGTAAAAACCATGTGTAAAACGCAGGTAAAGTGATTTACAAACCATGTGTAAAACACAGGTAAAGTGATGCACAAACCATGTGTAAAACACAGGTAAAATGATGTACAAAGCATGTGTAAAACACAGGTAAAATGAATTACAAAGCATGTGCAAATCACAGGTAAAGTCATATAGAAACCATCCGTATAACAGATAAAGTGATACACAAACCATGTGTAAAACATAGGTCAAGTGATGTACAAACCATGTGTAAAACATATGTAAAGTGACAAACAAACCATATGAAAAACACAGGTAAAATGATACACACACCATGTGTAAAACATAGGTAAAGTGATGTACAAAGTTTGTGTAAAACACAGGTAAGTGATGTACAAAGTATGTGTAAAACACAGGTAAGTGATGTACAAAGTATGTGTAAAATACAAGTAAATGAAGCATAAACCATTTGTAAAACATCGGTAAAGTGATGTACAAACCATATGTAAAACACAGGTAAGTGATGTACAAAGTATGTGTAAAATACAAGTAAATGAAGCATAAACCATTTGTAAAACATCGGTAAAGTGATGTACAAACCATATGTAAAACACAGGTAAGTGATGTACAAAGTATGTGTAAAATACAAGTAAATAAAGCATAAACCATTTGTAAAACATCGGTAAAGTGATGTACAAACCATGTGTAAAACACAGGTAAGTGATGTACAAAGTATGTGTAAAACATAAGTAAATGATGCACAAACCATGTGTAAAACATAGGCATTGTGATGTGCACAGTGTGTGTAAAACACAGGTAAAGTGATGTACAAACTATGTGTAAAACACAGGTAACGTGGTGTATAAACCATGTGTAAAACATAGGTAAAATGATGTACAAACCATGTGTGAAACATAGGTAACGTGGCGTACAAAGCATGTGTAAAACATAGGTAAAATGATGTACAAACCATATGTAAAACATAGGTAACGTAGTGTACAAAGCATGTGTAAAACACAGGTAAAGTGATGCACAAAATATGTATAAAACAGAGGTAAAGGGATGTACAAACCATGTGTAAAACACAATAAAAAGACAGGTAAAGTGATGTACAAACCACGTGTAAAACACAGGTAAAGTGATGTACAAACCATATGTAAAACACAGGTAAAGTGATGTACAAACCATGTGTAAAACACAGGTAATGTTATGTACAAACCATGTGTAAAACACAGGTAATGTTATGTACAAACCATGTGTAAAACACAGGTAATGTTATGTACAAACCATGTGTAAAACACAGGTAATGTTATGTACAAACCATGTGTAAAACATAGGTAAAGTGATGTACAAACCATATGTAAAACATAGGTAAAGTGATGTACAAACCATGTGTAAAAACACAGGTAACGTTATGTACAAACAGACGTCCGTTTTAGGGTGATCACTTAGTTTCAGTTGGCGGCGGTAGCTGTAGCAGCGCAAAGCGCAATGACAGGTACCCTTCACTATTAACCCTTTGATTCCCGCACCTTATCCACCAATTGCGAAAACTTAACCCTTAGGACTCCCTCATCCTGTCCTCCAGCTTCCTGCAGCAAGCTGGTGGCGAGAATGAGGGAGTCAAAGGGTTAACTTTTTGCTTTGTTTTCATGATTGACAAGGCAGGATGTTGGTGGACAGGGTGCGGGTGTAATATAACTGTATGTGTGTGTGTTTGTGTCTGTGTGTTTGTGTGTGTGTGTGTGTGTGTGTGTGTGTGTGTGTGTGTGTGCATCTGTGAGTGTGTGTGCATGTGTATTGTTTCTTTCAATCCAACACACACACACACACACACACACACACACACACACACACACTCACGTATACACGCACGCACGCACACACACACACGCGCGCACACACACACACACACACACATAATTATATATATATGTGTGTGTGTGTGTGCGTGTGTGTGTGTGTGCGTGCGTGCGTGTATACGTGAGTGTGTGTGTGTGTGTGTGTGTGTGTGTGTGTGTGTGTGTGTGTGTGTGTGTGTGTGTGTGTGTGTTGGATTAAAAGAAACAATTAATAGAGTGTTAAGAATTGTATCTAAAGAAAAAACAAGAAAAAGAATTGACAGGAGGGGGGTGGGAATGGAGGGAAGGGCAAATAATGAATACGACAATGATGGTTTATTTTCCAACAGTACAAGTTTTAAGTAAAAAGACATTTTTTCAGGCTTGCTGTTGCTTGCATGCCAGTCGTTTCCATTGTTCTCAAAAACAGGCCACTGCCATGACTTAAAGATTTTAACGTACATATCTGATATTATATCTTACAAGAAGAATGTTGAGAGTTCCATGGACGGCAAAGAAAATAAACAGTATTGAAGGAGGCAGACACAAGATGGTCATTAACAAAGAAGATTAGGAAAATACAAGCAACATTTATAGGACACTTTATGAGGGAAGGGGAATTAGAGCACCTGATCACAACAGGAAAGCTGGAGGGAAAGAGAACACCAGGAAGACTCAGGGAGAAAATACTGAGAGAAGAAAACAAAGGAAATAAACGAGACAATCTTGAAGGAGGCAGACACAAGAAGAACATTTGTGAAAAAAGATGAGTTAAGAAGACAAGCACCATTCATAGGACATTTTACGAGGCAAGAGAAACTAGAGCACCTAGTCACAACAGGAAAGCTGGAGGGAAAGAGAGCACCAGGTAGACCCAGGGAGAAAATATTGGACAGACTTGAAGGGTGGCTGAAGACAGAGAGGGTGGGAAATGTACTTGCAGCAACAAGGGATAGATTCGTGTGGAGGGCCATAATCGCCAACGCCATGCTGCAGGGCACATGATGATGATGATGACTGTATATTAAGCATGTGCATACACACGAAGGGGGTTTAGACACTATCAACTCTTCACACATGTTGACCTGGGAGACTGGAAAAGATTTCACCCTTCACCCATCAGGCAGAGGTGTCTTTGGTGGACTGAGCCCACGAAGTCCAACATTTATCCACTTAGCTATCGCGACTGGAGAAAAAAAGGGAGAGAAGTGAAAAGGGATAAGGAGTAATCGCTCTGGAAGGGTAGGCTAATCTAATTGTTTTGGGGGCAAACTTCAGCAGGGAGGGCAGCATTACAGCAAACAAAGAGGACAATCTGATAGGGGCGTGCCCACCACCATTCTATTTGTAACTTGATCGTGCAGCGGGGTTTGGTAGAAAATGAACTCGATCTTGCCATCCAGCTGGGATGACTTTGTATTACACAGACGCATTTTAGATGTTGATTGAAACAGTCAACATCATCATCATCATCGTCGTCATCATCATCATCAGCAGCAGCAGCAGCAGCAGCAGCAGCATCATGTGCCCTGCCGCTTGGTGTTGGCGATCATGGCCCTCCACACCAATCTATCCCTTGTCGATGCAAATGTGACCTCCCACCACGAAATCAGTCTTAACTCGCAGTCAGTTGAACAGCACTAGGAGCTGAAAAGGTGACTGAGGGTCTATCTGCGGTGTTTTGACTTTTTATCAAAATTGATTTCTGTACACTATAATCTATCCACCACAGAAATTTTTTTCTTGAAAAAATATTAATCAATTTAAAATGGTATTTTAATGCACTGATCGCAGCAGAAAAAAACGCTAATTTCCTACCAAAAGTACTTATTGTTGTCTCTTATTATAAACCATAACCTGTACAGTACCCACACATGTAATATACTGACGGAAAGCTCTTTGGTGTACCTTTGAGATGATGACAGCTAAAATTAAAAACGAACTGGGTCAAAGCCACTAAATAAAGAAATTTAAGAAAATGTGTAAGAGAGCACACAAAAACTTTACAGGCCGTTTTCTCAAAATGGCCGTCATACAACTTAATAACTTTAGACATACATAACTTCTACATTTTTTTGGAGTACAAGCTTTATTCAAGTACCGAAATAATCAGCAGAATGTACACTTTCCAGCGATATGTATATCTCAAAATGCCCAAAATGCTAGTTAAGACCGATTTCGTGCTGGCAAGTCACAAATACATTTTCCACCCTCTCTGTCACTAATTAACTGAATAATTAAGCAGTGAGGGTTAAAGCAGAGACTTACAGAGCCAAACAAAAAGCTAATCATCTCAACAGATTGCCAATCAACGAATGAATCAACCAGCAGCCAAGATCAAAACAACAACGAAACAACACACCAAACACCTAACCAACTAATTAACCCTTTTCATACCAAGAAAATAGGTCACTGTACTAACTATTGACTAAGTAATGTTAGGAGATGTCTTCAGAAACACTCAAATTACGCCTGTTTTTTGCCATTTTTGCCGCTTCAAACGTCGTGTAAACGCAGAAAGGAAATGACAAGAGTCTACTCCCTTCGCTGGAAAAGGATTCGCGTCAGCAATGCGGTCATTTTCTATTTATATACTCGAACCTGAAACTACGGTTCAGTGCACGAAATCCTCATGACGCGGTCTACGCAGAGAGAAAGCTGAGTCACGAGGATCTCGTGACGCGGTACGGAATGTGTTAATAAAAAAGCAAGCAAACAAACAAACAATCCTAAAACAACACACCAAACAGCTAACGAACTAGTTAATAAAGCAAACAAACAAACAACCCAAACTGATTATAAGACATACTACAGTCTATGACAGTTTATGTTCGCCACCTTTACGTTTCCTAACTCAAACATTGATCCATTCTTCCGCACACATACTAGACTAAGCCTATGACTTGACACGTGAAGTCTTCATTCCTACACTCACAAAGAAATGAAAGCAAAGGGAGGGAGGAAGACGGCCATAAAGAGAGCATCACGTTTTCTCCAAAGATCCACAAGACAGAGAAAAGGCAAGAGCCAAGTAAAGAGAATGAGAGAGAAGGGAAATAGCATGGTGGAGTAATGACTTTGGAAGGGGAGCTAATCCAGTTGTGTTGGGGGGCAAGCCTCAGGACGGAGGGCGGCATTACAGCAATCAAGCGGGCCAATCCAATTTGGACGTGCAGATCATGGCTTATTTGTCGTTTGATCATGTAGTCAGGCCGACTGAAAATGAACTGAAGCGTGCCACCAACGCTTTATTGGCTAGTACTATTCCCCACGGCAACCATCTTTCAAGGGAAAAACAGTGGCAAAAATGAAGAACGGCAGACCTCCACCTTCATACATCGAAAACATAATCAGCATCCAGTGGCTTAAATAGTCAAGAAATTGTCCCCCAAAAGTCAATGACAGAGCGGTCTAGAATGAGATGGTGGTGTCAAATGTGCAGTGCCCAATACCGAACCCAGTGACGCCGACAGATGAGACAGGTGAGACTATTCCACATGTATATTTTCATTTTTCGAAAGTCACGTAACCTACTGTCCTTTTCACTCGCTTACTCACTCTTAGGATGGCTGCTTTTCCGTTTGGGTTATACCCTTCATTTGTGTCACTTGTATGCAAGCCAGTGGTCTCACATTAAAATTAAATTTCTGTTTTGACTTCACTCTCGTACATACACTGCCTTTACAACATAAGCACTCCACATCACAAATACCAATCTTCCCACTAATTTTGACAGTCATGAGCACGATTTGCATGTCCAAGAAAGCAAGCAAGTAATCAAATGACCAGTTATTGTTATTGTTATTGCTATTTTTGTTTAAAACCCAGTCAAGTGCGTAGAGCCATATCAGGGCTATAAACAGTTCAATACACACACAATAACTCAACAAGAAAAAAAAAGGAAAAGAAAATTAAATACAAGCAGATCAATGTATTCGCGCACATAATTTAAGGATATGCCCCTGGCGTTGACCACTCCGTCCAATTTATCACACGGGGTATTAAAAAGCATACCTGAATACAAATTTAAATATAACTGAGGACACTAAATCATATACAACAACAGGCCTAAATCACCTAAATTTGCTTCCGCATATCTCATTCGCCCAGAGCCAAAAACGCACTTAATGCATGTGCCCACTTATCAGTCTTAACACAAAATATGTAAGACTTAATCGAACATATACAGGTGAACGGACCAGCAAGACAGAAAACGATATAACAAAAAAAGAAAGCGAAAGAATAAGGCAGAAATATACAGAGTGACAGAAAAGAGGAAATTTCTAGCACAGAATGTCCAGAAAGTGGGGATATTATTTATACTGAAAGAGCCCCCGGCATCCCCACCGGGGAAAATGACTAGTTAAGTAGCCAAAAAGGAACCAAAAAAGTAAGAAGAAGGAACAGGAACAGAAAACCAACCAACATGAATCAGTCAGCTATAGTAACACAACGTTAATGATGGTCACCAACATGTTTTCTTTGGTTTCTTCAGAGATTGTTTACTGCCCTAAATTCCCCAGTTTCTCTGATTTTACCGCTTTTCCTACTGATCAAATCTGACATTATTAAATTTTGTCCATTTGTAATTTGTTTGGCTGTTTACCTTGTTTGTGTTAACAATGTCTTAGCATAATAATGACGGGAAAATTTTTCGTTCTCTTTGTCTGTCTCTTTCTCCTTCTGTCTCTCTCTCTCTCTGTCTCTCTCTATCTTTGTCTGTCTCTTTCTCCTTCTGTTCTGTCTTTCTCTCTCTGTCTTCTCTCTCTGTCTCTCTCTCTGTCTCTCTGTCCTCTTCTATCTTTCTCTCTCTCTCTCTCTCTCTCTCTCTCTCTCTCTGTCTCTGTCTCGATCTGTTCTGTCTGTCTTCTATCTCTCTCTCTGCGTCCCTCTCTCTTCCTTTCTTTTTCTCCTTTCTTTCATTCTTTCTTTCTTTCTTTCTTTTCAAACACACACGAAAAGAGAATACACGGAAAGAAACATCAGTACCAGATCACACATACAACACACATACAACAACACAACAAAGAAAGAACACACATCAACGACATAACACACGAAACACAACAAACAGAATCAGGACGCATTTTAAACATAGCAAAGTAAGACAGACTTTTTTCAAACTGGCCTTTGTGAAGCGCATATAAAAAAACAACAAAAAAAATAATGTACAAAACTTAACACAAAAGAGTAGACGACTTCCCTGACTCAGCGTTGAGCATGGGAATACAGCAGATATCCTTGTATTATCATATTTATGTCATTGATTAATTTCTTTTTTCAGTATTTAGTTCTTCGTACTATCCCTATCTGCCATTTTCTCCTGCTCACCGCCACGTCAGGAAAGTTTGTTTTTCACTGTCCAGGGAAATCGTTATTTTTTGTTTTGTTTTTTTCCTACGAAATTATGTACATATATTCTTTGTTGTCTTCTGTGTAAGCTTAGGTTATTTTGTGTTGTATTGATACACGTTTTTATTCAATTTTTGTATACATTGGTTTCCTCTTTGCATGGTGATGAACACTGGGCGGTCACTATGGCTTAGAACGAAACAAAGCCCAAGGGAACGCTTCCACATGACATGACATCAAGGCAGTGTCTGATGGGGAGTCTGATATTATAGATATGTCCTTGTTGGCTCTGGTGCCGAGAAAGTGATGAAATGATCTTGGATATGATGGTGTGGCATGGACAGCACAGGGAAGGGAGCAGTGTGAAGATAAGGGTGGTGGCGGTGGGGGTGAGAATCATTGAAGAGGTGAGGTATTTGCGAGTGCTGAAGATTGGTTTGTTTAATTTGATTTGGTTGGTTGGTTGTTTGTTTGGTTGGATGGTTGGTTGGCTGGTTGGTTGGTTAGTTGGTTGATTGTTGGTTGGTTGTTGGTTGGTTGGTTTGTTGGCTGGTTGGTTGTGTTGGTTGGTTGGTTGGTTGATTGGTTGGTTGGTTGCTGTAGGTTGGTTTGTTGGTTGGCTTGTTGGCTGGTTGGTTGGTTGGTTGGTTGGTTTGTTTGGTTGGTTGGTTGGATGGTTGGTCGGTTGATTGTAGGTTTGGTTTGGGTTTGTTGTTTTAGTTGTTGTACGTTGTTGTGGTTGTTTGCTTGTGTTGTTATTGGTTTATGTTGTTGATTTTTCAGTTGGATGGTAAACGATTGAAGGAATGGATGGCTTGAAAGTTGTTTATAGTTTTTATCTGAAGACACTTCGCTGCTTATTTGGCCCCTTTTATCAATGTTGTTGGTTGCTAGCATGTTGGTTGGTTGTTGGTGGTTGGTTGGTTGGTGGTTGGTTGGTTGGTTGGTTGGTGTTGGTTGGTTGGTTGGTTGTTTTTTTTCGTTTTTTTTTTTGTTTTTTTGTTTGTTTTTTTTGATTAGTTCGTTGGTGGTTGATTTGCTTGTTTGTTTATTCGTCTGCCATTTTTCATGTGGCCCATTGTCAAAACTGCCAAATCATCAGAAAAAAAGGAAAGTGGCATGGCTTGAAACGTTTCTTTATAGTCTTTATCAGGACAGAACATCAAACAATCCATCTCAGCATGCTCTATCTTGCCACCAACATATTTTCAAATCAAAATGTACTTGATCGTGTCTAGACAAAATAGCAAATAGTCAATGTGTTTTTTTTTCTGTCCCCGTTTCTGAGACCCTCAGCGCGTTGATCCCACTACCGTTCATCCCAGCTCCACAATGTGGGGCTTCGAACCACGACCCTGGAATTAAGAGTCCCATGCCCTACCAACTGAGCTTCACCAGGTCCCAGCTCCACAATACACTACCAGTCCCAAGTTTATCCATTGAAAGTTTCAGTGCCATTAAGCCCCTGGGAACCAGAGATGTCAAGCTGCCATTGACCCACCCACCAGAGGAGATCCTCCACTGCCACAGGTTACTTTGGTGTAGTTCAACAATGCTTGTTCTGGTACCATTTATTGAGGACGCTACCCACAAAGCCCCCACTAACAATGAAATAATCGTTCAGCTGGGGAGCCAGACCCAATAAGAGATGTCCTGTGAGGAGACCACCTTCACAGCTTTCCAATGACAGCCTGTATAGATTTTCCACAGCAAAGACTTCAACTTGAAATCACCTCAGGCAGAAAAGCAATAGAGGATACCAAAACTTAGGTCCTCGTTCAACTTCGTTGTTATGTGCTTTTCTTGCTTTGGCAGACACAAGAAGATCATTGATAAAGAAGATTAAGGATAAGACAAGCAACATTTATGGGCCAATTTATGAGGAAATGGGAACTGGATCACCTGGTCACAACAGGACAGCTGGAGGGAAAGAGAACACCAGGTAGATCCAGGGAG
>CM060315.1:25221736-25244236 GCA_030674185.1 Monoplex corrugatus | reverse complement strand
TCTATTCATGGGTGATGGAGGAGGAGGACCGCTGACCTCATGTTTGGCAGCTTAATATTTGTAGTTTTAGAAAGAAAGAGAAGAGGTTGCGGATTTAAAGAAGGGGGGGGGGGGGGGAACGAGAAGAAGAAGAAACACCGTTTTTCAATTATGATATGCACTGCCTTCCCTGCGCTCTCTCTGTGTCTCTGTCTCTGTGTCTCTGTTGTCTGTCTGTTGTCTGTCTTCTGTCTGTCTCTCTTTCTCCTCTCTCTCTCTCTCTCTCTTTCTCTCTCTCTCTCTCTCAGTACTAACATTCCACCATACTTAAAAATAAGACAGTTCTCTCTCTCTCTCTCTCTCTCTCAATACTAACATTCCACCACGCTTGAAAATAAAACTGTTCTTTCTCTCTCTCTCTCTCTCTCTATCTTCTCTCAATACTAACATTCCACCACACTTGAAAATAAAACTATTCTCTCTCTCTCTTTCTCTCTCTCAATACTAACATTCCATCACACTTAAAAATAATAGTATTCTCTCTCTCTCTCTCTCTCTCTCTCTCTCTCTCTCTCTCTCTCTCTCTCTCTCTTGTTCCTTCTTTCTTCTCTTAGTTCTGTGTGTCAAAACTTCAATCTCTGGACAAACGAGAATTGTCTGTCTGTGGAATTGCTTGTGAGGTCAGATAAAGGAAGAGGAGGCAGGGAAGACATCAGGGTCATCACTGAAGCATCTCCTGTCTGGCGCCTCATCCTCCAGCCATCTCCTCCTCTTTCTCCCAACTGCCTCACCACTTCACCACCCCTTCCCTGCAGACTGCCCTGCTCAAGTGAATGATGACTTAGATGGCGAGGTCAGCAAACGAAACGGCCACATTAGATTTTCCCTGGAGAAGGGGGCCACCAAGGAAAAAGCAATACAATGTTGCGATGTTCCTTTCCCCAGCCCCTTGCTAAATGGCCTCCCTTGCTCGCTTGCTAGTTTTGTTGGGCGCGTGAGAGAGGAGTGGTGTGTGACAGTGTGATGAGTTTTTTGGCTACAGTTGAAAACATGGTTGAAGTTGGTGGAATAGTGGGTATTGTTTGTATCTGGAAATTTGTGTTGGAAATGCATGAATGAATGAATGGAATGAATGAATGAAGGAAGGAAGGAACGAATGAATGAATGAATGAATGAGTGAATGAATGAATGAATGAACATTCGGGCATGCCACGGTAGTAGTGGCCCATTAGCTCAACTGTGAGAGTGCGATGCTCATAACGCAGCGATTGCCGGTTCAACTCTTGGGATAACCACAGACTTTTTTGGAAACATGAAGAGAGGGAAAAGACAGCTTGACAAAGGGGAAGGTGTCACAGTTTGTATGTGTGTTTACATCTGTTTGTTGAATGTCGTCTATATATCTTTATGTTTGCCATTGTATGTCTGCTTTTTGTTTTGTTTTGTTTTGTCTTCTTTTGAGTCTGTGTGTGTGTTCGTTCGTTCTTTGATTTAAAGGCTTTTCACTGTAAGTAATATTAGTGCTCTCTCTTCCTCTCTGTGTGTGTGTGTATGTGTGTGTGCGCGCGCGCGCGTTCGTGCGTGTGTGTGGTGTGTGTGTGTACGTGTTTTCTTTACGTTGTGTGTGTGCGTGCGTGCGTGCGTGCGTGTGTGTGTGTGTGTGTGTGTGTGTGTGTGTTTCTGTTCTGTTTTTTATTTTGTTTCATTTCGCTTTGTTTTGTTGTGGCCTGTTTACTTGCATGAATCATTACATTGTCAACCATGGCGATATTTGGTGTGAGTGTGTACGCGCGCGAACGTGTGTGTGTATGTGTGTGTGTGTGTGTGTGTGTGGTGTGTGTGTGTGTGTGTGTGTGTGTGTGTGTGTGTACTGTTATTTGTCATTTCTTATTTCTTACTTGTTTATCTATCCATCCCTTTTTTTCCTTGGAGATGGAAGACATACTGGAGGGGCTATGACTAAGAGGATATTACTTTCATAGTGTTGATAGGCAGCAGAAGTTATGTATAGTATTGATTGGTGGGCTTTCTGTGGAGTCAGACAAGTTTATACCTGGTGGCTAGTTGTTTTCATTCAGTGCTTATCTGTTTTATGTTTCTATTTTTTTCATTTACTTATCAATTTATATATTTCATAATTTTCTAAGATGAGATACACAGACACACACCTCATTACACTGTAGCTAAGACTGTTCCATAGATAGTCTGATACAAATGCTAGCATAAGGTGTAAGATACAAAACCAAATCACCACAGGCTAGGCTGGGCCTCAAGACTTGGCCAGCTCAAGGGTTTATGTGTAGGTTAAAGGCTTGTGCAGTGATCATTTTGGATCTTCTCCAGCAGATGGCACCAGTGGCGTCAGTACATATGGATTTCATTCCGAGCACGAAAACGTCTTCAGAAATATAAACTGGATGGTCAGTTGGTTAATTTTATTTGGATGTTACCTTATTCTGTGTTCCTAAAGTGTCACAGACATGCTATTGTATTTTGTTTTTTTCCGACAGTGGAGATGCTAATGACCTAGATCTACAGGATAATGGCAGAAGAATGTGCGAGTAGAATAACTATCCTGCTCCTACTAACACTAGGTGTTTACAGTCATACTGATTATGGTGTAAACCATGATTGGAGCTAATAAATGCTTTCGGACCTTCTTTGAAAATCAGTGCACGATGATAATATCATTCAAAAGCACCTCTATGGAAATGCGTGCGCGTGTGTGTGTGTGTGTTACTCTCTCTCTCTCTCTCAGTGTCTCTCTCTGTATATATTGCTCTTGCTCATGACTGCATGTCTATCCATGTCTTATCCCCTATTTATTTTTTTCTTCGATTTTCTTATCTCTGTCAAAACATGAACCTTTGGGCAAATATGGGGTGGTGTCTGTGGACGTGTGTGATGACACGGGCACTGACCGATGTAAACTTCATGAATAAGGAGAGGAGACAAAATGACAGGCAGGCCAGGAAAACAATCAGGATGATCACTGAAGCATATCCAGTCTGGCGTCTGATCTTCCACAGCCATCTTCCCCTAATTCTCTTTACACCACTACTCCTTGGTCTTTCCCCCCTCCGCTTCCCCTGATCACAAGAGCAATGAATTAGACCGTGAGGTCGGTAAACGAAACAGTCTCATTAGGTTTTCACTAGGGAGGGGGCGGGCAGGGACAAGAGCTGCGATACGGCAATTTTCCTTTCACCAACCTTTGCTAAATGACCTGCCTGCCTGCCTGCCTACCCGCCTGTTCACTCCTGCCAGTCTGGTTGACAAAAGAAGTGGATGTGTGGTGGAGGTGTTGACCAGACTATTCACTGCAGTTACTTCCCTTACTGAAGTTGGTGCCATAGCGGGAGCTATTTCGGTATTGAAGTTTGGCGTAGATATTAATGAACAAGTAAAGGATAATTGATAAAATTCATGGCACAAAAATACTTGTGTAGTCATCCATTTGAATTAACCTATTTTTGTTGATTGTGCATTGCAGGAATTTTAAAAGATATAAAAAAAAAAACAACAACAAAAAAACAAGAAAGTAGGTCTAATATCCCTGAAGTATTTTACATCGTAGCTGAAAGAAAAACTACTCTGAAAATGCTGGATAAGATTGAAGCATTGCATTACATTTTTGACATTGTTTGGATTTTGTACGGTTGATATTTCCGCTTTATGAACAAGTAAGCATTTTGTTCGCACTATTTTGTTAGAAGTTCCTGTAACTTAAGCCTTTCTGTGAGGGGAATGTACCATTCCCATGGATGGACACGTGAAATGTTTCATACCACACCCTTTTTGCTTTTATTTCTATGCAGTAAAAATCATTTAGAATTCAAATTTGAAGTGTGCCTTGCAAAAATCCCTCTTCTCTGCAACGGTATCATATTTCATTTTGATTGTTTGGTTCTACCAGTAGCAACGCATGTAATCAATGAAGTGTTAAGAGTTGTTATGCAGCAAACACTTTAACCAAAAACCCTCCCATTTCCATGGTGCTGAAAAACTGTCGCTATGTCCCTTTAGGGGCAGTAATGCACGCAATCAAGGGCTGATTGGGGAAGGGCCCAGAGGCTGGGAGGCCGGAGGTCTTTATCAGGTCTGTCACATACTACGTTTATTTCCATCTGGGCACAAGTTACCCACTGCTTCCTGTCTCTTTTGTTTTTGTGACAATGACCTTTTCACATCACTGTTTTAGTCTCCGTTTAATTGATTTTGTCTTTCCAACCTTATCAAAGCATCTCATCAATATAAATCATTGCAAATTTTTCAAAATTTCCAGAGACACCATCTGTAGTCAGTTGAACTCAATATGACTTAGAGAAACGCAACCGCTACAATCTTTTTACAAACATTTTCTAGGATGTCACACGAAAATGTGTCTGAACTTTCACCCATGCAGCTGTACTGCAAACAAAATGTATGAAGGAGTCTATAATAATCCTCAAACCAACACATGTTGTTTACACGTCGTACTTAAGACTTTGATCTCAGTATCAAAACACAATCAGTCCTTTTGGTGATAGACTATAACCACCCCTCACTATTCACCCTGTCAATTTAATTCCTCAGCAACATGTTGCTTAAACGTCAGTGCTTAAGATGTTGATCTCAGTATCAAAACACAGTCCTTTTGGTGATAGATATAATCACCCCTCAGTGCTTAAGACTTTTGTATCAGTATCAAAACACAGTCCTTTTGGTGATAGATATAATCACCCCTCAGTGCTTAAGACTTTTGTATCAGTATCAAAACACAGTCCTTTTGGTGATAGATACAATCACCCCTCAGTGCTTAAGACTTTGATCTCAGTGTCAAAACACAATCCTTTTGGAGATAGATATAATCACCCCTCAGTGCTTAAGACTTTTGTATCAGTATCAAAACACAGTCCTTTTGGTGGATGATAATCACCCCTCAGTGCTTAAGACTTTTGTATCAGTATCAAAACACAGTCCTTTTGGTGATAGATATAATCACCCCTCAGTGCTTAAGACTTTTGTATCAGTATCAAAACACAGTCCTTTTGGTGATAGATATATAATTACCCCTCAGTGCTTAAGACTTTTGTATCAGTATCAAAACACAGTCCTTTTGGTGATAGATATAATCACCCCTCAGTGCTTAAGACTTTTGTATCAGTATCAAAACACAGTCCTTTTGGTGATAGATATAATCACCCCTCAGTGCTTAAGACTTTTGTATCAGTATCAAAACACAGTCCTTTTGGTGATAGATATAATCACCCCTCAGTGCTTAAGACTTTTGTATCAGTATCAAAACACAGTCCTTTTGGTGGATGATAATCACCCCTCAGTGCTTAAGACTTTTGTATCAGTATCAAAACACAGTCCTTTTGGTGATAGATATAATCACCCCTCAGTGCTTAAGACTTTTGTATCAGTATCAAAACACAGTCCTTTTGGTGATAGATATAATCACCCCTCAGTGCTTAAGACTTTTGTATCAGTATCAAAACACAGTCCTTTTGGTGATAGATATAATCACCCCTCAGTGCTTAAGACTTTGATCTCAGTGTCAAAACACAGTCCTTGTGGTGATAGATACAATCACCCCTCAGTGCTTAAGACTTTGATCTCAGTATCAAAACACAGTCCTTGTGGTGATAGATACAATCACCCCTCAGTGCTTAAGACTTTGATCTCAGTGTCAAAACACAGTCCTTGTGCTGATAGATACAATCACCCCTCAGTGCTTAAGACTTTGATCTCAGTATCAAAACACAGTCCTTGTGCTGATAGATACAATCACCCCTCAGTGCTTAAGACTTTGATCTCAGTATCAAAACACAGTCCTTTTGGTGATAGATACAATCACCCCTCAGTGCTTAAGACTTTGATCTCAGTGTCAAAACACAGTCCTTTTGGTGATAGATACAATCATCCCTCAGTGCTTAAGACTTTGATCTCAGTATCAAAACACAGTCCTTGTGGTGATAGATACAATCACCCCTCAGTGCTTAAGACTTTGATCTCAGTATCAAAACACAGTCCTTGTGGTGATAGATACAATCACCCCTCAGTGCTTAAGACTTTGATCTCAGTGTCAAAACACAGTCCTTGTGGTGATAGATACAATCACCCCTCAGTTCTTAAGACTTTGATCTCAGTGTCAAAACACAGTCCTTTGGTGATAGATATAATCACCCCTCAGTGCTTAAGACTTTTGTATCAGTATCAAAACACAGTCCTTGTGGTGATAGATACAATCACCCCTCAGTGCTTAAGACTTTGATCTCAGTATCAAACACAGTCCTTTTGGTGATAGATACAATCACCCCTCAGTGCTTAAGACTTTTGTATCAGTATCAAAACACAGTCCTTGTGGTGATAGATACAATCACCCCTCAGTGCTTAAGACTTTTGTATCAGTATCAAAACACAGTCCTTTTGGTGATAGATATAATCACCCCTCAGTGCTTAAGACTTTTGTATCAGTATCAAAACACAGTCCTTTTGGTGGACAATAATCACCCCTCAGTGCTTAAGACTTTTGTATCAGTATCAAAACACAGTCCTTTTGGTGGACAATAATCACCCCTCACTATTCACCCTCTCGTTTTAATTCCTCAGCAACAAAAATGACTTACAGATCATTCAAAGACCAAACACAAATCTGGGATGACGTGCAATGATTTTCATATTGATAAGAGAGTTTGTTAACCTTTGAAAGGGGAGAAAAAATTAAAAGGGAGATCATAAACAGCAGCTGTAAATAGGGCATTGCAAGAAGAAAGGAGAGGAAGCGGTGGACAACTTGTGCCCAGATGACCATGCACCCTGTGCGTAGCAGACCAGATAAAATCCTCTTGCATCTCAGCCCTGGGTCTCCGCAATCGATCCTTCACTGCACGCATCTCTCTTGCCTTTCATTGACAAAGTGACAGTTTTGCAGAAATGCCAAAGTAAGAGAAATGTTCGTTGAAATGTTTGCAGCACTGCTATCCATAACATTCTTTTCATTATATTGTTGCTACTCACAATACTAACCTTTTAAAGGATAACATTCAAACTGATTCTGTCGAAGAGACAACAGCTCGATTTAACAGGGTGTCTGGAACACTTCGAATTCAAACTCTAAATAAAATTCTGCTGCAGAAAAATAGATTATAAAGGGTGTCTGGAGCGTTTCACTTGTCCTGTGTATAAATGGTACACTTCTCTCAAGGAAAAACTTGAGTGAAGAAAACAAAAGAACACTAAAATGTGATACCAAAAATACAGACGATTTGTGTTGTTCTCTTTCTTTTCCTTTACTTTTCTGTCATGTTGTTTTCCCCTGTTTTTTCTTCTTTAAAATGTCTTTAATGCACAATAAGTGAAGCAGACTAATTCAAAAGTATAACCAAACTGATTTTGAAGCGTTTAGCTGTATGAATTGTTGTTATTAATACTTTTTTCAGTTCTGTTTCGAACTTCCTCATTCAAATAATACCACTAACGCTTCGATTTCAACATAGTTTTCAATCATGGCAGAGAAACCCATCACACGACATCCTGTCTTTGCTAATTAAACTGGGATGTCGGCAGGCAGATTGGCAAGCAGGCAGGTATGCTGAGGAAAGGACAACTGCAGTATCGCAGTACTTTTCACTGCTTGGAACTTCCCCATGGAAAGTGTAATGTGTGTGTTTGTTTCCCTACCCCTCTGTCTAATTCAGCCCGCCTGTTAGCAGAGGCCAAGAGAAAGGAATTAATAGTGAAAAGATTGTGGTGACAGCACATAGGCCAACTTGCCTATCTGCCGTTGCTAATCTATTTAATATATTAAAACAAAACAAAGCAAAAACAAACAAACAAAACACAAAAAGAAGGGTACTGCAAAAGAATCAAAAAGTTAGAAACAAACAAAAATCAAGTAAAGTAAAGCGTTTCACCATGAGTACTTAAAAGTGTGTATATATAATCGAGTGTGTGTGTGTGTGTGTGTGTGTGTGTGTGTGTGTGTGTGTGTGTGTGTGTATGTGTGTGTGTGTCACTGTGTGTGCTGTGTGTGTGTGTGTGTGTGTGTGTGTGTGTGTGTGTGTGTGTGTTTATGTATGTGTGTGTGCGTGTGTGTGAGTGTATATAAAAAAAAAGATCGTTTAAGGGAGGGAGAGGGCAGGAAGGAGGGAGGGGAAAGGGGAAGCGACAGAGACAGAGAGAGACAGAGAGAGACAGAGACAGAGAGACAGAGACAGAGACAGAGACAGAGAGACAGAGACAGAGACAGAGACAGAGAGACAGAGACAGAAAAACAGAGGAAACTGCTTCGCCCCATACAACTTCGAACATGAAGACCAGTGAGTATGCACTGAACAAGATCAACACGTTAGCACGACATGGGGACCACTGATGGTAACTGTAAACAGATGCAAACTCACATGGTTTGATCATTTCACCCGGGGTGGGCTGAGGGCTGGAAACAAGATCTAATTCTATGAAACAGTAACCAGACATGACGAAAATGAAAATGTTGTTTTATTTTGGATTCTCAACTGCCCAAACCAAATTATATGCTTCATAATCATTTACATTAAAACCCTTTTAATAATACTTTAATAGAGTTCTGGTTTTGATATCAAAACAATATTTATGAAAATATGTTCATGTGAAAATTTGAAAACACACACACACACACACACACACACACATGCAAGCACTAACTACCCACTGCATTAAACGCATTATCGGTAATAAATGTATCCCTTGCATTATTCATTATTAAAATGTGTGCATGTGATCAGGCATTTTCATCTGCATATTTTAAAAAATTGCTACATATGAACAAGCCACAGCAAAAGATCATTTTGTCAATATCCCAACCGTGAAAACGACATTTAAAGACACAAAACAAATATAATAATAACAATAGTAGCAATAAATCATTCTCCCATAACGCAACTTTCCAAACTCATAAGAACTCACTGCGGATTACATATTTGTAACTGAACATAATACATACAAAATCACTGACGTATCACAAAGACGTTCATTAGAGTACACACATTTATACAAGTATATAGTAACAAACCTCACCACACATACACATTTACCTGAGGTCATAAATCTAATTTAAATACATGAATGGTTATCCCACGCCACACGATCAATAGTTAGAAAATGGAGATGGGCAATTATATCAACGGTGGAATGCCTGGCTGAACAATTAGACTTTAACTTTGACTGAAAGTGCTAACGGGCGTGTTGATCCCTCTGAACAGCTGGTATTATGCAGCAAGTTCAAAATAGATGGCTCAATGAAACTGAAAGCACGTTCGCCTGCTGACATGAGACTGCACTTTGGCATCATCAAAAGCTTACGTTTTGAGGGTGATAACGTTCGATACATTCAAAAGCGATCTGAGCGGTATGGTGATAAGAATCAATCAAAAGGTGATATGCAAGACTTAATTTTAACGTTATTTTCATCATAGCAGTGAGATTCGATTGGCATCCATTGGAGAGTCTTTGAGCAATACTGCTATATGATCATGTTAGGAAGCTTCAAAAATAATTCTGAGTACCTGCACAATTTTCACTTGATGCGCAGACAACTTCTTTAACAATCCCAAAAAATATGATTATTTTGTTACTGCCTCCATTGCTCTTCTTCTTCTTTTTCTTCTTGATGTTATTGTTTTGTTTTGTTTTCCTACCTTGGGAATGATAACATTTAATTCTGAAAAACGCAGTCCAAAACCCACGTTCTCAGGCATACACATCCATTACTATCATCATGAAAATGCAATTATCAGGTACACATTATAATGACATTTCAAAAATGATAAGGCCCAAACTTAGAAATTAAAGAAAGCAAAGGCAAACCAATACGTTAAGAATCAAATTAAAAATACTTCATAAAATATCAACTTTCAAAAATGAAGTACGAAATAAAATGTACTCAAGGAAAAATCAAAACCAATGGAACTTAAAATGTGAAAAGTATGTAAGCCTAGTACAATAACCCAATTTTCACAATTACACAGACACAGCATTCTATACATACACATACACATTAACATACATAAGCACACCAATAAACACAAGCGTACACACACGCATGCCCACACAAATGAACGCATACACACACACACACAAATACACACACACACACATGCACATTCATATGCACACACACACATGAACACATACACAATATTACCAAATTATCTAAATGATTCTAAAAACTGTACACATGCACATCTGCAATGAGTGAAACTCTATGTTTAACTTGGTATGCTCTCTTATACTAAAAAAAACATTATTCAAAAAAAGTAACATTAAAATCACCAGTTTTGGATCATCAACCTTACACAGACATGAAGCTTACTCGTACAAACTGAAAATATGTTACACACACATGCACGCCACGCACGCACGCACGCACCACACACCACACACACACACACACACACACACACACACACATTCATGCACACTTAAACACACACACATGCCCACACAGCACGTTTACACTGTGCAACAGATGTTGCTCATATAAATCCGATGCATGTCATACATTAGATTTTACGACATCACATCCATGCCAGGTGTGCCTAACAACAAATATCCTAAGTGTAGTTGTCATAACTCCGGTGACAACAACTGCCATGTGGGAAATGCAATACAGCACTGATTTTATCACAAAGCAAGCAATACAAAGAGCTATCACGCTTTGATCGAGAGGGAATCATCGCACTCGGACAATTCCATACGTGCGCTCCCCTCAAATCTTCTAGTGACGATTTGGGCGACTCTCTGACCCCGCCAAAAAAATAAAGAAAAAGAAAAGAAAAAAATAACACAGTCAAGGTCTTGAAATGAAAGATGGGCAGGTGTCTTAGGAAACACTAAACTGACTTCATTAAAATTTTGGAGCATTCCATTGGTAGCGAACATGCTGCAGACTGAGACTGAATTCAAGGCACGACAAATCATGGCTGCACAAATCAACCTGCTATACAGCTGTGGCCTACTTGAGAGTAGAACCCAAGACCCCTGCATTACCAGCATGGCACTTAAACCAAATGAGATAGTTGGCCACTTGTCGTCGTTATTATTGTTTAAAGCCCAGCTGACCGCGTAGAGCCATACCAGAGTTATAACTGCATCAAAACTTACAGAACTTCAACAGGAAAAAAAAAAAGGAGAAAATTAAGTATACATATCAATGCATTCACGCACATAATCTAAGGACATAACCCTGGCGTTGACCACTCTGTCCAATTCACCTACAGTTGATTTAAAAAACACACCTGAATACAAATATAAGCACACCTAAGGACACCAAAACATAAAAACAGGCATAAATTACCTAAAATTGCTTCTGCATATCTCACCTCCCTAGGGCCAAAAATGCACATTATACATGTACCCAATTATCAATCATAAAAGGTTGCAAGATTTATCAAACACATACAGGAAATGGACCATAAAGGCATAAAATGATAGGAAGAAATGACAGAAAGCAAAGGAACAAGGCAGAAACAAAGAGAGTGATAGAAAAGAGGACATTTCCAGCACAGAGTTTCCAAAAGGTGGGGATACTATTTATACTGAAAGAGCCCCCAGGGGGGAGTTGGCCACTTGCATATATGGCCCATGTGTTGGTTGAACACATAACCCCTACATATCTAGTTCATTATAGCCAGAGACGTTCGAAAACCTGCAGATATTTTCTCAGCACTGTTCTACTGGTTGCACAAGATAATCTTACAATAAACACTTCTTCAGTTTAATTGATCTTTAATTGTTCTGCTAGCACTCACCATCAAATCTGTGCGGGCAGCCTCAAGTATATCCAGCTCTGAATGGGTACTGGCTTCAAAAGGTCGGGAAGGTATAGCATGCACTCAACCGATATATGGACAGAGACTTTTTAACAGTGTCCATGAGTGGACATATGGTGTAGATGCTAATCTTCTCTTTAAGTTTTCAGTAATAACACATGTTAACATGCAGGAAATCATGTCACAGGATTGCACTTGCCATCACACTAAAACCAAAAAAACATCTTATGATTGTATAAGTAATCATGAAACAAGATTATAGTGCCACCGAAGTAAAATCAAACTCATGTTAGCGTGTGCGCATGCATACACACACACACACACACACACATACACACACACAACACACACACACACACACACCAACACTCAAACACATACACACACACACCCCAAACACACAGACATAAAAACATGCATGCCTATACAAACAAAGGCAAACCGAACATTCAGACCAAGTCATCAGTCAACGTGCAAATTGGTTAGAGTGACAGACTACTCACTGGAGGTCCATGTTTCGGACACCCATCAGTCAAAAAAAAAATTACCAAGGGACTTGTACCCAGAGTTGAATGAATTTTGGGCTCATCAGGAAGACTGGGACCACTCAGTTGATTCTCATCACATATGGATCACTGAGGGTGTTGCTCAAATTTTCTGACTAAAACCACAGGTGTCTGTATCACTCAGGCCTGGTTAATACATTACTAAAGTAAACATAGGCTATACCCATGTCATGCAATCTCAATCAAAAATGGCATTCCACAGCATCATCACTATCATCCCCATCCTTATCACATACCATTATAAAAACTGTCTTACATTCTGTGGCTTTTCATGCCCTCCTCTCATAATGCCCCAGCTTTGGCAGTTCTAAAGATGAGCTGGACAGCCAAAATGAACATGTGGGGGCAGTGACACAGGAGTGGTGCAGAAAATGGGTCAAAAAAAAAAAAAGAAAAAAGAAAAGAAAGAAATAAAACCCTAGACCAAATCAAAGGTAATAATTTTTCACTAAATGTGCAAGTTTCCCTTTCCTCTTTGGACATAAATCCAATTTTCAAATCAGAAACAAAATCACACACAGAGACCCTGAAGAAATGTACTTTCTCTCCTCTCTCTCTCTCTGGGCGGAAACAATTATTCACTTTTTGTCTGGAATAAAATCAAACAATCCGATTATACTAGGAGGCACAGAAATGAGAAGCAATTGTCATAGTTCTGTTCTTTTATTTATCACCAACAGCATCCACTGTTACCACATGATGGTCCTGAAAAAAAAAAAGAAATCAATCAATTTTAAAATGAAAACACACAATAACAACAACAAAAATATATTAAGTACACACATACAGAAATATATATATAAAAAAAAAGAAGTTCATAACAAAAGGCTGTCTTGTTATTTAAAATGGATGTTATCACATACTGATTCTGATAAAGAAATCAATTAATTTTCAAACATAAAGGAAGAATCAAACAAGATGGTCAAGCCAACTATAATCTCTTTTTATATAAAAATGATTAAAAACAAAGGAAATATTCGTTTCTAAGAAAAGCATTTTTCACTGCAAGTCCCCATGCTTTTGAGAAACTAAAACAGACACAGAATACAAAAACAAGTGTGACCTCCTGCATTCAAGCAAACAGGAACCAGAATGTAGAATCAGAATGCATATTTAATACAACCAGACAAGACAGGTACACATTTTTGGCCAACTGTCCTTTGTCAAGTGTAAACGCAACAGCACAAATGAACAAACAACAAATACAAAAATTACATCAAATATGTGTCTTGATCCTAGATACAGAATTACATTACCTTACTTTCATGGTTGCCTTGAACAAAGGCACAAAATGAAGCTTTGGACAGCCTACAAATTATAACTACATTTCGGTCAAGTTTTAAAATAGACCTAGATCTAAGCTTACCTAATTCTATAAATATGCCTAGAAAAATATGCCTAGAAAAATGCCTAGAAAATATGCCAAGATCTATCAGTTGCCAGAGAGTATCAAACAACCTCAATCTGTTGTAGTGAGATCATTTTCTGTATCATCAGGGAAAACAAAAAATTATTGTTGATTAAATGTAAACTTTTCAGAGAACATATGAGATTTTACACCACTTAAAACAGTGCAATGAATTCTAAAAAAATAAACAAAAAAACCCCCATCATTTTGTGATTTGTCATCTTGCTTAAAAATGAAGCCCAAAACAGCTGCCGTGTTTTTATGACACCTGATGATTATTCTTTACATTACATACAGCTGGGCTCTGTCTTCAGGAATAAAGCTCCAGACAGAACAAAATGAAGTCTGGTTTTTTTGTTGTTGTTTTTTTTCTGAGCACTGAATAAACTTGAGGAAGCACTTTTCAATACATACATAAAACACAAGTTATTTGGGACTGTAAGGCAACAAGAAACACTACATGGGTGCGGATGGGACCCAGATCACCAATGCCCCCCCACCCTACGGACAACCACCACTCAAGCTCCAGTCCCAATCTCTCCCTCCGGCAGCCTGCCCTGCCACACCCTGCACAGCTGCCAGCCCCCTCCCCCCACTATAGCCTCGACAGAAGCTGGAAGCTTCCAACGTTGCCTCACTTCAACCACATGGGTTGTCTGAACTTTTCCATTCAATAAGTATATACATTTTTGTCGTTTCAGCTTCTGTTCGAGGTGGAAGATGCTCAAAACCAAACTTTTGTTGTACAGTAATGATATTCTTGTTGCCACTGAGGCCAAGCTATTGCATACTGATAGCCACATACTGAAGAAGAAAATCAAATACAACTACAGAAAATGTCTTTGTTCTTAAGTTTATACAGAAAGTCATATCCTGATTTTTGGTCAATTTTTGTCTCAGACAGTGTACTCATGAAGATATAGATGGTCTAGAATATCAGTTCAGGTCCAATGGGACCTAATGCTATTATCCCTGAGTAATAAAGCATTCTGAAATCTGAAGTCTGAAGCCACTGTGTCCTTGACAAGACTTCATTTGAAATAAAACTTGACATATATTGGGGCAATGGTAGATTATCACGACCATGCACTCCTCTTTCCAGTCAAGATGAAACAATCCCTTTTTTAAAGGCAGATAAAACAAACAAAGATTATTTTGTGCACACACACATACACACACACACATATGTGTACACACACACACGAACACACACACACCACACCACACACACACACACTGTGTGTGTTGTGTGTGTGTGTGTGTGTGTGTGTGTGTGTGTGTGTGTGTGTGTGTGTGTGTGTGTGTGTGCTGTGTGTGTGTGTGTTGTGTTGTGTCGTTGTGTTGTGTTACAAAATAATTGTTTGTTTTATCTGCCTTTTAAAAAAGGGATGTTTCATCTTGCTGGAAAGAGGAGTGTGTGTGTGTGTGTGTGTGTGTGTGTGTGTGTGTGTGTGTGTGTGTGTGTGTGTGTGAGTGTGTGAGTGTGTGTATACATATATATGTATATATATATAAAGACACTACTAAGAAAGAGAGAGAGACAGACAGACAGACAGAAGAGACAGACAGACAGACAGAGACAGAGCGAGAGACAGAGAGAGAGATACATTGCTAAAGGTTGGATAAAAGTGTAACTAAAAGTTGTCTTGGTTATTGAAAAACAATCCACAAACGTCTGTTGAAGCAACTTAAAAAGCTGGGCAAACCAAGACACATGACATGATGTGAACAACTGTACAGCAACATTTTTGGTCCCTATCACCACAATTACACAAACATGTGTTTAATAAATGTCACTTGTCTGTATAGACAAAAGGTGTAGACATAAATAATGTGCTCCTGGATATGGTTATTCATTACTGTACTGCTTACAGTTTTCTTCAAATGCACTCACTGGCCCACACATGTGTGAAGGCATACACATGCACTTCCACACAAATAGTGAATACACACACACACACTCACACACACTAAACCCCACTTCATTCATAAATGCACACACACACACACACACACACACACACACACACACACACTCCACTTCATTCATAAATGTAGACACACACAACACACACACACAACACACACACACACACACACACACACACACACATAAACATACTCCACTTTGTTCAAAATACCTTGTGCTTCATAAAACACAGAAAGACGTCCCAACACAGTGCTACCATGGAGACATACAGCACTCGAAAGCGTGTTGGCAGAAAGTAGAAGTTGATGAACTGGGCAGGAGGCCAAACACACCAATCAATCTGTTGGAAAAAATATTAATACAATGGTTACAATTATCTGTACTACTTATAACCCTATTTTAATATCATTGGGTTTTTTTACTACTTATGAACTTATTGCTACTGTAATTATCGTTATTGTTATCATCATTATTATTATTGTATTATTATTATCATTATCAATATTATCGTTATTATTACTACTATCATTATCACTATTAGTAGTAGTAGTAGTAGTAGTAGTAGTAGTATAGTCACTAATATTATCAGTATCACTGTTTTTGTTTTCATTAATATTATTATTATTTTCATCATTTTTATCATCATCATCATTGTTATCATTACTATTATTATCATCATTATCAGAAATATTCTTGATCTGTTTTGATGACAGAATTAAAATGTGCAAAAGGTAGTTTTCCAATCGGGCAAAAACGATCACTTGGGATGGTGGTGGGAGGAATGTTAGTTTCAGTTAAGATTTTAGCATGTATTGCGTCTGGGACCTTTGTTTCTCTTTACTACGCCAATGCATGATAAGCAAATACCTCAAAACAAAGTCAGATCAGTTTAAATTCAACTTTGCCTTTGCTTCTTTTTTATTCTTTTTCTTTTTTCTTTGTGTGTGTGTGTGTGTTGTGTTGTGTGTTAGTGTGTGTGTTGTGTTAGTGTGTGTGTTTGTGTGTGTGTGTGTGTGTGTGTGTGTGTGTGTGTGTGTGTGTGTGTGTGTGTGTGTGTGTGTGTGTGTGTGTGTGTGTGCATGTGTGTGTGTTTATGTACCATATGGATTTTAGGCTGCTCTCCTCTGGGACAGCACACAGCTGCTGTGCAGCAGCACTTTTTTCTTCTTCTTCTTTTTTTTCTTTTGTTTACACATGACGGTGGATTTTTTTGCACAGAATTTTGCAAGGGACAGTCCTTTGTTGTTATGGGATTTGTTATGTGGGATTAGCGCATGCTGTGCGCAGGATATCAATTTTGGGATTAGTGCATGCTGCGCACAGGATCTCAGTTTATCACCTCGTCCGAAAGACTAGCATCACTGCCACTAGACCACTAGACCACCACTGAAAAATCAAGAGGAAGGGGGAGCGTTTGGACTATGTTCAAAAAACTATTCATCATACTAGAACAACTTTACATATATATATATATATACAATCCACCCAAATCTGCCAGCAATTATCTGGCAGAATCACTGAGCCTGCACAAGACCCTATGCCTCTATGTGCTGGCTAGGTCTTGAAATGGAAAGATGGGGGAGGGAGGGAAAAAAGGGATTCATGATGCAGAACGTTAAATGCCGGAATGCTCTAGGCCTTAGAATGGGCAGCGATGGGCAGTATTATGTTGATGGGCCAGAATCTGAGCCCAAGAAATCATATCTTCAGTCTACAGCCCTATCAAAAGAACCAGCCAGTCCACGTTAATAAAAAGCTGTGGTCCATATGATAGCTGAATCCATGACCTACTCATTGTCAATAGCTGAATCTCATTTACTTCATGGATGCTTCATTTCGATTGTTGCTCAAATCTCTTGACCAACATGGCAGGTGTCTGTGTCCCTCAGACCCGGCTGATATCTAGATGTATTGTGATGGTAAGGGTAGAGTACAGCCCTGCAATGCAGTCTCAATCCTACATGGAACTCCACAGTATCATGATCATCATCCTCCACCACCACCACCATCATCATCATAGCAATACAAAAAGTTAACAATAAGAAAAAAGAAAAACAAAGCAGTGGATTTATGGTGTGATGATCCTAAAAAAAGAAAAGAAAAAAAAAGAGGGGGGAGAGGATGAGAAATAAAATACACACAAAAAAACATGTCATAACATGATACAGGTCAAGAAAACAGGTTTGTCTGTCCGAGTCTCAAGGAGCCATTTAATCATTTTCACATACATGATGTAAATGGTGAGTCATTATTCCACCCCCCCCCCCCCCTTCCCCAACTGTCTACCTGTGTCGCTCATTCGCACATGTTTATTTTTCCTTGTCTCTTTCACGCACACACACACATACAGAGGCACACACACACATACACATACACACATGCACATACGCAAGCACACATCCTCTACCATCCCTGTTTTCAAAAACTGATCTGGGATTTGTAAAGGCAATGATTGATCATGTTGAATCTTTTGTGTTCATTCCAATTTCAACACTGAAATAAATCAAAACTGATTCCAGTAAATGCTTATAGAAATAAAGCGTGCGCTCAGTGGTATTCTCTTACAGTTACATGCATGACATGCCATCTTCAAAACTGAGTTTTTGGCAGAACAAATTTAACCTTTGTTAATTAAAACAGTAAAACTACAGAACAATGATTATAATTTAGATAATACAAACCAATAAGATTGTCAGAAATTTCTGCCTCAGTTCTTGTCTACAATCTGCAAGAGTCTTCCCTTCAAGGAGGTCACTTCCTGAAAACAATATTAACAAATCTGGACTTCAACATTTCTTCAAAAGGAATGATCACACTCAAACAGTCCCATATCTGCTCACTCAAACCTGCTAGAACTGATCTGTAACACACTCCCACCCCCACTTTCACAACATACATGTGCACACACAAAGAATCAACAAATCCTGACATGAAATGTGAAAAGATTGTTATTAAAATAAATTCAAAGAAAACAATATTTCATTCAATGATTTACTTGAAAATGGAGAAGAGTAATCATCAGTAATAAAAACAAGCTTTTTGATTTTAGTTTCAGCTTCTCAGTACAGCACATCTACAAACAGAATATATTCCAAATGCACTGATCCACAGATTCCAGAGACTGTTATTGTTATTACATACACATGCAAACATGAACACACACACACACACACACACACACACACACACAGTACCCACACACACACACACACACACACACACACACACACACATACATACACACACACACACACACACACACACACACACACACCACACACACTGAAAGCGCCAGAATTGCAAAGGCCTCATCTGTCATGGCTAAACTGAACAAGCGGATCTGGTCCAACAGCAGTCTCACTGCGAACACCAAAATGCAGGTGTACAGAGCATGTGTGTTGAACACACTTCTCTACTCAAGTGAAGCCTGGACCACATACACCAGCCAAGAAAAGAGGCTCAACATTTTCCATCTCCGCTGCTTGCGACGCATCCTTGGCATCCGATGGCAAGACAAGGTGACCAACACAGAGGTCCTCCGTCGTGCTGGCCTACAGACCATCTTTGCCCTCCTAAGCCAATGCCGATTATGCTGGCTTGGCCATGTGCGTCGAATGGAGGATGGACGCATACCAAAAGACATTCTCTACGGCGAACTGGCAAACCGGAAGCGAACTCCAGTATGCCCACAGCTACGCTTTGTAGACGCATGCAAAAGAGACCTTAGAAGCTCAGGGATCGACCCAGGCTCTTGGGAGACTCTGGTGGAAGACAGGGCAGCGAGGAGGACAGCCGTTCAGCAAGGCATTGTGAATGCGGAGAGGAGGAGAGCAGAAAGCGCAGATGAAAAAAGGGCTCTTCGCAAGCAACGGTCCAGAAACCAGACATCAGCGACTCAATTTGTATGTGGCAGATGTGACAGAGATTGCCACTCAAGAATTGGCCTGCACAGCCACAACAGAAAGTGCACGTCATGACCACAACGCCTCCTGGTGCAGACTATCATCTCCTGAGATGTAAAGAGGCCGATGGATGGACGCAAACGTGAAAACACACACACAGATCAATTGTAAAAGGAAGCATTTGCATATCCTGGAGGAGGATGCAGTTTGCTGCCTTCCCCTATTTCTACACACTAACTACATAAATCAGATGTCAAAGATATCATTTGCATCTTGTGCTTGATATCTGGCGTGGAGGATCATGCAGTTTGCTTTTCTATCTCACCCCCTTACAGCAACACACACACACACACACACACACACACACACACACACACACACACACACACACACACCACACACACACTCACACACACACTGTATGTGTACACAAAGAGAAGGGATGTCACTGCAAAACATTTGCATACTGGTACCTGGTAACTGAAATCCTCTCAAGAGCAGAAAGAACAAAACAAAAACTGTCCAAGATGAAACCTGTATAAAAGGGCAAGAACTTCTCCATGAAATACAAGATCAGGCTCTTACATGCACTGGTAAATTCCATCTTCCTGCATGAGACATGCACTCTCACAGTGAATTTAGAAAGAAGAATCAAATTAAAAGCCATGGAAATGAGGTTTTGTCGCACGATACTATAGTATCAAATACACTGATCATAGCACCAAAGAACAAGTGCACCAAACCTTCAAGCAGCAATTGGGATCATAAGATCTGTTGACTTCAGTTACGAAAACAAAACTATGTTGGTATGGCTATGTGACAAAATCAACTGACCTTGCTAAATGTTGAGGAAGGAAAATGGAGGGGAATAGACTAACAACATTGCAGAATGGAGAGAAACCATTTGCACAGACCCAGGCTTTGTCACACAAACAACAGAGCTGGAAGGATCTAGTGAACAGTTTTCATTTTTGTTTGTTTTGTTTTTAATGTGGCACTGCAATCACTCTTGAACTTGAAGGAGTAAAGGGAGAAGAAGACCTGATGACTGAAGCTAATACTAATAGAGGAAATGTGGCTTGATTCTCTATCTCAATCCCTGTATAACCACCCCACACACACACACACACACACACACACACACACACACACACACACACACCCAATATCCTTTGTACTAAAAGCACACATTTCCACACATGCACTTAATATCTGGAGGGTTATGCAGCCCTGTCCTGTGCTTCATGCCTTTCATTCATATGTGTACATACACACACACACAAACACACACATACACACTCACTCACACAGTGACAGATAGGCCTATACATTAACATACTCAAATCTGATTCAGCCCTGTTTCCCACAATTTACCCTTATGACTCAGCTGAATCATGTTTTCAAACAGATGACAGTTCTGAGATCATACAGATATTGATGTTCCACCTCTTAATCACTGCTTTTGCAAGAAAGATTGCCTGATGAATACAACTTACAAGTCATCATCAACAGTTTCAAATAAGAGCAAATGCCATACCCACGAGAAAGAAACCCACGAGAAGGGGTGATGCCACAACTTGCTCGAAGACAATTTTTTTGGTCGCTGTCTTCACTCCAGAACCAATGATGTATTTGTCCAACATATGATACCAGTAATGGCCGACTGGCCCAAGTGCCAATCCTATTAAAAGCATTCGACCTGAAAAACATTACAAATTACTGTCACTTATTGACTTATTCAGTTATTGTGGTGGAAGTTTAACCTGCGGGTGATCAATAACTTTATAGATAGCAACAATAATCATAATTTCTGTTTGTTTGTGAGGTTGCCTGTTTGTGTGTTGTTAGTTTGTTTGCTTGTGTGTATTGCTTATTTGTTTGTATGTCACTGTGTTTTTGTTTGTTTGTGTTTGTTTTTATTCTTTTCACAAACATTTTGCCCATAAATTCATTTTCTTATGATAAAATTGGAACTCTGTGTGTGCGTGTGTGTGTGTGTGTGTGTGTATATACGTTTGTGTGTGTGCGCGCGCACGTGCGCCCATACATGCGTGAGAGTGCCAAACAACTACTAAAAATTTCAGTGATCAGATTTACTGAAATACCCAAAATTATCAACTAATCAAATATTCATATGGCAACAAATTTCCTATTATTCTTGACCTATCAAACAAACCACAGTAACCTTTTAAAGAATTATCCTTCATCCTGACCACTGAACTGACCACACCATTTGACTTTGGAATCAGCCATGCATGCATGAATACATAAAGGAACCAAAATGAAAATAGGCGAAGTGCAAATTTAACAAACAAATTTATTTATTAATTTACCTACTTTTTTAAGGTCTATTATGTAAAGTATAACAAGCATGCCTTGAAATGCACCATTTATTTACAAACTGAATTATCATTAGTAGCAGTTGTAGTATCATCATAACGACATAAGTGTTACAATCGGTATCACTGTTAATAGTGTTATCATCATCGTTACTGCTATCGTTTCTTTTTATGATATGTCCTAACCAATAATGCATTATGATTATAAGCCTACTCAGCTACTGTTACATTAGACACCACAATTAAAACAAATTGAAACAAAAATCACACATTAATTTTTCACGAAAAGTGACACATTTCATGATACATGATTCTAAGCAAATGCCTACCTGTGCGTCTGTAGTCGTATGTTAACGTCACACCTGTTTTTCGTTCGAAGTATATGCGTTCTAAACGCTGTGCGATGCTATCTCCAAAAGCCATCAGTCCACCTGATGCAACAACATTCGACACAAAAAGATGCCGAGTAAAGAGTGAATTGACTATCGACCTGACTCTATTCATTTTTGCTTCCTTTACAACGTTAAAAAAATATGAAACTTGTATTTTCAAAATGGTCGTTGATTCATGATTCTCTTGCT
>CM060315.1:25206736-25216736 GCA_030674185.1 Monoplex corrugatus | reverse complement strand
AACCAGAATACAGTCATCTGTGAAAAGAAATTCCTGCATGACAGCTTTGAGCACTTTGGTTTTAGCATAGAGTCCGTCTTCAGAGACTGAAGAGATTTCCATCTGAGTGTTTCGCTTTGTTCCACCCTACGAAAGAATCATATACTTCCCTTGTTCTCTGACCAGCATGGCATTGTGGAAGGAAGATTCCGCAAAGAAATCTTCTGTGGGCAGCCAAACTTTCGTTGCATCTTCCACAAGGCCTTCAGGTTAACAGAGTCAAACGCTTTCGGCACATCTGCAAACACCATGTGGATTGTGGAGTTTGGATTTTGTTCGCGACACTTCTCTTGCGGCTGACGTATGGCAAACCCCATGTCACCCGTGCCTCTTTACCATGAAAGCCACGCTCAGACTCAGGAATAAAGGGCCTGGCTTCTTGCAGGAAGCTGGTGGATGGGGTGAGGGGTCCAAACGGTTAGGTTTTTGTTTACTAGCATGGTTGACAATGCGAGATACTGGCGGGCAGGGTGCGGGAGTCAAGGGGTTAAGGATGATTGTGGCAAAGACCTTAAGCACAATGCACAGGGATATCCTACAATGACTTTCGCACAGTATGTCAAATGCACATCTTTCTGTCTTTCTGCTGTACAGTGATATAATCTATCAAATTGTGTGCTACAAACTTAATTTTTGCTGTCATTCTGTTTCTTTCTTCCTCCTTTGCTTCATTTCATTTCTTCCTAGCATTTGCTGTCTTGCTGGTCCATTCACCTGTATGTGTTCGATAAAGTCTTATGATATACTTTCTCTTAGGACTGACAATTGGGTAGATGTATTAAATGCACTTTGGCTGTACGGAAGTGAGACATGTGGGAGCAGTTTTAGGTAGTTTAGGCCCGTTTTTCGATATGTTTTAGTGTCTTTACTTATGTTTCAGTTTATATTCAGGTATGTTTTTCTAAATCCCCTGTGCGATAAAAATTGTACAGTGGTCGATGCCAGGGGCATCTCCTTAGATTATGTGTGTGCATGCATTGATATGTGTACTTAATTTTCTCCCCCACCCACCCCATTTTTTTTTTTTTTTTGGGGGGGGGGGGGAGTTCCCGTTGAAGTATTGCGTATGTTTTGAAACGGTTAAAGCCCTGATATGGCTCTATGCAGTGGGCTGGGTTTGAAACCAAAATAACTATAACGATGTCATGCGTCACTGCTGTGAGCGTGAATGCATCCAGTTGTTCTTGGCCTTGTCCTTCTACTGGAAGAGAGCGCTGAAGATGGCGATGGCAAACTCATGCTGGGTACACAGTGCCCGCAGTATCAGCCCACTGGGCTTGCGCTTTCCAGAATTCACATTTATGCCCCTGGCAGACAGCCCGCGTCTTCCTGGTCATCCAGCGTTGTGACCAAAGAGTACAGAGAAGAAAAGAAAGAAATCGATTTTTACCTTTGGTGTATGGAATGTCCAAACTCGTTAGAGCACAGATGTCACACTCACACACACACACACACACACACACACACACACACACACACACACACACACACACACACACACACACACACACACACACGCACGCACACACACACACACACACACACACACACACACGCACGCACACGCACGCGTGCACACACATACATACACAACCTCAACACAGCGAATGTCGAATACATCAGCCCTGACAAACTGCAAACAATCAGCTACACCCAAGACAGCCAGGATGGCGCACATTCAACCACCAGAGGGGCGAGCGTTCTGGCCAGAAACATTGGGAGGCATATCCATCAGCTTTTTGGGGAAAAACCGAGGCGGAAATCAACCCATCAACACCGTCAAACAAGACCCGGCTTTCTTCCCTCCCGGGTCATGTTACACTGTAGATTCAGCCCAGATTCAGTCCCTCTCTGTTCAGCACTCAACTACTATATATTCTTTTACTTACTTCTATACTTGTTTCCTTACTTATGATATGTGTACATTTTACTTGAACGATATTTGATTATCTAATTATCTAAATGTAGGATACTACTCCAAGCTTATTCAACTGTTCATCACGAAGAAGTGTGTAGTCAGTGATATCAACGTTGTTCAGTGGAACACACGTTCCGTTGTTAAAAACATTTCCTGTTTGAATAACAATATATCTTCTACAAATGTCCAAGTCTTGCTTCTACAATCGCTGAATACTACCAAAACTAATATAGGCTACCTAAAATATCGGGGTTTATTAAACACCAATATGTGACTAACAATGACGGTGGCCAAATACAAACTGCTATATATGTTCGTGAAGGACTAACTACTGTGAAAGAACATCTCCAGTACCAACATCGTCCACATCTATTTCATCATGTGCAATCATAAAATTTTCCTCATCATTAGTTCTGAATATGGCCTTTGTTTATTTACCAAAACGTTCCGATTCTGTGAATACTGAGTGGCTGAAACGTTTTCAAGATCAACATGACAAGTGGATAATTGATGGTGATTTCAATGCACATGCCCCATTTTGGGACAAGAATTGTAAAAACATAACTAGCAATAGGTTGATTGAAAACATTGTAGATTCTAATTTATACTTACTTAACAACGGACACGTTACCCGTATCCCTGATATATCAAACCACAGACCCACAACTATCGACCTCACTTTAATCTCACCATCGCTAGCACCAAATGCCACATGGCAAACAGAGGATGACTTGTTGGGATCAGATCACATCCCCATACTTCTTACCCTAAACCTTATCACTGAAATAGACGCAATGCCATGAGATATTTTACCCAAATTTAACTATAAATACGCAGACTGGGCCAGTTTTAAAGCTATCCTACAAAATACAAGAACAGATCTATCTGAAACAATGACCTTAAACAATATGTACGCAGGTTTCTGCAATTTACTCTTAGGGTTGCAAAAATTTCAAATCCAGAACTTAAAGTGTCAAAAACAAGAAAACATCATGGTAACGTCTGCTGGAATAAAGATTGTGAAAAGGCAGTCAACGAAAAGAAAGAAAAATGCAAAAAATATATGGCAAATAGGTCACCTGAAAATTATACAGCGATGACACGTGCCAATATAAACTGCAACAGAATCATAGAACAAACCAAAGAACAATATTGAACATCTTTTTGTACATGTGAAATAAGTGACCATAAGGATATGCAACAGATTTGGGAAAACTGAAAACAATGAAAAATGGGATCCAGTTGCCATCAGTTCCAGTCAAGCTAAAAAACAACCCTTTACATAGCTCACAGGAAAAAGCAGAAGCTTTTGCTGACATGTTTGCTGAGGTCTGTCGAGTAGAAGGACTTCCTGCCTCTAGTAGAAATTATAGGGTAGAGGAAGAAAAGACCGACGCATATAAGGATCCTGCCCCAGATAATACGCACTACGTGAATGCACCAATCACACTCCAAGAATTAAAAGATGCCATTAAATCAATTCCAAGTAAAAAGACCGCAGTAGGATTCGATGCAATTTCCAATGAGATGTTGAAAAATTTACCAGAAATTTATTAAATCTTGCTACACAATATGTTTAAAAACTGCTGGAAAAGCGGCAAACTGCCTAACAATCGAAAATAGTCAATGGCAGTTCCTGTACTAAAACTAGGTAAAAGTAATACTTACTTGAAAAACTATAGGCCAATTGCAATTTGCACGTATGCAAACTAATGGAGAAAATAAATTTAAAGAGATTCATGCACTACTGTGAAAAGAATAAAATATTACCAGTGAATCAGGCAGGATTTACAAAAGGCAGGTCACCAGTGGAACTCCTAACAAAGCTAACCACTAATATAAAACAACAATTTGCCAGACGTCAATGTGTTTTAGCTACATTTTTTGATATCACTAAAGCATATGACCAAGTATGGCACTCCCGATTATTACTCAAATTGAAGAGTATTGGGCTAACAGGTCGCATTTTTGAATATGTCAAATGCTTCTTAGAAAACTGAGTATTTCCAACGAGGATTGAAAATGTGTATTCCACAAAACGACTTCTTCAAATGGGTATCCGTCAGGGATCCGTTATTGCTCCCCTTCTCTTCATGATATTATTGCTTGATTTACCCAGTTAAATTTCTAAACATGTAGTTTGAACTCAATATGCAGACGATTTATGCATGTGGATGCGGGTAAATATGAAAAGAAAAACTCCTTTGCGCTGTCTTAATTATACGCGTAAATGTTATCAATTAGAGCTTGCTAAAATGACACGATATATGGTAGAAAATGGACAGTATCTATCCGTGAAAAAAAAAACAAAGATAGTTTTGTTTAACAGTGGAGCTAACCCAGCAAATATTCCCACTTTCAAACTGGGAGATACTCCAAAAATGATCTTCTTCAGTATAACGAGTCGATTCAATTCTTAGGAGTTTTCCTTACAGCGAAATTATCCTGGAATCAGGATATTGAATACCTATTAACAAAAGCTCAAAAAAGTTTCAATTTCTTGAAAATAGTTCGCAAGCAGACATGGGGACAAGATACATCAACACTTGTTTATCTTTGTAAATCGCTTATTAGATCTAAGTTAACCTATGCCCTAGAAATCTTCTTCGGTGCACCGAAACACTTACTAACAAAACTGCAGAGCTTAGATTGCAAAGGTTTCGAACTTGTGCTGGGTCTTCCAATGCATGCCTCTTGTCTTCGCACATACAATGCTATCAAATTGTTGCCGCTTGATGAACAAAGGAAAGTCGATTCTACTAAATTTCTGTTAAGAAACACCACCATAGAAAACATCATCGAAACAGAAACAAAAGTAAGATCAGACACCGACTTTCCAAAAAGAGCTAAATCAATATCCTCACAGATCACACTTGCCACTTATACATCTGACGTTATGAAAAGCTCTAGAATTGATCTAGAAGCAGATCCTGTAACTATAAGACCTTACTTTGCACCAGTACCCAGTTGGGAACTCCAAAGAGCACGATTTAACATACACCACACTGACTTAAAAAAAGAAGATAACATCAACTTACCAGCAAGTCAAGTTAAATGTCTTATAGAAGACTGTTATTCTGATCACTTGAAAATTTACACTTATGGATCAATGACTGAAAGACTGGCAAGCTCAACGTTTTTAATACCTGCTCTCAAAGTTGAGAAATCTTTCTATATAGGACTTAATAAATCTGTCTTCACCGCTGAACTTTTTGCAATATTAATAGTTTTGAATTATATGATAAATTTTCCTAGGTCATTTCTTCAGATACTTTTTTGCGTTGATTCAAAATCTGTACTTCAAGCTCTTGAATTATCTAAATTACAAACAAGATTGAAATGATATTGGAAATTAGTCACTTGATTCATAGTTTATCCTTAAGAGGCATTGATATTACTTTCTGCTGGATACCATCCCATAGTTCTTTCATTATAATGATATGGTTGATAGGGCTGCCAAACGGGGGGCAAAGAGCTCACCTGATTCAAATATTATACAGCTTTCTCTGTCATTGCATGAGTGTTATACCTTAGTGGACACCTACGTATGGACGCAGTTTCAAGATAAACAGAAAAAGTATGAAAAGTGTTACATGAACTTTGAAATTAGCAAAACACCAAAAGCGTTGCCTGCCAGCAGAATTATACAATCCTTATGTATAGGTGGAAACTTGATGCATTCAAAACTAAATACACCAGGAATATAGTGTGTCTGTGTGGGAAGAAGATAACACATAGTCATATTATTTCATGCGTTCGGGTAAAACGACATATTCCTACACTATCTACGAAGACAGTTTCTGACATATTTGCCTCACCATCCTTGACATTTGAATTTTTTGTTAGCCTGTCAAAAAGTCCTACAGCAAATTGTGTTTAACACGCCGCTAGTTCACATGTTCAATGTTATGGTTAGCCAATTCTACTCTTTCAATCGTTAATCATGGTACCGTCATTTGTGAGTTCTTCATTCTCGTCTTCGACACAGTTGTTTTCTGGTTGTTTTCCAGCACAGTGGAAGCAATGGAAACCAAAATCAACAAATACACAAGAAAATGGCTCGGTGTCCCACCTGGTCTCACTGATGTTGCATTCTACTGTCGTCAAGCAATGCTGAAGCTACCTCTCAGATCCATAGTGGAGGAATACAAAGTTGGAAAAGCAAGACTGTTGAGCATGCTGGAGGAATCGGAAGACAATATCGTGAGATCAGTTCAGCCAAAGCTGAGAACTGGCAAAAAATGGAAAGTCCAAGAGGCTGTAAACAATGCCAAGAGAAACCTCAGCATCAAAGAAATAATTGGACACACGCAAACCAACAGACAGGGACTGGGAGCAACAAAAATGCAGTGGTGGTCCAAAGCCAAAAGGAAAGAAAAAAGAGACATGATCATACAGGAGTTGAAGAAAGAAGAAGATGTCAAAAGAGTGCAGAATGCAGTCTAGCAAGGTCAACAGGGGCAATGGACAACATGGGACAGTGCACTCCAAAGAAGTCTCAACTGGAACGGTATGTGGCACATGGCTCCTCTAAGGATAAGCTTCCTCCTCAGATCTGTATATGACCTGCTCCCCTCGAATGCAAACTTAGTGAAATGGGGGAAATCAGATGACCCAGCATGTCCGCTCTGTCAGAAGAAACAAACAGTGGAACATGTCTTAAGCTCTTGCAAAGTAGCGCTAGCCCAAGGAAGGTATACATGGAGGCACAACCAAGTTCTGAAAGTGATCACAGACGTGGTTAGCGAAAAAAACATGACCCCAAACGCACCAATTGCTATGACAATGTTCTACAAAGCAGGGGGGAAACAGGTCTGGCCCGAAATTGCTATGACAACCAGCACATTGCCAAAGCAGTCGACTGGGAGTGTACAGCAGACCTCCCAGAGTGGAGAAATTACCCAGATGTCATCAGCAAGACAGGCATGAGACCAGACATCGCTCTTCACTCTGACTCCTCGAAACAAATAATTCTGATAGAACTCACTGTGCCATACGAAAGCAGAATGGAAGAAGCACATATCTACAAGACCGAAAAATACGCCGGTCTTGCCAGCACCCTGAAGAAAGCAGGTCTGCGGGTCAAAATCTTCGCCATATCGGTCGGGGCAAGAGGGTTTGTGGGCACCTCCGCTTATGATCTCATGAAACAACTCGCCATTTCTGGGAAGAAGAGGACTAGAGCCCTTAAAGCGATGGCAGAGGCAGCAGAAAGGAGCTCAAGCTGGATCTGGGCAAGGAGGAACCAAAGTGAACTTCATAAGGATTAAATTCCCTACAGATGATGTGTGACCCGTTAGCACATTGGTAAAACCGCGTACCGCAGTTCTGAAGCGCAGAATCGCCCAGGTTCGCTCCCCGGCGTGGGGGAAAAAAATAGACAACAGCAGAAGGGCATCCAGGAGTCATGACCTGGATGTGGCCCGGCCCCCCCGAGAGTGTAAGGAGTTCAGGGCCGAAACACTTGTCTAAAGGGGGTTACTTCTCTGAAGACCTTCTGTTGTCTAGCTCTCCCTAGAGTTTCTTTCTACCTGGTTCATTTCTTTTCTCTGAAGATTGACTATTTTCAAGTATCCTCTTCACTTCTCATATATCCTCACAATTATTATTATTTTTTGTTGTTGTCTAAAATCAGTTTAGTGAATAGACATTATATCAAAGACCACCACACACATACACACACACACACACACATACACACATGAACCACACACACAGACACAGACACACACACACACACACACACAAAGACACACACACACACACATAAACACACACACATACACACAAGACACACACACACACACACACACACACACACACACACACACACACACACACACACACACACACACACACACACACACAAAAGACAGACTGACACATTTTCTGCTTCCTCCTCATTTTATTATGATCCAGTACCTTTTGTGTTCGTTTTCTAACGGCCTCGAGTCAAGCAAGGCTCAAACACAAACCTGAAAGACAGCCAGGAGACCCACCGTGTTCTTGTAATGATTAGGGTAATCACAAATCTTGACCGCTTTCCACTTTCCACTCTTTTCCATGCGTTCCAGGAGAGGTTCCCATTTACCTCTGTATTCCTCCACTAAATGGAGATGTTCTTTGCGAATGGCGTTCACTATGTAACCACCTGCGAGGAGGAAAAAGCCATCATCAATTGAAAAAAAAAAAAAGAAAAAACTCCCCGGATCAATACGTGCCAATACAGCTCAACAGATCACTCAGAGGAAATAAGAGGGGAGCAGGTAGAATTTTAAATATCAACTAAGTAACATAACTCTTGAGAATCACGGAGTTATCTCCCATGTAGAATTTCTAAAACCCAACACAGTTTGTGCTACTCATTCAGCTAGCATAGACGCAGCCACAAAGAATGTTCTGAGCTTACCACTTTATGCTTTGTGGTTGCGTCTATGCTAGCTGAATGGGTAGCACAAACTGTGTTGGGTTTGAGAAATTCTACATGGGAGATAACTCCGTGACTCTCAGAGTTATGTTACTTAGTTGAGATCACTCAGAGTTCTTTCGGACCTATTTAAGAACAAAATAAAGAGACAAACTAACCAAGACAGTCAAGAATTCGGAACAATTTTCCTTTTGATATAACTTTCATTATAAACATTCCTGACTAGGTCAAGATGACACCCCCCCCCCCCCACCTACGACCCCAGGGTTATGGAACTATCTCAGGTAGAATCTCACCACCTGGCTAGCTCGTGGGTTTATGTGCAAGGCCTCAAGACTTGTACCGTGATCATTGTGGATCTTCTCCCTCACATGGCACCAGTGAGGTTAGTGCATATGGAATTCGTTCTGAGCGTGGAGACGTCATCTTGAGAAACTGAATGAAACACGGGGTGACCTTGAAGAAGCATCAGATGACATGAAAGCTTGATCTATCTCTATCTGACACAGCCCATCCTTATCTTCATTCAGATCGAATCTGAACACTCGTCTTTTCCAGCAGTTCTTTCATAATTATATTAGTGTCCCCTCAATTGTCTTTATCTGCTCACATATTCTTTTAAAATGTGTTGCGGTTGAGTGTGTGTGTGTGTATGTGTGTGTGTGTGTGTGTGTGTGTGTGTGTGTGTGTGTGTGTGTGTGTGTGTGTGTGAGCGTGTGTGTGTGTGTGTGTGCATCTGTGTGTGTGTGTGTGTGTGTGTGTGTGTGTGTGTGTGTGTGTGTGTGTGTGTGTGTGTGTGTGTGAATATGTGTGCTCGCGAGCGTGAGAGAGTGAGACAGACAGACAGAGAGAGCGAGAGAGAGAGAGAGAGTGTGTGTGTGTGAGTGTGTGTGTACGCTCGTATGTGTGTGTGTTGTGTGTGTGTGTGTGTGTGTGTGTGTGTGATGTGCACGCGAGCACGCACGCGCACGCGCGCACGTGTGTGTGTGTGTGTGTGTGTGTGTGTGTGTGTGTGTGTGTGTGTTTGTGAGTGTGTGTATTGTGTGCGTGAGTGTGTGTGCTCGCGAGCGTGACAGAGAGAGGAGAGAGGAGAGAGAGAGAGAGAGAGAGAGAGAGAGAGAGAGTGTGAGTGTATGTCGTTATGATTTAACGTCTTTTCATATGAGTGATATTGATGAACGATAGAGATGAGATTAGAGAGAGAGAGAGAGAGAGGAGAGGGAGGTGTGTGTGTGTGTGTGTGTGTGTGTGTGTGTGTGTGTGTGTGTGTGTGTGTGTGTGTGTGTATGTGTGTGTGTGTTCGTTTGTTCTTTGATTTAACGTCTTTTCAATGTAACTGATATTAGACGGGTGTGTGTGTGTGTGTGTGTGTTTGTGTGTGTGTGTGTGTGTGTGTGTGTGTGTGTGTGTGTGTGCGTGCGTGCGTGTGTGTGTGTGTGTTGTGTGTGTGTGTGTGTGAGTGTGAGTGTGTGTGTGTGTGTGTGTGTGAATGTGTGTGCTCGCGAGCGTGTGTGTGAGAGAGAGAGAGAGAGAGAGTGTGTGTTTGTGTGTGTGTGTGTGTATGGTGTGTGTGTTTTGTTGTGGTGTGTGTGTGTTGTGTGTGTGTCTTGTGTGTA
>CM060315.1:25199236-25201736 GCA_030674185.1 Monoplex corrugatus | reverse complement strand
TTATGACACTAGAAAAATCCCCAAAGATATGTCAAAATCAATTTTCATTGCTCCTCCAAAGAAGACAGGGGCTATAGAATGCAAACTCCATCGCACAATCAGTTTGATGAGTCATGTCACAAAAATCCTATTAAGAACAATCAAAATGAGGACAAGGAATAGAATCAAAAGAGAAATAGCACAAGAACAGTGTGGATTTGTGGATGTAAAAGGAATTATTAATGCCATATACATCCTAAGAACTATCATAGAGAGGTCAATCGAGGGGAATAAGGATTTATGTTTATGCTTTGTTGATTATACCAAGACTTTCGATCAGGTAAGACATGAAGAATTGATCAACCAACTAGAAAGATTCAATATTGATGGAAAAGATCTACGAATAATCAGAAATATGTATTGGGAACAAACGGCTGCAGTGAGAATAGAAAACGATATAAGCTCTTTCCAAAATATCAAAAGAGGAGTCAGACAAGGTTGCGTTTTGTCACCAGGTCTGTTTTCACTTTACAGCGAAAACATCATGACAAACATAGAAGAAGACCCTGGATTAAACTTTGGAGGAAAAATGATAAACAACATTCGATATGCAGATGACACCGTGCTAATTGCAAAAAATGAAAGGGACTTACAATTCCTTGTGAATATATTAAAAATAGAAAGCAAAGGTAAGGGGTTGGAACTAAACAGCAAGAGGACTGAAGTCATAGTGATCAGTAAAAAACATGAAATCCCCTCATGCAAAATAACAGCAAACAGCACAACCTGGAGACAGGTTGATAAGTTTAAATATCTGGGAACGATCATTTCACCAGACGGCAGATGCACATCAGAAATAGCCAGCAGAATCGGCCAAGCAAAAACAGTAATCAAGAAAATGAAAAATATTCTTACCAACAAATGCCTATCAATCAACATCAGGAAGACAGTTCTTGAATGTCATATAGAACCGATAATGTCGTATGGTTGTGAGGCGTGGACAGTCAACGAGCAAAGCCAGAACAAGATTGAGGTAGCCGAGATGTGGTTTCTAAGAAGAATGTTGAGAGTTCCATGGACAGCACAGAAAACAAACGAGACAGTCTTGATGTAGGATTCATAAGGAAGATTAGGAAAAGACAGGCAACATTTATAGGCAACATTTATAAGCGTAATAACAGAACCTACCTGCTGCGATCTCCGTGGGGTCCCCGCTTATGTAACAATTGTAGGTACGGCGGTATATCTTTTTTTCCTGAGCCATACGTAGCATCTCCACGGCTGGTTCCAGACCGTCCACCAACTTGAACCCGTGATCACGTAGCTGCCACAGTGAAACACAAACAGATCCCAGTGTTTCGAGTTCGAGTATCGTACTTCCAGTGTGTTGCATAACTAAAATGGTGTATACCAGAGCGCTGTGCTCTCACCCACTTTCTATCTATACTAACCACAACTCTTTCAATTCTACACCTTATCAGCCAGCTGAAAGTAACTTTACCCTTTCACTGACCTGTTCTCCTCTGTTCTCCTCAAGGCTGCTGCGATCTTGAAGTAACATCAGTTTAAAATCAAACTTAAAACGTGAAGAGGTAATATCACACGAAATCAGAACTTGACGTGAAGAGAGGACAATGACAAGACTATAACAACGGTGAAAACAGATCGTAAATTATGTCGGTAGTTCCTGAGAAAGAGTTTTTGTACTTTGTATCTGTTTCTATGCTAGCTGAATGGGTAGCGCAAACTGTGTTAGATTTGAGTTCTACACAACATGGGAGATAATTCTCAAGAGTCATGTCCTTTGATTATATTATAACAATTCTCACTGCTTCCCTCTTATTTCTTTGGTATTACCTATATGCCTTGGAAGCAACTCTGTATATATTCTGTCTTGTCTATGTGTGTGTGTTTGGTCAGTTCAAGAATAAAAGACTATGTCAATCTTGAACATAAGACCAATATATTGTATGTATTTCTCTCCTCTCTCATAGTTGTGTGTAGGGTAGTTGCAGAGTATAAAGGTAGACTTGGGCGCTCCTTTTTCGAGGAGTGTTCTGAGCTTGCTGTTTCTGTATTTTGTATCTGTTTCTATGCTAGCTGAATGGGTAGCGCAAACTGTGTTAGATTTGAGTTCTACACAACATGGGAGATAATTCTCAAGAGTTATGTCCTTTGATTATATTACAAATAACGTTAACGATTTAAACTTACTAACAAAATTAATAAATATCTAGAAGACACGAATAAAAATAAAACTAAGAACTGACTAACTATAACAGTGAACAAGTGAAATAACATTCTAAAGGTACTTCGCTATAGGACTTTTTGACAGCCTAACAAAAAATTCATATGTTAATGATGAGGAGGCAAATATGTCAGAAATTGTCTTCATTGATAGTGTAGGAATATGTCGTTTTACCCTAACGCAAAAAAGAATATGACTATGTGTTATCTTCTTTCCACACAGACACACTATGTTCGTGGTGTATTTTGTTTTGAATGCATCAAGTTTCCATCT
>CM060315.1:25184236-25194236 GCA_030674185.1 Monoplex corrugatus | reverse complement strand
AGTTCTTCAAGGCTTGGCTCAGCATCCAACTCCTCCATGACAGGCAAGTCCTCAATGGCATTCAGGGCAGCATCGGTGACAGAGTTCTGCGTGGAGTACAGCTCCAGGTAGTGCTCTACCCATCTCTCCATCTGCTTTGCTGAGTCTGTGATGCTCTCTCCTGCTTTGGACTTAAGGGGAGCTGACTTGGAGGCTGCTGGACCAGTCGGTTGTTTGATGCCAATGTACATGCTGCCAGTGGTTGCCTGAATCTGCTGACTTCTGAATACTTGAGCTTAACTGTAGCCAATAGTCGTTGGCGCATCGCCGAGCAGTTTGTTGGGCCTTGCTGCAGACAGCTCTGTAAGCATCACGAGTAGTTTGGATATTGTTGTTTTTATACGCAAGTAAAGCCTTGCGTTTCGCTTCCACCACTGGTTCCATTTCCTGCCAGTTTGCCTCAAACCAGTCGAGATTCTTTCGTTCTTTTTTCCCAAATATACTCAGGGCGGACTGATAGATTGTGTCCTTCGCGTGATTCCATTTTTCCTCAGCGTTTTGGATCTCTGAGCTACTCTTGAGCGCTTCATTCAGGGTTTCTACAAACTCTCCGGCCTTGGTCGGATCGGACGTATGACAGGCATCAATCCTTGGGCGACCTTTCTTCTTTGAGTGGTGCAGTCTTCTGGGTAGAAGCTTGATCTTGCTGCGTACCAGGGTGTGGTCTGTGTCGCAATCAGCGCTGTGGAAACTCCTCGTGTTGAGGACGTTGTTAAGGTCCGACCTTGTTAAGACGAGGTCGAGCTGATGCTAGTGGTGGGATCTGGGGTGGCGCCATGACACCTTGTGCTTCTCCTTATTGTTGAAGAAGGTGTTGGTGATGGCCAGCTTGTGGTAAGAGCAAAGTTCCAGGAGTCTTTGACCGTTCTCATTTTGCTTTCCAACACCATGATGTCCAATGCTGGTTGGCCAGGCCTCAAAATCAGCACCTACGCGTGCGTTCAGATTTCCCAATATGAAGAGACCTTCCTTGCTGGGAACTCCTCTGACAAAAGCATCCAGTGCTCATAGAACTGGTCCTTGACGTCGGGTGAGGAGCTTAATGTTGGGGCATAGGCACAGATGAAGTTGACTGTGCCTGAACTGGTCATTTTTAGAGTGAACAGTCTCTCCGTACCTCCCGTGGGGAGCTCTACGGTTGCTAGGAGGGAGTTCTTTACAGCGAAGCCCACACCATGAATACGTGGCTCCTCTGGGTTCTTCCCCTGCCAGTAGAACGTGTAGTTCTTCTCACGCAGTGATCCGTCCCCAGGTAGCCTTGTCTCCTGTAATGCAGCGATGTCGATGTTGAGTCGCTGAAGCTCCCTGTCTATCACGGCCGTCTTCCACGTGTCGTCTAACAGCTGTAGGTCGCTGCCAAAACCAGGACACATTGTCCTTACATTCCAGCTTGATATCAGAAGAGCTGGCATCTTCTTTTTCTTCTTTGTGTTGCCTGGTGCCTGGTATTTACAACCTGCCTGTCAAGTTTCCTCTAAGCTCCAAGCACCCATTGGAGCAAACAGGTTGTGGCGGGGTAACACCTTACTGACTGGGGACTGCCCAGCTTGAGGTGTATTGTCTGTGCACAGGGTACAGAAATTCAAACTTTGGCATGGCTTAGAGTAAAATGACATACATACATACATACATACATACTTAATATATACATACATACATAATATATACATACATACATACATAACATACATACATACATACATAACATACATAATACATACATACAAACATACATACATACATACATAACATATACATACATACATACATACATCATCCATCCATCCATCCATCCATCCATACATACATACATACATCATCCATCCATCCATCATACATACATACATACATACATACATCATCCATCCATCCATACATACATACATAACATATACATACATACATACATACATACATACATACATACACACATACATACATACATACATCCATACATACATTCATCCATCATCCATACATACATACATACATACATACATACATACATACATACATATACATACATACATATATACAGAAACTAAGATGGAAAAGGTTAAGAACATAGGAGACATATACATACATGGGATTACCTGAGTGCGATGAATCCGTCTTGGAAAAACTCAAAACTCCAGGGCAACACATTATTAACCCTTTGACTCCTGCAAGCCCGTCCACCAGCATTCTGCATTGTCAACCAAAATGATTAACCCTTTGACTCCCTCAACCCCTATCCACTGGCTTCCTGCACTTTTGCTGGTGGATAGGATGGGGGAATCAAATGGTTAAAGTTTTCTTTTTCGTAGTTGGTGGATTTAGGTGCTGGGAGTCAAAGGGTTAACTTAATTGTGAGTACGGGTCAGAGACGACTCATCATCATCATCATCATCATCATCATCATCATCATCAAGTGCCCAGCCTCATGGCTTTGACGATCATGGCCCTCCATATGCATCTATCCCTTGTTGCCGCAAGCACATCTTCTACCCTCTCTGTCTTCAGCCTCTCTGCAATATTTTTTCCTGGGTCTACCTGGTGCTCTCTTTCCCTCCAGCTTTCCTAGTTGTAACCAGGTGCTCTAATTCCCCTTTCTTCATAAAAATGGCCTATAAATGGTGCCTGTCTTTTTCCTAATCTTCCTTATGAATGATTTTCTTGTGTCTGCCTCCATCAAGACTGTCTCGTTTGTTCTCTTTGCTGTCCATGGAGTTCTCAACATTCTCCGTAGAAACCACAAACTCGGCTGCCTCAATCTTGTTCTGGCTTTGCTTCTTGACTGTCCACGCCTCACGAGCGTATGGCATTATCGGTTCTATGTAACATTCAAGAACTCTCTTCATAATGTTAATTGATAGGCATTTGTTGGTCAGAGACTCACCTCGTCATAACCTTGGTGGGCCCATTTGTTGTAAAGCTCGGTAACCTCTTCACAGCTGATGCCAGGCTTGACTATTTGATCATATAACTGTTTCTTGTCGCAGCTTTCTGGCGCCGGCTCGTTTTTGCTACTTGAATCAGCCATCACCCTGGATGATATCATTTGCTCTCGGTTAGAATTATATCAAGGCTTATTTCTTGTCATGGAGATCAAACGTAAGACAGAAAAAAAAATTAACGAGTACAGAGTATATATTCTAATCATGAGAGTTTGGGTGGGGAAAGATAAAGACAGAGAGTGTGTGTTAGAAAGGGTGGGGGGAGTGGGAGAAAGAGAGACAGAGAGAAGGCAAGGAGAGAGAGACAGACAGACAGAGAGCTAAAAGAGAGACAGACAGACAGACAGACATACAGACAGGCAGACAGACAGACAGAAACAGAGAGACAGAAACAGACAGAGAGACAAACAGACAGAGACAGAGAGAGAGAGACAGAGCGAGAGAGAGAGAGAGAGAGGAATTCATCATTCTTCTTAGACACCCTATTTCAGCTGTCTCGATATGAATCCATTATAATCATGGAGAATCTCTATAAAACACATGAACTATAACAGTATAAACACACCAGCATATTAAAAACTGGGTTATTAGTAATACTGAAGATGACTTGGAAGGGAGGGAGCGAGGGAAGGAGAAAGAGAGAGGGGGAGAAAGGGAGAGAGAGAAAGAGAGAGAGCAAAATAACGAAACATGTGTGAGCCATCATTACTACTACTATGAATGATTTTGTGATCAGCATAGAGGCACATGGAATAAGTTTCGTGAAAATACAGTTATTCACACAGAAAGAATACAATCTCTTACAACACAGTCATTCACACAGCAGAACATTGGTTATTTAACAGTATTATAAACTGAGTCAAGATACATAAAAATTCTTACCTGAAACGTAATATTGCAGAGATGCAATCTCATATTATGTAACAAGAGGTCACTCTTGCTGTATTTTGATCTTGAAAGAGATGGTAGAACCATTATCATCACTATGTGAACTGCCGCATGGCGTTGGCGATCATGGCCCTCCATACGAATCTATTTTTTGTCGCTGCAAGTACATCCTTCCACCCTCTCTTCCCTCAGCCATACTGCAAGTCCGTCCAGTTTTTTCTCCCTGGGTCTACCTGGTGCTGTCTTTCCCTCCAGCTTTCCTATTGTGACCAAGTGCTCAAATTTTTCCTGCCTCATGAAATGTCCTATAAATGTTGTTTGTCTTTTCCTAGACTTCTCTATTTATTGTTTTGTGTGTATGTGTATGTGTGTGTGTGTGCGTGTGCGTGTGTGTGTGTGTGTGTGTGTGTGTGTGTGTGTGTGTGTGTGTGTGTGTCTGCTTCCTTCAAGATTGTCTCGTTTGTATTCTCTTCTGTCCATGGATCTCTCGACATTCTTCTTAGAAACCATATTTCATTTGCCTCAATTTTGTTTTGACTTTGCGTGTTGACTGTCCTTGTTTCACAACCGTACAACAGTATCGGTTCTTCATGTAACACTCACAATCATTAGCATGTGAATCCGACTCTCAAACTAACTGAGCTACTGAGACCCGGACAACAGAGCGGCGACCGACTATGGCACATCTGTGTCGAGGAGTTTATGAATAAGTATTATTAGAAGCAGAGCAGGCAGGCCTCAGTAGCTCAGTTGGTCTGAGCGTCGGATTCACATGCTAATGGTTGTGGGTGCGAATCCCGAAGTTGACCTATATCAAAACTGGCCATCTCATTGTCCCATCTTAACATCATTGTTGTTCTGGTGGTGTCACTATAGGGTTTGATAAGTCCCCCTTCCCCCACTTCCCTGGGATGGGATATCCTCGTCGGCCATATCACCTGTGATGGGTGTCGACGTAAAAAGTGAAACCAAATCAATCAAGCAAGCAAGCAAGCAGAGCGGAGAGGGTGGGCAGGGGTCACATTCGGAGGTGGTCACATAGAAAAATAAGTGCAGTATCATACACTTGCAGAATAATGTATCGATTTTTTATGAAATTCTTTGAGAAACAACCATCCGAAAGTAGCATAATCATTGTTTTATTAAGCTTTCAGTAAATTAAAAATTGTGCGAGTTTTCGGTCATTTGCGATCAAATTTCCAAATGGATAGAGACATTCTTACCTACTCGGTCAAGCTGTTTGTGCAAAAAACAAAACAAAAAAACCAACAAAAAACAAAAGACGAAAACAAAAACAAAACAAAAAACTACACAACTTTAGGGAGAGGGGGAAAAAGTCAGCTATGCATCAAAGAGATTTTTTTTTTCCTTTCCTTTTATTCATTATCAACAAGGAACTCTACAAACTGACTTTTCACTTTCATCATCTCGTCGACCAACAAGCTGTTTGTGTGAAAAAAAACTACACAACTTTAGGGAGGGGAGGGGGGGGAGGGGAAGTCAGCTATGTATCAAAGAGAATGTTTTTTTCCTTTCATTTCACTCATTCATCATCATCGTCAAGTGCCTTGCCATATGGCGTTAGCAATCATGGCCCTCCATATGCATCTGTCCCTTGATGCCGCAAGCACATCTTCCACCCTCTCTGTCCTCAGCCACTCTGCAAGTCCGTCCAATATTTTCCCCTGGGTCTACCTGGTGCTCTCTTTCCTTCTAGCTTTACTGTTGTGACCAGGTGCTCCAATTCCCCTTTCCTCATAAAATGACCCTGCTATAAATGTTGCCTGTCTTTTCCTTATCTTCCTTATGAATGATCTTCTTGTGTCTACCTCCATCAAGACTGTCTCGTTTGTTTTCTTTGCTGTCCATGGAACTCTCAACATTCTTCTTAGAAACCACATCTCATCTGTCTCAATCTTGTTCTGGCTTTGCTTCTTGACTGTCCACGACCCACAACCATATAACATTATCGGTTCTCTATAACATTCAAGAACTGTCTTCCTGATGTTAATTGATAGGCATCTGTTGGAAAGAATGCTTTTCATCTTCTTGAATGCTGTGTTGGCTCGGCCGATTCTGCTGGCTATTTCTGATGCGCATCTGTCATCTGGAAAAATGATCGTTCCCAGATATTTAAACTTATCAACCTGTCTCCAAGTTGTGCTGTTTGCTGTTGTTTTGCATGAGGGGATTTCATGTTTCCTACTGATTACCATGACTTCAGTCTTCTTGCTGTTTAGCTTCAACCCCTTACCTTTGCTTTCTATTTCTATTATATTCACAATGTTTTGTAGGTCATTATCAACCAGGAACTCTGCAAACTGACTTTAAATTTTCATCATCTCGTCGACCCTTTGACCTTACCGTGCGTGGGCAGCCCACCTGTTACCATTACTAACCTGCCAGGTTTCACAAGTTTAACGAGCAACAGTAGTACAGGATCTACTAGTTACTCACACCACTCCCGACTCTAATTCACACCATCAGTCAACATGAACACGAAAGGGCTGAAGTTGCTTGAAATAAAATCAATAAAATTATATTTAAACGCTGACCTGTTCAGTTGAGAAGAGTAGTAACCAGCAAACAGGCCGTCAAATATTCAGATACAGTAGAGCCACTATGGTCTGTCCGTCGACTGTTACACTGACCTATTTTTAATTCAGAACGCGAGATCTCTCTCTCCTTTGTAGGAGCTGCCTTCTCCTGTTTCGAACCCCTTATATAACGTGAAGGGATAGCAGGCACACAATGGCGTTCAATTTTGTATGAAAGGAAATAGAAAAGAAAAAAGAAAAAAGAATTGATCGAGCCAAATTCACAAGCTTTCTTTTTGTGCTTAATTAACACGTTCCACCTAATGTTACTCTTGAAAATAAAAAATCCAAACAAATGTGATTGCCACGTTCAAACAAACAGGAACCAGAAAAACAAAACAAACAAATAAACAAACAAACGAACAAACAAACAAACTAACAAAAACACGAAAATAGAATAAGAACGCGAATTTCATACAACCAGACAAGACACGCGCAAATTTTCGGCCAACTGGCCTTTGTCCAGAGTAAACGTAAGATCATAAACGAATGAACACTGAATACAAAAATTACCAGAAAAAGACTAAAACTTCCCTGCTGCTTCGACCAGTGGGAGTAAAGAACCACGCAGTCGGCTGGGCTTTCAGCGAAAATAACAATAACATCACAAGCACATTCATTCCGACCAGCTGATTTTCGAAAACCTAGTGTGCAACTGTTGACTATTCCTGCAGCATCAAGCTGTTTGTTATTGTTATTGTTATTGTTATTGTTATTGTTATTGTTATTTTTTAGCTTAAAGCTCAGCCGACTGCGTAGGGCTGATAGCTAAAAGACTTTCATTCTAACATGTATTGACTTTCTCAGGTCCTACCCCTTGAAGACCAGTCAGCCTTCTTGCTTTTCAGAGGTCTTGTTTTTTTTTTAAAAAAAGTGAATATGAATACGAATGTGAAGCGACGGAGAGGGGATGGGCGCCGCCCTCGTGATGCTGCACAGGAAAAGTTGAGGTCTCTGACACCTCACTCCTCTCTGACCTCAGAGGGGTATGGAACTGTCTAGGTAGGACCTAAGGACCAGGCCAGCTCGTGGGTTTATGGGCAGGCTTAAGGCTTGTGCCGTGATCGTTCTGGATCTTCTCCATCACATGGCACCTGTGACGTTAGTGTGTATGGAATTCATTCCGAGCACGGAGAGGTCATCTTGAGAAATTGAAATTGAAACTGATGACAATACGGAGGTCGTGGACGTCCATGTGGGCCACTTGACTTTTCTTTTCTTTTCTTTATGCGGGCTGTTCGGTTTCTTTTAATAGAGCTGGGGATTTCGTCATCATCAAGTGCCCAGCCACGTGGCGTTGGCGATCATGGCCCTCCATACGCATCTATCCCTTGTTGCCGCAAGCACATCTTCCACCCTCTCTGTCCTCAGCAACTCTGCAAGTCCGTCCAATATTTTTTCCCTGGGTCTACCTGGTGTTCTCTTTCTCTCCAGTTTTCCTGTTGTGACCAGGTGCTCTAATTCCCCTTTCCTCATAAAAATGACCTATAAATGTTGCCTGTCTTTTCCTAATCTTCCTTATCAATGATCTTCTTGTGTCTGCCTCCATTAAATTAGTCTCGTTTGTTTTCTTTGCTGTCCATGAAACGCCCAACATTCTTCTTACAAACCACAACCTCGGCTGCTTCAATCTTGTTATGGCTTTGCTTGTTGACTGTCCACGCCTCACAACCGTATAACATTATCGTTTCTGTATAACATTCAAGAACTCTCTTCCTGATGTTAATTGATAGGCATTTGTTGGTGAGAATGCTTTTCATCTTCTTGAATGCTGTTTTGCTTGGCCGATTCTGCTGGCTATTTCTAATGTGTATCTGCCGTCTGGTGAGACCATCGTTCCCAGATATTTAAACTTATCAACCTGTCTCAAGGTTGTGCCACCTGCTGTTATTTTGCATGAAGGCATTTCGTGTTTTTTACTGATTACTATGACTTTAGTCTTCTTGCTATTTAGCTCCAACCCTTTACTTTTGCTTTCTATTTCTAGAATATTCACAAGGTTTTGTAGGTCCCTTTCATCTTCTGCAATTAGCACGGTGTCATCTGTGTATCGAATGTTGTTTATCATTTTCCTCCAACCTTTATTCCAGGATATTCTTCTAAGTTTCTCATGATGTTTTCGCTATAAAGTGAAAACAGATCTGGTGACAAAACACAACCTTGCCTGACTCCTCTTTTGATATTTGGAAAAGCCTATATCGTTTTCTATTCTTATTGCAGCTGTTTGTTTCCTATACATATTTCTGAATATTCGTAGATCTTTTCCATATTGAGTCTTTCTAGTTGGTTGATCAATTCTTCATGCCTTACCAGATCAAAAGCTTCGGTATGAAAAATAATAATGATGAGGACAGGGAATAGAATCAAAAGAGAAATAGCTGGGGATTTAGGATCTGAAATCTTGAGTTCAGCCCCAGCCAGCAATATTAAACATTGGCCTGTTTGCTGCCTACCTGAATGTTTCCATCATTCTGGTAGTGTCAGCTTAATGCTTCAGAGGCCTTCCTCTCCCTCTGTCGTTTCAGTTCCTCATTTCAAGTGCACGAGGTTTATGCGCAGGCTCAAGCGGTCTGCCACATCATTGCTGGCAGATTTGGGTGGAGCGCATATGGAATTGAACGAGTGCAATGAATCCATTTTGAACAAACTCCGAACTCTATGAATGGTCTTGAGACATATTGATTTCTGCCATTGTCACGAATATATTAAGTTTCCAAAGTATAACAACCCTGCCTCCAGAAACTTTTTATTCATTGAAAGAAAATGAAACCTGAAATAATTTCACGCAAACATGGCCACAACAACGAAACATTCTCTGATTGTTTTAGGGACAAATAGCAGCGCCCATGTGTAAATGATAAGACTTAATGTATGTGACGTCATACATTTGGTACGTCAGACATGCAATTTTAGGTGGTTTTTTTGTTTTTTTTTTTTTTTTTTTCCAGTTTGATCGCAGTGTGACGGTCTGGTGTCACCTGCGCAGCATGACAGTCCCTACCGGACGAAGGTGTTCCATAGGAGCCCCTATTTAAGTCGTTATCCCAATTTTTCTTACTTTGGCTGACCATGATTTTTCTTGTAAAAATACGACGGCGGTTTTCCCTCATGCAAAATAACAGCAAACAGCACAGCTTTGTGACAGGCTGATGAGTTTCAATATCTGGGAACGGTCATCTCACCAGACGACAGATGAGCATCAGAAATAGCCAGCAGAATCGGCCAAGCAAAAACAGCATTCAAGAAGATGAAAAGCATTCTTACCAACAAATGCCTATCAATTAACATCAGGAAGACAGTTCTTGAATGTTATACAGAAACGATAATGTTATACGGTTATGAGGCATGGACAGTCATTACGCAAAACCATAACAAAATTGAGGCAACTGGGATTTGGTTTCCAAGAAGAAAGTTGATAGTTCCATGGACAGCAAAGAAAACAAACCAGACAGTCTTGATGGAGGCAGACACAAGAAGATCATTGATAAGGAAGATTAGGAAAAGACAAGCAATATTTATTGGCCATTTTATGAGGAAAGG
>CM060315.1:25171736-25181736 GCA_030674185.1 Monoplex corrugatus | reverse complement strand
GGGTAAATCATGGGGCGACCGTTGCCGACCCAACACGTCCCCAGGTGGTGGATAGAGGAATGACCCTCAGATATGGGGGCCAACCGCAAATACCCAATAAGCAGCTGCGGACCAAACGGCGTCAGTATTCTAGGGGAAGTTTCGGTATAGGGTGATACCTATACTTCTATAAAGTGGTCTCACATACCTATGCTTCTATAAAGTGGTCTCACAACCCTACAATGAATTCTGTCAGGCGAGCAGCCACCCCCCCCCTCTCCCTCCCCCTCGCCCCGTGGGAATGCTGGGGACTCTTTCAGTATAAATAGTATCTTTCGGGAAATTCTGTGCAAGAAATTTCCTCTTTTTCTGTCACTCTCTTTGTTTCTGCCTTGTTACTTTGCTTTCTGTCATTTCTTCTATCGATTTCTGCCTTGCTGGCCTATTTACCTGTATGTGTTCAATAAAGTCTTACGTATTTCGATCGATTTTTGCCTTGCTAGCCTATTCACCTGTATGTGTTCAATAAAGTCTTACATACTTTCTCTACGATTGATAATTGGGTGCATGAATAAAGTGCATTTTTGGCTCTAGGGAAATGAATATGCGGAAGCAATTTTAGGTAATGCAGGCCCGTTTTCTATACACAGAATTAATAGACCGCTTTGACCGTCTCGTTTTGGAATTAATAGACTGCTTTGACCGCCTTCTTTTGGGATTAATAGATTGCTTTAGCTATCTTCTTTTGGGATAAATAGACTGCTTTGACGGTCTTCTTTTGGGATTAATAGACTGCTTTAGCTATCTTCTTTTGGGATAAATAGACTGCTTTGACCTATCTTCTTTTGGATTAATAGACTGCTTTGACCATCTTCTTTTGGGATTAATAGACTGCTTTGGTCATCTTCTTTTGGGATTAATAGACTCCTTTGACCATCTTCTTTGAGGATTAAAAGACTGCTTTGACGATCTTCTTTTTGGATTAATAGACTGGCTTTGGTCATCTTCTTGCTTGGGATTAATAGACTGCTTTGCCATCTTCTTTTGGGAATTAATAGACTGCTTTGGCCCTCTTCTTTTGGGATTAATAGACTGCTTTAGCCATCTTCTTTTGGGATTAATAGACTGCTTTGGTCATCTTCTTTTGGAATTAATAGACTGCTTTGGCCATCTTCTTTTGGGATTTAATAGACTAGCTGTTTGGCCATCTTCTTTTGGGATTAATAGATTGCTTTGGCCATCTTCTTTTGGGATTAATAGACCTGCTCTGGCCATCCATCCTTTTGGGATTAATAGACTGCTTTGGTCATCTTCTTTGGGGATTAAAAGACTGCTTTGACGGTCTTCTTTTGAGATTAATAGACTCCTTTGACCATCTTCTTTTGGGATCAGAAGACTGCTTTAGCTATCTTCTTTTTCTTTTTTTTCCTTTTTTTTTCGGAGGGGGGGGGGGGCGGGGAGCAGAATTAATAGACCGCTTTGACCGTCTTGTTTTGGAATTAATAGACTGCTTTGACCACCTTCTTTTGGGATTAATAGACTGCTTTGGCCATCTTCTTTTGGGATAAATAGACTGCTTTGACAGTCTTCTTTTGGGATTAATAGACTGCTTTGGCCATCTTCTTTTGGGATTAATTGACTGCTTTGGCCATCTTCTTTTGGGATTAAAAGACTACTTTGACCATCTTCTTTTGGGATCAGAAGACTGTTTTAACTATCTTCTTTTTCTTTTTTTTTTTGAGGGGGGGGGGGAGAGCAGAATTAATAGACCACTTTGGCGGTCTCGTTTTGGGTTTAATAGACTGCTTTGACGGTCTTCTTTTGGGATTAATAGACTGCTTTGACCATGTTCTTTAGGGTCAGAAGACTGCTTTAGCTATTTTTTTTCTTTTTCTTTTTTTTTTTTTTGAGGTGGGGGGGGGGGGGGGATCAGAATTAATAGACCGCTTCGGCCGTCTTGTTTTGGGATTAATAGACTGCTTTGGTCATCTTCTTTGGGGATTAAAAGACTGCTTTGACGGTCTTCTTTTGAGATTAATAGACTCCTTTGACCATCTTCTTTTGGAATCAGAAGACTGCTTTAGCTATCTTCTTTTTCTTTTTTTTTCCTTTTTTTTCGGAGGGTGGGGAGGGGGCAGAATTAATAGACCGCTTTGACCGTCTCGTTTTGGAATTAATAGACTGCTTTGACCGCCTTCTTTTGTGATTAATAGATTGCTTAGATCTCTTTGGGATAAATAGAGCCATCTTCTTTTGGGATAAATAGACTGCTTTGGGCCAGTCTTCTTTTGGGATTAATAGACTGCTTTGGCCATCTTCTTTTAGGATTAATTGACTGCTTTGGCCATCTTCTTATGGGATAAATTGACTGCTTTGACCATCTTTCTTTGGGATTAATAGACTGCTTTGACCATCTTCTTTTGGGATTAAATGACTGCTTTGGTCATCTTCTTTTGGGATTAATAGACTCCTTTGACCATCTTCTTTGAGATTAAAAGACTGCTTTGACGGTCTTCTTTTGGGATTAATAGACTGCTTTGGCCATCTTCTTGGGGATTAATACACTGCTTTAGCCATCTTCTTTTGGAATTAATAGACTGCTTTGGCCATCTTCTTTTGGGATTAATGGACTGCTTTGGCCATCTTCTTTTGGGATTAATAGACTGCTTTGGCCATCTTCTTTTGGGATTAATAGACTGCTTTGGCCATCTTCTTTTGGGATTAATAGACTGCTTTGGCCATCTTCTTTTGGGATTAATGGACTGATTTGGCCATCTTCTTTTGGGATTAATAGACTGCTTTGGCCATCTTCTTTTGGAATTAATGGACTGCTTTGGTCATCTTCTTTTGGGATTAATAGACTGCTTTGGCCATCTTCTTTTGGAATTAATGGACTGCTTTGGTCATCTTCTTTTGGGATTAATAGACTGTTTTGACGGTCTTCTTTTGGGATTAACAGACTACTTTGGTCATCTTCTTTGAGGATTAAAAGACTGCTATGACGGTCTTCTTTTTGGATTGATAGACTGTTTGACCATCATCTTTTGCGATCAGAAGACTGTTTTAGCTATCTTGTTTTTCTTTTTTTCTGGGGGGGGGGGGGGGGGGGGAAAGCGGAATTAATAGACCGCTTTAGCCGTCTCGTTTTGGGATTAATAGACTGCTTTGACGGTCTTCTTTTGGGATTAAATGACTGCTTTGGCCATTTTCTTTTAGAATTAATAGACTGCTTTGGCAATCTTCTTTTGGGATTAATAGACTGCTTTGACCATCTTCTTTTGGGATTAATAGACTGCTTTGACCGTCTTCTTTTGGGATTAAATGACTGCTTTGGCCATTTTCTTTTAGAATTAATAGACTGCTTTGGCAATCTTCTTTTGGGATTAATAGACTGCTTTGACCATCTTCTTTTGGGATTAATAGACTGCTTTGACCGTCTTCTTTTGAGATTAATAGATTGCTCTGGCCATCCTCTTTTGGGATTAATAGACTGCTTTGGTCATCTTCTTGGGGATTAAAAGACTGCTTTGACGGTCTTCTTTTTGGATTAATAGACTGCTTTGACCATCTTCTTTTGGGATTAATAGACTGCTTTGGCCGTCTTCTTTTGGGATTAATAGATTGCTCTGGCCATCCTCTTTTGGGATTAAATATACTGCTTTGGTCATCTTCTTGGGGATTAAAAGACTGCTATGACGGTCTTCTTTTTGGATTGATAGACTGTTTGACCATCATCTTTTGCGATCAGAAGACTGTTTTAGCTATCTTGTTTTTCTTTTTTTCTGGGAGGGGGGGGGGGGGAGCGGAATTAATAGACCGCTTTAGCCGTCTCGTTTGGGATTAAAAGACTGCTTTGACGGTCTTCTTTTGGGATTAAATCGACTGCTTTGGTCATTTTCTTTTAGAATTAATAGACTGATTTGGCAATCTTCTTTTGGGATTAATAGACTGCTTTGACCATCTTCTTTTGGGATTAATAGACTGCTTTGGCCGTCTTCTTTTGGGATTAATAGATTGCTCTGGCCATCCTCTTTTGGGATTAATATACTGCTTTGGTCATCTTCTTGGGGATTAATAGACTGGTTTGATCGTCTTCCTTTGGGATTAACAGACTGCTTTGAATCGGCCAAGCCAAAACAGTATTCAAGAAGATGAAAAATGTTTTTTTTACCAACAAGTGCCTATCAATTAACATCAGGAAGAGAGTTCTTGAGTGTTATACAGAACCGATAATGTTATACGGTTGCGAGGCGTGGACAGTCAACACGCGAGGTCAGAACAAAATGGAGGCAGCTGACATGTGGTTTGTAAGAAGAATGTTGAGAGTTCCATGGACAGCAAAGAAAACAAACGAGACAATCTTGAAGGAGGCGGACACAAGAAGATCATTCATAGAGAAGGTTAGAAAAAGACAAGCAATAATTATGAGACATTTTTTATGAGGAAGACAAACAAGAGCACTTGGTCACGACAGGAAAGTTGGAGGGAAAGAGAACACCGGGTAGACCTAGAGAGAAAATATTGGACGGACTTGCAGGGTGGCTGAGGACAGAGAGGGTGGGAGATGTTCTTGCAGCGACAAGGGATAGATTCGTATGGAGGCCATGATCGCCAATACACACGATAATGATGATGATGATGATGATGATGATGATGATGATGATGATGATGATGATGATGATGGGTATGCAGCTTTGATCATCTTCTTCTGGGATTAATAGACTGCTTTGGCCATGTTTTTTATTATTTTAATTTAGTTCCAACTCTTTTAATTAAACGGCAGAAGTAGGGCGACAACTGCAGCAGTACTGCGTAATGGTAGGCCTGATATGAGCATGGATTTTGCATATCTTGACACACTAACATCTAGAAACATCAAAACAGGATAAAACTGGATGATCAATGTGTGTGTGTGTGGTGTGTGTGTGTGTGTGTGTGTGTGTGTGTGTGTGTGTGTGTGTGTGTCGTATGTGTGTGTGTGTGTGTGTGTTGTGTGTGTGTGTGTTGTGTGTTGGTGTGTGTATGTGTGTGTGTGTGTGTGTGTGTATGTGTGTGTGTGTGTGTGTGTGTGTTGTGTGTTGTGTGTGTGTGTTTGTTGTGTGTGTGTTTGTGTGTTGTGTGTGTGTGTGTGTTTTGTGTTTGTGTGTGTGTGTGTGTTTTGTGTGTGTGTGTGTTGTGTGTGTGTGTGTGTGTGTGTGTGTTGTGTGTGTGTGTGTGTGTGTGTGTGTGTGTGTGTGTGTGTGTGTGGTTTCTATGGTGTTTGTGTGTGTCTGTGTCTCTGTGATCGCGGGCGCGCGCTATGTGTGTGTCTGTATCTCTAGGATTACTGTAGGATTATTGATTAAGGTTATTTCTACAGCCCGTTCCACTAAACAACAACAACCACTACAACTACATCTACTACCACGACTACTGTTGCACCAGATGCATCACTACTACCACTGCTGCTACTATTACTAATGCTACCGCTGCTGTTGCTATTGCTACTACTATTACTACTACTGATGCTGCTGTTGCTGCTGTTGCTTTTACTACTACTACTACAACTACTACTATTATTGCTGCTGCTGCTACCACTATTGTTACTACTACCACTACTGCTACTACTACTATTTGTACTACTACTAAGCGTACTGCTTCTGGTAATATTGACAATTGACGGAACACGACATCCCCAGAGGCAAATTAGAAACGTCTTGTATTGCACAGAAAATGTTATCCATAAAATCGTGTCAACAACAGATCAATGATATAAGCATGAGATGGCATAGAACAAGAACAGACAGCCACGGTCAGACACACACACACACAGACAGACAGACAGACACAGACAGACACCGACCCCGACACATAGACAGACGCAGACAGACACAGACAGATAGAGAGAGAGAGAGAGAGAGAGAGAGAGAGAGAGAGAGAGAGAGGAGACAGACAGACAGACAGAAACAGAGAGAGAGACAGACAGACAAACAAAGAGACAGACAGACAGAGAGACGGACAGAGAAACAGACAGAGACAGACAGACAGATAGACACACGCAGATACACACAAATACACATATACACAGACAGACAGACAGACAGACACACACACACACATACCGCACATACTCTCTCTCTCTCTCTCTCTCTCTCTCTCTCTTTTCTCTCTCACGTGTATGTACAAATGCACCCAGTGACTCAGGCAGGCAAACGCACATAAACTCCCACAGGCTTTCAAAAAAATCGATAAAACATACACAAATAGTGTACGCATTATTATGTCACACAACTAGCCATAGGACTACAATACGAGCACATGGAACAATAGGACGAAAAGGAGAGAGAAGAAAGAGGTGACATTGATTCTAGTGACCCATGGCATTGTTTGAAGAGGTAAAAATTTTAAAGCTTCTGAGAGGGCAGAGATGGCCGCATGACAACGATGAAAGAGATAACAGTAATACTAGTGTGACCTATAGCATTGTTTGAAGAGGTAAGTGCTTAGAGCTTCCAAGAGGACAAAGATGGCCGCATGACAAAGATGAAAGAGATGCGATTAATACTAGTAACCTATTGCATCGTTTGAACAGATTAAAAGTTTTTCGAGCTTCTAAAAGGACAAAGACCGCCGCGAGACGTATATCTGATTTTTTTTTCGCACTCAGGGAAGTTACCTTTGTGCTCACCTTTTTTTTTTCGCCCCATTTTCTACGCCACCTTAATGGCCACGGAAGCTAGGGTAGTTTTTTTTGCTTGTTAGTTTTTATAGTGCGATGATAATGATATCGATGAGGATGATAATCATGATTCTATGGATTCCAACTAGGATTGAGACTGCATGACAGGGCCGTACTCTACGCTTACTATCATAATATATCCTGGCGTCAACCAGGCCCGAGAGATGCAGACACCGGCGGTGCTGGTCAGAAGATTTGAGCAACACCCTCCATGACACATCCGTGAAGTGGATGAGACTCGACTGTGTGGTCCCAGGCTTCCCAATGAGCCCATAGCCAGTTAGAGCCGAAAAATCCCACAATGAATTTTGAAGGGACTGATGGGGGATTCGAACCCAGAACCTTCCAGTCGGTAATCCGTTGCGTTAACCACTACACCACGGCGACTGGTACGAAAGCGAGTTCTACTACTGCTACTATTGCTGTTATGTCGTCTACCACTACTACTCTACTAAGTCTACTATAACTGCCTATCATCACCATTACTGCTACGACTGCTGCTGCCACTGCCACCGCTGCTGCTGCTGCTGTTGCTACTGCTGCTGTTAATACTGCTAATTTCGCTGTCAAAAGTTTGCTCGTTGCGCTTTACAGAAATAAAATATTTAAAATAAAAAGCCAAATAATAGGCATGTAAATAAATGCAAGTGTTCAGAGGTACACAAACAATGCGTGTGCGAGAGAGAGAGAGAGAGAGAGAGAGAGAGAGAGAGAGAGAGAGAGAGAGAGAGAGAGAGAGAGAGAGAGAGAGAGAGAGCGCTAAGATACGCTCATCCTGTCACGCATTTGACCTATGACCCAAATTAATGATACTAGTAGTAGTACGGTTACTGTTACTGCTGCTGCTGCTATCATTGCGATACTACTATAATAAAAACAAAATGGTCAAGCCGTTCGAACGTTATGTATTATATACACAAATATTAATTATTTTGGGGTTTAAAAAACGAGATCTTGTACTTTTCAAGGCCAGTATGACGCCAAATAAGATTAGTTCAAACAAGTTCAAAGAGAACGCTGAAGAAGGCAAGATAATTTCCCCTCCTAAAGTTTCTTCTTCATTATCTCCTGTCTCTGTCCTGTCTTCTCCCCTATTCCGCCCGATCCCACGTGTGTGTGTGTGTGTGTGTGTGTGTGTGTGTGTGTGTGTGTGTGTGTGTGTGTGTGTGTGTGTGTGTGTGTGTGTGTGTGTGTGTGTGTGTGTGTGTGTGTGTGTGTTCACTGTCTCCAATCTCCGTCCTGTCCCCTCTCTACTCCACCCGACCCACCAGGTGTGTGTGTGTGTGTTGTGTGTGTGTGTGTGTGTGTATCCCATTCTCGTCCCCCCCCCCACCCCACCTCCCCTTTCTCTCACACCATAACAAATCTAGGCATTCCTTGCAACGTCTCGCGATAAACTGCGATGTCTGATGAAACACACGCATGCGCAATTGCAAAGGATCGAGCGGAAGTGCCGCCGCGTCAGACGCGCATGCTCCGCCATAAAACTAATTTGCGTCCCTGTGAAAATCTTGAAGTGTTTGGTGAAAAACAAACCGGCTTGCGCTTCTGCGATTGAGGTCGTCTTTCCTAACAGCCACAATTCAGTTAAAGAGTTAAGGGCCAACAGAGCTGGAAGAGACTGGCCACTTGGCTGGAGGTCCGCCCCCCCCCCCCCCTACCCCTAACAAAACGATGCAGTTGGCTGTTGAAGCAAAGAACTTGTCTAAACACCGTTCACTAGCTGGGTTGCTGACTGGAATTCTATTATCGAGCTCTTTCAAGCCCACCCTCCCTCTCTCTCTCTCTTTCTCTCTCTCTCTCTCTCTCTCTCTCTCTCTCTCTCTCTCTCTCTCTCTCTCTCTCTCTCTCTCAGTCTCCGTCTTACTTCGCCCTCGCTCAACATTATTTGGCAAGATTGGCATTTTAATTTGGAATTAAAAAAAAAACTTTTTTAAAAGAAAGGCAAAGCAAAGAAAGAAAGAAAGCAATTCATTTTGTTAAAACAGAAACAACAGCAGCAACAACAAGGAAACAGAAAGACAGATAGAGAGACAGAGAGAGAGAAGGAAATAAGTACAATAAAAACAACACTAACACACACGCACACACACTCACACACACACACACACACACACACACACACACACACGCATACACAAATACACACACACACACACACACACACACACACACACACACACACACACACATACACAACAACAATAGGACGACTTCACCATTGAAGACAGCAGTTCCTATTAGTACAACAACAAAGCAGAATGATCCTGTAACCCTTCGATTCCCACACCTATGCTCCACAGCAAAATCTTAACCCTTTCACTCTCTAACCCTATCTACCAGCTTACTGCTGGAACCTGATGGATAGGTGAGGGATTCAAAGGGTTGTCAAAGAGTTAAATTTTTGCATTGCTAGCATGGGCTGAACATGCAGGATGCTGGTGGACAGGACCATCATCATTATGTGCCCTGCTGCATGGCGTTGGCGATCATGGCCCTCCATATGTATCTATCCCTTGTCGCCGCTAGCACATCTTCCACCCTCTCTGTCTTTAGCCACCCTGCAAGTCCGTCCAATATTTTCTCCCTGGGTCTACTCTGGTGTTCTATTTCCCTCCAGATTTTCCTGTTGTGATCAGGTGCTCTAATTTCCCTTTCCACATAAAATGTCCTATCAATGTTGCCTGTCTTTTCCAACCTTCCTTATCGATGATCTTCTTGTGTTTGCCTCCATCAAGATTGTCTTGTTTGTTTTCTTTGCTGTCCATGGAACTCTCAACATTCTTCTTACAAACCACATTATTTTCGGCTGCCTCAATCTTGTTCTGGCTTTGCGTGTTGACTGTCTACGCCTCACAACTGTATAACATTATCGGTTCTCTATAACATTCAAGAACTCTCTTCCTGATGTTGATTGATAGGCATTTGTTGGTAAGAATGCTTTTCATCTTCTTGAATGCTGGTGGACAGGATGCGGGAGTCAAAGGATGAAAGGAGACATCACTGATGAATTATTCAGCTCATTGCAATTGTTTCTTCAAAATGGTTCTTTAGCTCGGTTGGCTGAGAACACAAGAATGGTGAGTTCGACCTTTCGTCTAGCAACAGGGTATTTTTATGTGGACTGACAGGCTCTATAATTTTCCATTGCTTTTATTCTTTCTCCCCATTTATAGCCATGCGCGCGCGCGCGCGTGTGCGTGTGTGTGTGTGTGTGTGTGTGTATGTGTGTGTGTGTGTATGTGTGTGTGTGTGTGTGTGTGTGTTGTGTGTGTGTATGTGTGTGTGTGTGTGTGTATGTGT
>CM060315.1:25156736-25161736 GCA_030674185.1 Monoplex corrugatus | reverse complement strand
TTATCGAGTACATACAGGTGAATGGACCAGCAAGGCAGAAAATGATATGGGGAAAACGACAGAAAGCAAAGAAACTCGGCAGAAACAAAGAGAATGGCAGAAAACAGGAACCGGCAGGACAGAGAATGATAGGGGAAAAAAAAACAACAGAAAGCAAAAAAACTCGGCAGAAACAAAGAGAATGGCAGAAAACAGGAACCAGCAGGACAGAGAATGATAGGGAAAAAAAACAACAACAGAAAGCAAAGAAACACGGCAGAAACAAAGAGAATGGCAGAAAACAGGAACCAGCAGGACAGAGAATGATAGGGAAAAAAAACAAAAAACAGAAAGCATAGGAACAAGGCAGAAACAATGAGAGTGGCAGAAAAGAGGAAATTTCTAGCACAGAATTTCCAGAAGGTGCAGATAATTATTATTTATACTGAAAGAGTCCCCCAGCATCCCCCAAAGGGGGGATCTCATACAGTTGTCCCTTGCACTACCTACATGTTCCTCCGCACGTTAACCGGCACTATATCAAAGTTTTCTTTGCACACCTGTGTCTCTCAAGCTACCCCACCGATTGACCCGCGAAAGGTCACCCTGCCTCGTGCCGAGGTCACCGTGGGTGAACCTGGCATGTATGGGATTCGATAACGAGGCGAGCGTTTCAATTAATTAATGCAGATGTGCTGTTTCCTGCGTTTTGTGACAAAGCAATTGAAACGATAGACGCTGCACGTGCAAACATGGCCGCCGTGTTGTCAATATTCATGAGCACGTCCGCCTGTCGCTTGGCTGTGTGTCCTGAGACACGCTGCGCTTAGTTTATAGCTGGAATTGATGAATTTGGGTTCGTGTTGAATGGAAAGGGCCGCTTCCAGCGGAAAGGAGCGAATCCTTTGGATGAGGCCTGAAACGTTTGTGTACCGTACTCGTTAACGTCTCTCCCGCCATTTGTGATCTGTATGTTTTGACTTGCAGCTGATGGGTACGTCAAAACTTGTACAAACTTTTTGATGCCTTAAAGAGGAAGAAGAAAAACAACAAGAACAAGAAGAAGAACAAGACCAAGAAAAAGAGAAAAAAAGAAGAAAAAGAAGGAGACGAAGAAGAAGAAGAAGGACGAGAAGGAGGAGAAAAGAAGAAGAACAACAACAAGATGAAGAACAAGATCAAGATGAAGAAGAAGAAGGAGGAGGAGGAAGAGGAGGAGGAGAAGAAGAAGAAGAACAACAACAACAACATCAAGATGAAGAAGGAGGAGGAGGAAAAGGAGGAGAAGAAGGAGGAGGAGGAGGAGGAGGAGGAGAAGAAGAATAAGAATACGACGACATTGATGAAAAAGACGACGACGACGACGACGAAGAAGAAGAAGAAGAAGTTCAAGAAGAACAAAAACAAGAAGAAGAAGAAGAGATTCTGATATCTGAGTACAAAATCTCAGACGCTGTTCTCTCACCCCTTTTTCTGGTATGAGCCGCGTGTTTCCTTGCAAAGTTGGCTCCTACCCAGCGTTGAGCGTGCTATGGGCTCATTTCTTTTTATATCAAATATTATAAGATGGTCTTTGTCGATTGTATGCAGATGCCTGGTGCATGAGTGCGCTCCGATTTTGAAGTGTCAAGATTTGGCACCGTATGCTTACTGTAACTAACTGAATTGAATTATATGAAGTTTGTGACCACGTGGTATAGATCTAGTCTCGTTCACTTTACGGATGCGTCACTGAGGGTGTTGCTCAGATTTTCGGACCAACACAGCAGGCTTCTGTATCTCTCGGGCCTTGTTGACACCAGGAGACATCATGAAAGGAAACGCAGAGAATAGCCCTGTCATGCAGTTCTAATCCAAAATGGAATTCCCCAGCATTATAATTCTCTTCCCCATCCTTCTCCTAAATTATGTGGCCATTAAACTGGCAGGGTAAATGAGACAGAAAAAAATGTAAAGAGAGAGAGACACACACACACACACACACACACACAGAGACAGAGAGAGAGAGAGAGAGAGAGAAACAGAGAGAGAGAGACAGAGAGAGAGAGAGAGAGAAACTTCCCAGGTTCTATTTGAAGTGATGTCCGAAGATATATCGCACAGGAAGCTGGTGGACAGGGTGAGGGAGTCAAAAGATTAAGTTTTAGCAGCTGGTGAATAGGATGCGGGAGTGAAAGGGTTAAAGACGGCTGGCTGGTTAACTGTCGTCCTGTTTAAGTGGTCAAACCACTTGATCCGCTGTCGTGTGATGTCATGCCTGACCATATCCTGGATCTCTGTGGCGGCTCCAATCTAATCTCTTCTCGTCTTTGCCTGCTGCTTTTATGACAACATTGCCATCACAAAAGCAAAATTGTCTGAAAGAATCTCGTGTTATAAAACCAAACCAAACCGAATCGAGCCAAACGAACCAAACTGAATCAAACCAAACTGAACCAAACCAAACCAAACCAAACTGAGCCGACCGGAACCGTACCGAATCAAGCCGAACCGAACCAAACCAAACCAAACCAAACCGACCCGAACCGAACCAAACTGAACCCAACTAAACCAAACCAAACCAAACCAAACCTGAACTGAACCAAACTGTACCGAACCGAACCGAACCGAACCGAACCGAACCGAACCGAACCAAACCAAACCAAACCGAACCGAACCGAACCAAACCAAACCGAACCGAACCGAACCAACCCAACCCAACCAAACTGAACTGAACCAGACGAAACCAATTCAAACCAAGCCAAACTTAACTAAAACGCACCGAACCGAACCGAACCGAACCGAACCGAACCGAACCAAACCGAACTGAACTGAACCGAACCGAACCGAACTGAACTGAACTGAACCGAACCGAACCGAACCGAACCGAACCGAACCGAACCGAACTGAACGGAACCGAACCGAACCGAACCGAACCGAATCAAACCCTCCAGGTGATTCCACCTGGGAGCTAAAGTCAATATTAGAAAAAGAGGAAGGGGTGGATGGAAGAGGGAAGCAGAAGAAAAGGTGGTCGGAGTGTAAGTGGGGGAGTATGGACATAGAAACAAAGTTGACAGAAGGAAATAAGAGGGAAGCAGGGAGAATTTTAAATATCAACTAAGTAACATAACTCTCGAGAGTCACGGAATGTTCTGAGCTTACCACTTTATACTTTGTGGCTGCGTCAATGCTAGCTGAATGGGTAGCGCAAACTGTGTTGGGTTTGAGAAATTCTACATGGGAGATAACTCCGTGACTCTCAAGAGTTATGTTACTTAGTTGAAAGTTGACAGAACAAAGAAAATTTACAAGGTAGAATTTCCGGAGGTGGGGATAGGACGATTTTATACTGAAACAGTCATATCAGTGCTGTGGAAAAGTTATTTTTCCCCCTCTGTCTCAGTGAAAGTGTTGGTAGTAATAAACTCTGGGGAGAGTCGGACAGCAGAAGGTCCTCAGAGGAGAAACCCCCGTTAAGCAAGTGTTATGGCCCTTAGCTCCTGACACTGAAAAGGGGCCGGGCCGCATCCGGGTCATGCAAGACTCATGGACACCCTTCTGCTATCGCCGTTTTCTTGTGTGTCTCCGCTGCCTCAGTGAAAGTTAATTTTTAACACGAAACACCACGAGGGTGCGGATGGGACCCAGAGTACTAATGCCTCGCCACTTTCCGGACAATCACCTCCCGACCTCCCGACGAATTCAAAAGCCATTCCATCAGGCAAAAAAAAAAAAAAAAAAAGGAGGGGGGGGGCGCTGTCTATGCGCTGCATGACCCATTCGGACCCAGCCATCGGTTATCTTGTTTACAAACCGAATGGCACGGTGGGGAGATGATAAACCCCGGAACATAGCCACACAACGCGCACCAACCAGGTCCAGCCCAGCCTCCGGACCAAGAAAGAATGATGCAGATATTGTTGTCTTTACAATTTTGAGAACACTAGCCCACATAACATTCTTGAGTTTGTTGGAGTCTGGAGTTTGGAATTGGTTCAAAAAGGTATCCATCGCACTCGCTCAATTCCATATGCGCTTCAACCAAATCCGCCAGCAATAATCTGGCACACTCCCCAAAATGGAATTAAAGCACCTGATCACACCAGGAAAGCTGGAGGGAAAGAGAAAACATATTGGACGGCCTTACTGAGTGGCTGATGACAGAGAGGGTAGAAGATGTACTTGCAGCGACAAGGGACAGATTCGTATGGAGAGCCATGATCGCCAACGCCATGCGGCAGGGCACATGATGATGACTCCCTAAACCTGCACAAAACCATCTGCGATGATAAATTACGCGCTGGCGTGATCTTAAAATGGGGAAGGGGGAAAGAAAGGACCTATGAAACACTAAACTGACACCACCAGAACGATGGAAACATTGAGATGAGCAGCATGCAGGCCAGTTTTCACTGCTGTGAGCCAGGATGATCTCAAGACATCAGATCTTGAGTCCACGGTTCAACCTAAAATCCCAACAACCAGCCCACTAAAACAGCCACCTCGTGGCCTTGCACGAGGATTGAATCCACAATTACATGTTGCCTTATGAGCATGGTGCTATAACAACTAAGATAATGGGCTACTGATATTCATGATCGGGTGCATGCTCATACATATTTGAATAAAAGATAGGTGAAGTTTGAGCTTAGGTCACTTTGTCTACTAAAGTCTTCCCTAAAAGCAGAAGCCTGTTCGAGTTTTGAAGTTCGAACAGATGGTTCTTGTTGAACGGGAAACACATATATTTACATTTATGGTCTATCGTACGTTTCCCGCAGTTCAGACTAAGATTGCCTTTGAATGTGTCTGTGAGACTATTTGTAATCATAATGTAAAATTCTAACAGGATTTCGCTGCTTATATAGCCTTCTTTAATAGGCAGTTTCAGTTTCAGTTTGAATTTCTCAAAGATGACGTCTCCGCGCACGGAATGAAGTCCGTATGCACTAACGTCACAGGTTCCATGTGATGGAGAAGATCCAGAATGATCATGGCACAAGCTTTAATAAGCCTGCACATAAACCCACGAGCTGGCC
>CM060315.1:25109236-25149236 GCA_030674185.1 Monoplex corrugatus | reverse complement strand
TCCCTACGACCCCAGGATTATGGAACTATCTAGGTAAGATCTCAGGACCTGGCCAGCTCGTGGGTTTATGTGCATGTTTAAGGCTTGTGCCGTGATCATGCTGAATCTTCTCCATCACATGGCACCTGTGACGTTAGTGCATATGGAATTCGTTCCCAGCGTGGGGACGTCATCTTGAAAATCTGAAACAGAAACTGAAACTTTATCAAGTTGACCAGTTCAGATCAAGATGGCGGAAACGCCGTCGGCCGGGTTAGGATATGCTGTTGTGACGCTGAAATAATGGCTTATCATTTATAAAGAACAGAAGTGCAGTCCCACAGGGGTCAAGTTTTAGTTTTAGCTTGAGTTTCAGTTCTACTTCTGGTTCTGATTCTTGTTCTTTTTTAACTTTTAATTTTAATTCTAGGTCCAGTTCTAGTTATAGTTATAGTTCTGGTTCAGTTCATTTTCAGTTTTAGTTCTGGTTTTAGTTTTAGTTATTACTAGTTCTAGTTTCGTTCTTGTTATAGTTTTAGTTCTAGTTATGCTTTCGTTTTAGTTTTAGCTGTTTGTAGTTTTAGTTGTAGTTGTAGTTCAGAGTCCAGAGTGCAAGGTAGGGCCTCAAGACCTGGCCAGCTCATGGGTTTATGTGCAGGCTTAAGGCTTGTGCCATGATCACCATGCACATGGCACCTGTGACGTTAGTGCATATGGAATTCGTTCCGAGCGCGGAGACGTCATCTTGAGAACTAAAACTGAATCTGAAACTGTTGTAGTTTCAGTTTGTAGTTTTAGTTCTCGTTTTAGTTTTTGTTTCAGATTCAGTTTTAACTGTTCGTGTGTCCCAATAGTACTGGTTATGATCTGAATGCCCGTTTATGTTTGTGATCTTATTTTATCGTATTGGATTTCGTTCGACTCGTTACGTACAAGTGTTGTTTCCCCCAGCAAGCATTATTTGTAATCGAACTCTCCCCCTTCCCCTTTTCGCATTGATCAGAGAACTAGAGATCTCCAAACTGCCGGCCTGTTCATTGTTGCACTGATGTGTGTATTGTTCTGTACAGTGTCCAGTGACTGGACAAGAGAGTAAGTGGTCGTGGGAATGGAAGAGAAGAACAAAATAGAGCCCTCACTGCCAACAAAGCCAGCAGCTAACTCCATTATTAATCAGGGGAGGGAATTCTCTTCGGATCCGTTGATATCTGCGGCAGTAAGAATCAATTTCCTCGGTTACATCGGCCTTTTACTTGGAAATTCCATGTCAGCTGCTTCTTTTTTGTTTGTGTCATTTATTTGTTTATTCATTATCCATTTATTTACTATCTATATATTTATTTGTTTGTTTATTTATTTATTTTTGTTTTATTTTTGTTTTATTTATTCATTTATATTGAATAAAAATTTGTTAATTTCTTTATTTTATTTTTATTCATTTGCATATTTATCTATTTGTTGGTGGTTTTGTTGTTGTTTTGTTGTGCTTTTTGAAAAGATAGTACGTGTAATGAGTATTATTTGTGATTTAACACAAGCACGTATAGAAATTAAACAACGCAGAAAATACCCTTTTCTGCGCTGTCTGAATTTCAGAGTTGATGCCTGAAAGTGCACCAAATTACACAAATCTTAATTCCTTAAACAAACAAACAAAAAACAGAAGAATAACAAGAACAATATCGGGGGAAGCATGCAATCCCCTGGACCCTCTCTTACATTTCCTTCTTTTTTTTTTTTTTTTTTTTTTTTTATCTTTTCAGCACTTCCCTGTCCCTGATCAAAGAAATAAGAGGCCTTCACACGCCCCACCCCACATTTCCCACAATGATGATAACATACTTCCTTGAGAAATAGTAAAATTTGATATCGATGTGCGTGTTGGGTGGCCATGTCCTGGGGTTTGTCAACTCCCCACCTTGCGATTCGGTTTGTAAACAAGATAACTGATGACTGGGTGTGAATGGATCATGCAACACCTGGACAGCCCCCCCCCCACCCCCCATCTCCTTTTACTTAATTAAATGGCTAACGAGTGGCGTCGGGAGCTTGGGAGGTGATTGTCCTGAGAGTGGCGAGACATTGGTGCTCTGTGTCCCATCCGCACCCTCGTGGTGTTTCTTGTTAACTTGTTGTTAACTTGTTAACTTTTTAACCTGGAGTAGAAAGGAAGAACAAAACAGAGTCCTCAGAACCAACAAAGCCAGCCGCAAACTCCATTATTAATCAGGGGAGATAATTCTTTTTCGATCTGTGGGTATCTGCTGTAGTAATAATTAGTTTCCTTGATTACATGGGTGGGCTCTTTCCTCGGAAATTCCATGTCAGCTTCTTCTTCCTTTTTATTCATTTATTCCTTCCTTCCTTCCTTCCTTCCTTCCTTCCTTCCTTCCGTCCGTCCTTTATTTATTCATTCATTCATTCATTCATTTATTTATTTATTTGTTCAAAGTGCATATAATCAGTAATCAGCATTGTCATGTTCCCTGTCGCAATGCGTCGGCGATCATGCTCCATACGAATCTGTCCATTGTTGCTGCAAGTACATCTCCCACCTTCGCTGTCTTCAATCATTCTGCGAGTCTGTCCAATATTTTCTAATGAGTATTATTTGTAATTTGACCTTTTGACTCCTGCAGCCTGTCTACCAGCATCCTGCATTGTCAACCACGCTAGCAAAGCAAAAACTTAACCCTTTGACTCCCTCACCCTATCTACCAGCTTCCTGCAAGAAGCTGGTGGATAGAGTGAGGGAGTCAAAGGGTTAAATTTTTGCAGATGATGGATAGGGTATGGGAGTGAAAGTGTTAATACATGCACGTATAGATTTTATTTCATTTTATTATATAGAGATCAAGAATGACGTGCAGCATTGCCCGAACTGCCGTATCACTGGTGGACAGACGGCAAACAATAGCAGAGAAGAAGATTATCGGTAGGCCTTGTTTCGTTCCCTCTGCCGTGTCATAAAAGTGCCATGTATGCTTCTGTTGTGTGTGTGGTGTGTGTGTGTGTGTGTGTGTGTGTGTGTGTGTGTGTGTGTGTGTGTGTGTGTGTGTGCGCGCGCGTGCGTGCATGTCTGTAGTAGGCCTACATGTGTGCGTCCGCGATATATCTTTTGTATACACGTCTGCTATATATCAAAAGATGAACGCTGAACCTTTGTTGTTGATTCTTTTACTACAATAATAGTATTCTATGTTGTTTCAGTTACAGGCTGATATAAGGATAGACATAATTATGATAAATAGGATCCCAAGACATTTTCGGCGGGTAAGACTCATGTGCAGATGAAGGTTTTATACATATGCATTATGTGGTATTTGTGGTGTCAGTGCATATGGAATTTATTCCGAGTGCTGAGACGTCATCTTGAGAAACTGAAACTTTGAACGCTGCAGCGAGAAACAAATGATACGGTCTAAGGGAAGTAACTTTCATCAGGCAGACTGTAACTGTTATTTCCCTTGTGCCTCTCATCTCTCTCCTCTCTCTCTCTCTCTCTCTTCTCTCTCTCTCTCTCACCCCCTCTCTCTCTCTTTCTCTCTCTCTCTTTTTCTCCCCAGTTAGGTAACCCAGCCTGTGATGGTGCTAGTAATGTATGTTTGCCGAGTGTTGTGTGTGTGTGTGTGTGTGTGTGTGTGTGTGTGTGTGTGTGTGTGTGTGTGTGTGTGTGTGTGAATATAACGGTCATATTTAGGGGGGAAATACAACAATAAAAGCAACAGGGTTATGTTTTTGCAGTTGGTGGACAGGTGCAGGAGTCGAAGGGTTAATTTTTTGAGTTGGAGGACAGGGTGCAGGAGTCAAAGGGTTTACAGGCCTATACAAATGTTGACCTGAGAGATCAGAAAGATTTTCATCTTTCATCCTGTCTGGTAGGGGAGATGCCCAGTTTGGCTCGAACCCCAAACCTTCTGACTGGAAATCCGACCAAAGAGACTGGCCCCACAGAGGGCCACTGGTTTCTTCTTTGATCTGACGTCTTAACCATTTGATTATCTGGCCTGTCTGCAGGGATTTAGTCAGTCAGTGAGTCAGTAACTTACTTACTTACTTACTTACTTACTTAGTTTGTCAGTCAGTCAGTTAGTCTGTCAGTCAGTCAGTCAGTCGGTTGGTCAGTCAGTCAGTTTGTTAGTTAGTTGGGTACTGTATAGTCAGTCAATCAGTCAGCCAGCCAGTCGGTGGGTCGGTTAGTTAGTTAATTGGGTACTGGATTGTCACTCAGTCAGTCAGTCAGTTAGTCAGTCAGTTAGTTTGATAGTTTGTCTGCCAGGTAAGTCAGTTAGTTAAACAGTTTGTTATCTAAACGTAAACCTTTCACGCTGCCCCCTTCCCCCTCCCCCCCCCCCTCTTCTCATAATCGTTTTGGTTGCTACCATTTTGTTCGTTAGCTTTTGGGGGAGTTGGGGGTTGGGGTTGGTTGGTTGATTGGTTTTCTTTTTTTCTTTTCTTTTTCTTTTTCTTTTTTTTTTCATCGCGACGATAAGCCACGTAGACAACTCAAAACTTCTCTTTCTTTTCCCACAAATTATTTCATCTCTGTGTGTATAGTAAAGGAAAACACGAAGTGACTGCAGCTGAGACGAAAAACTGGTATGAAAAGGAATTGTGTATTTGTATCAGTACTCACCTTAGGACTGAAGCACTGTTCAAACAAACACAAAAACGAACAAAACACATATTTGTTTTTGTGTGTGTGTGGGGTTTTTTGTTTTGTTTTGTTTTTCCGTGCTATTGTACCCTAAGAACACGCAAAGGTTGAAACCGGTGGATGTTTTGTTCGGGGTGTGTGTGTGTGTGTGTGTGTGTGTGTGTGAACAATATTCCAGTCCTTGGATGAGTGTAGTAATAACCTTTTCGTGCTCATTTTGCAGTTTGATTATAAGGGGACATAAATCAGTTTTAGTTTTACTATTCTTTCTCGCCAGAACATGGAGGTAAAAGTAAATTTGTCTATTTTATTTATACATCTATGCGCCAGAATCATCGAAAGCGTTTCACGGGAGGTAACTCTCGACGCGGTGGTAAATACGTGAAGCAGACGACAGCTGCTGAGACTACAAAAGGCGATGTCGAAAGTTTGAGAGCGGCTGATTAGTGACTGGAGATCGGAGAGGCATGAACGGTTCTTTTGAAATTACCAGTATCTTGTTTTTTTAACGCGACCAACGGACGCAAAATGAGTTCGGTCAGATCAGCATTCAATTCGCTTTTCACTCGGCATCTGTTGGTTACGAACGTTGTTTCTTGTGGTGGATTGTTGTGTCTTGGAGATTGTATCATACAGAATTTGGAGCGAATACACCTAAAAAAGAAAACTGGCGTGACGATAACATACGACTACAGACGCACAGGTGTACATTTCCTTAGATTTATTCTTTGTCAAATGTGTCGATATGCAGGCCCGATTTAGGCGATTATCATTTATGTTCTTGAGAAAGGTGTGGGGAGAGTGGACACTAGGTCGATTCTCCCCCTGCCGGCCCAGGGGGTAGGGGTGGGGGGGGGGGGGAATCCCCAGATCATCGATGATTATGATACAGATGCACTATGTTGATGAAATCATGTAATTTGCATAAACTTGAAACTTATTGTCATATTGCCTTACTAAGTTACTTGTTTCCACACCACAGTTTGAGTACTTTGACCCTGATTGTGTACTCATAAAACATGAGTACCAGTTCATTCTGACTGGAGAAGGTTGTGTAGTTGAAATGTCAGCCAGGTGCTTACTTTGCAGAGAACCGATCAACAACAGTAGGGACATCCACTTCCATGTTGATGTGAATCGTCATCAGAGCAAGTCCATTCAGTCTTGTTTTTCCCACTGTTGACCTTCAGATATCCTTTCAAGTTTCTCAGCCCGCTAATGGTTCTTTCACATACTGCTGTTGTCAATGGTAGAGTGCAAATTAGCATCAAGGGACCGCACAGATTTGAGAAAAGCCTTCTCTGCAGTGCTGCAGGAACTCTGCAAGTGTTAATGTTGGTTTATTTTTTGTAGTGGGGCAGAGTGTCCAGCGCGGTCTTTTTGTTTTTGTTTTGATTTTTTTGTTTTTTGTAAGTGTGACAACATATAAATATTAACTTATTTTTGCTATCATAGTTCATACACTGAACAGTTTCATATATTTTTAACATCTCAGGTTTGTGTGTGTGTGTATGTATGTGTTCCAGAAGCCCTGGAACATCCCCTTGTCCAAAAACTGCCGCAGATAATGAGATATGTTTGATTAAATCATTAGTTAAAAATCAGGGACTTGTTACAATAGTATTTAGTATTATTACAAGTAACAGATCAACTATTACCTCCCTTCCCCCTCCCCCCACACTCCCTTTTATTTTAGGCCTTTTCACTTTCAGCATTCAAGCATGGTTGCTGCCCATTGTCAGATAATCAGTTTTGTGGTCTGGTAAATTCATGTGATTTTGAAAAGGTTCTCCCTGTTGTTGGTGTATAGATCAGCAAGAATATGATTTCTCTCATTTTTTAGTGTTTGAATAGTATGTAAATGTTAATGAATAGATTTTCTAAAAATCAGTGGTTTTTTTAATTTGTCACACACACACACACACACACACACACACACACACACACACACACACACACACACACACACACACACACACACACACACGCATATGCACATGCACATGCACATGCAAACACTCACACACAGACACACACACACACACACACACACACAAACACACATGCATATGCACATGCACATGAAAACACTCACACACACACACACAGACACACACACACACACACACATACACACACACACACATACACACACACACACACACACACCACACACACACACACACACACACACACACACACACACACACACACAGATAGCCACACACTTTGATGAAAGAGGAATTGTCAAAGTACCTGAAGGGATCATACTTAGCAGAAAACTGGGAGGGGATCTTCCAGGAGTGAGAGAAATGCCTGTGTAACTGTGTAGCTGCAGGTGGCAATTACATTGAAGGAGACAGAGTTTTGTAAGTTTATAGAAATCAAGAATGCTACTCATAAATTTTTTCTCATTGCTTATTGAACATACCTCGTAAAATATTTCTTTCCATCTAGAACTCAGGAACTTACTTTTTGCAATAGTAGTGACGTCACTACCAGTTAGTGATTATTATTCTTCATATTGCCTGCCGGCTGAATTTCTACTACATTATGGTGTATGTGTGCATGTTTATGCAGATATCTGACGATGAATTTTCATACTTTTCCAGGTCGCATGTTTCTGATAGGAGTGATTCTTGGACCATTCAACCACTATTGGTATCAGATGTTGGACAAGTTTGTCACCGGCTCTGGAGTTAAGATGGTGGCCAAAAAAATTGCTGCTGATCAAGCTGTGGCTGGACCCTTCTTCTGTTCTGCCTTTCTAATAGGTATGGCATTTGTGTATTTTATTTTTAACTCAAATCTTTGGATCCCCAGAACTAATTCATATGTACGAGTGATGAAGAATATACAATGGAAGTCATCTTTAACAAATCTGTATACAATGAATTTCCAGCAGTATTGTCCTGCTTTATGTTCCCTGCCCTCTTCCTTATTTTTCTTCTTATGAAATATTGTCTGTCATCAACAAAATATACTGTCAATCGTAATGAATTCCTCTTTGAACAACCGACCAAGCTTGCTGAATGTAGTCTTGCCCTACGATGGACAAGCGCTCAAGACTGGTAAAACTGCTCAGCATTGTACACTATGTCGTAGCACAGTGATAAGTGTACTGAGTTAGATTCCTTTAAGTCTCATTGAACAGGGTGTTGGCCACATTCACACCCTTGTGGTTTACTGCCAGCGGCAATGAGTGTTTGCCTTCGTGTGTGTGTGTGCATACATGTTTCTTTTGGGGTATTTCAATGACTGGACCATAAATGTCCTAATCATGATGTACATAATAGGGAATGTCACAGTGGTGAGTAACATCTGAACTTTACTAGCAAGGCAACAAGCGGTTATCACTGTGTCAAGTCACTGAGTTTTAGCTACTTTGAACCACTGCTATTAACAAATACATATTTGTCTCCCCTGAATTTGGTTGTAGACTAACACCACAGTACTGGTTTTATTGCATAAGTAAATTGCCCCATGCGAAGAATTATTTAGATACAAAAAGCCTTGTGTTATGATTATTATCAGTATTGTAATGGATAAAATATTCATGTTTATTTGCACTTCTTGAATCATAATGGGGTTTTTTAAAACTAAAGCAGCACCTTTTATGCATGCACTTATGAAAACAAAACAAAACAAAATAGAATCATAAAACTGACATACCTCATTTTTTTATGATTTTGTTTTTCAGGGAAAATATTCATTATTTCTCTGACTCCTGTACACTGTCCTCCAGCATTCTACATTGCAAACCATTCAAGTAAAGCAAAAACTTCACCCTTTGATTCCCTTGCCCTATCCACCAGCTTCCTGCAGGTGTGGGAGTCAAGGGTTAAGCATGTTCCCAGTTATATTCCAGCTAAGCTCAGGTCAAACATGTGTGGATTATTCTGAAAAAGATACAGAGTGTAATGAATCTCTCTTGAAGAAAAGAATATATTTCTTAAATTCTTAAATGAAATTTTTAAAGTCCAAATTTTTAAATGTTCGCATTAGTCTTTTGACGTTTAGATTTGTAAGTGTTTACCTTAGTAAAAGTGGACACCAGGAACAATTATTATTTTATAATACCTTAACTTGGCTGAAGTTGCTACCTTTGCTGTGGTTTACTATTGTTTTCAGGAAGCGGTCTCCTGGAAGGGAAAACTGTACCAGATTGTGGTAGAGAGTGGAAGCAAAAATTTCTGACAATCTACATGGTTTGTAACTTCATCATTTTCTAAACTATGATCTGTGGATTCATTGTTTTATTGTTTTAACCTGAACCACATTTGTGTTGCCTTGAACTTATTGTAAACTATGTTAATATTGCCATGAACTATTAAATGTGGCATGTTATAAATGTCTTCTTCTCCCTCAACTTCATAAAAAGTCATTAGGTTGTCACACTAAAGAACTGATGACCAGATTCCTCCAGCTCTGTCGGTTGTTTATAAGTGTAGCTTAAGAGTAACTCCTAGAGAAGCAAAGCATCTATTTGATATGGCAAACCATGGCATTATGGGATTGTGGAGAGCCCCGAGTGACGAGTTGGTGTGGATGGTGGGCAGTTGAGTTCATGGGTAGCCAGCAGCATGGCCATTGCAAGTGGAAATTTTCCCCGTATAAACTTGATTTGTTTATGTAAATGTATAAACATGTACACATCAGTATTTACACTCATTATTCATACAGTTAATGTTCATGCTTTAATATCTGGTAGCATTGCATGTTTTAAATACGGAAATGTATTTGTGAAGAATATATATATATATATATATGCATATGTGCATGATTGTGTATATGTGCAGTATGCATACAATGATACATATACATGCATGCACAGACACATGTATACATACATACATATATGTACATATACATGTTTACATACTTGCTTACATACATACATGCATACATACATACATACATACATACATACATACATACATACATACAACATACTACATGCATCGCACAATTGATCAGTTAATTATATAAATATAGAACAGAACAAAACAGAACATGCACACATGAATAATTAATTTAACAAATTTGAACATCACAGTAGCCAATATCTCTGAATAAGAAAGAGATAAGCCTCAGTGAGATGGATCTTAATTCTTATGTTTGATTATGACATCCATTTGAACAGCCTAATGTGATATTACAATACAGCATGGTTCATTTCCCCATGTGGGATGCCGGTGGCTCTTTCAGTATAATAGTGTCTCCACCTTCTGGCAATTCTGCGCTAATAATTTCCTCATGTCTGTGACTCTTTTTTTCTTCCTTCCTCCTTTGCTCTCTGTCATTCTTTCCTATCATTTTCTGCCTTGCTGGTCCATTCACCTGTATGTGTTCAATAAAGTCTTCTACTTTCTTTTAGGATTGATAATAAGGTACATGTATTAAGTGCATTTTTGGCTGTAGGGAAATGAGATATGCAGAAACAATTTAAGATAAGTTAGGCCCGTTTTCTTGTATGTTTTAGTGTCCTTAGTTATGTTTATATTTGTATTGAGGTATGTTTTTTTAATCCCCTTTGTGAGAAACTGGACAGAGTGGTCAACACCAGGAGCATCTCCTTAGAATAGGTTATGAATGCGAGTGCGTTGCTTTGTGTACTTAATTTTCTTTTCCCTGTTTTATTCCTGTTGAAATATTGTACTATATGTTTTGAAACGGTTATAGCCCTGATATTGCTCTGTGCAGTCGGCTGGACTTTAAAAAAATAACAACAATAGCATATTTATTGAAAAAGCATATAAAGTAAACAAATGATATATCAAGCGACTAGATTATAGATACAAAAGCTGCATATCTGAATGTTTTCAAAGAGTGGCATATGTATATAGTAAAATCATTTTGTGAGGAGTGTGTTGTAATTCATCTGAATGTATAATACACAATTTTGTGTTTTATATCTGAAATGAAGTTGTGTTAGGTATGCTTTGAATAATGTTGGTTGTTTTTTTTAAGTTTACTTCTGTTATATAGGAAGTGTTTTGCAATTATGAACTAAAAGATATTGTCTCATGCTATGCCTTGTGTAGTCCCAAATAAAATAGTTCTTCATCAAATTTAAGAGTATGAATATTGTCATATTTTTCTGTCATAAACTTCTCCAGAGCAGGCCAGAAACACTGTACTATGTCACATCTCCAAAGCAAGTGTTTTATAGTTTCTGTACACTGGGTATGGTAAAATCACATTTAGTCATTGTCAGTAAATGCCGTCTTTTTCAAGCAAGTGAGAATTAAGATTTAGTGTAATAATAGTTCATCTAAATTCCTTGCCCCTCTCTTCTACAATGAAACCATTTGAAGTCTTGGCTCCATTGCTCTGAGTGATGGTATTTTGTTGAAAGAAGCTTCTATAACTTTTTCAGCTCTGGACACCTGGCTTTTCTGTGATTGTTTGTTTTCATAAAAAAAAAATGATGAATAATCAATAATACAAAGAAGCAGAAAGAGTAGAAAGCTGAAAAGTATATATATATGTAGATATATTATCATAATTAATTGAAGAATGAACACAAGATACATGTCATCTATAGAGATATTATCATAATCTGTTGAAGAATGAACACAAGGTATATGTAATCTGTAGAGATATTTTCATAATTAATTGAAAAATAAGTTTTTTACATAAGATATATCATGTAATCTATGGAGATATTGTCATAAATAGTTGAAGAATGATCACAAGATATATCTAATGTGTAGAGATATTATCATAATCAGTTGAAGAATAAACACAAGATGTATGTGATCTGTAGAGATATTATCATAATCAGTTGAAGAATAAACACAAGATACATGTAATCTATAGAGATATTATCATAATCAGTGGAAGAAGGAACACAAGATACATGTATCTATAGAGATATTATCATAATCAGTGGAAGAAGGAACACAAGATACATGTCATCTATAGAGATATTATCATAATCAGTGGAAGAAGGAACACAAGATACATGTAATCTATAGAGATATTATCATAATCAGTGGAAGAAGGAACACAAGATACATGTAATCTATAGAGATATTATCATAATCAGTGGAAGAAGGAACACAAGATAAAGTAATCTGTAGATATATTATCATAATCAGTTGAAGAATGAACAGATGACTTCAGTTCCTTCCATTGAACTTGAAATTTCAGTCTCTGGAAAGAGACTGAAGCTGGAAGAAGTGTGTATATCCTTTGTTCTTCAGGTATGGCAAAATCAGGTATCACTACTGTTGTGAATTGTGTGTGGCAGTCGTACAGTCTGATGATGTGTGCTCATGCATGCGTATGGATGTATGTGTGCGCATGCACATTTGTTTGTTTTTGAGCTCTCCCATGAGAAGATTAAAAAGTTTTAGCAATGGTAAACAGTTTTCTATCGTGGTTGTTTTCATTTGGTCAGAGTCTAAGTATTGTGTTTTCTGTTATGTTCAGTGTGTGTTTTGAACATAATTTTTGGTGCTGAAACCTGGGACAAAATGCCTCTGCTGTGTGTGCAGCTGGCATTTGTGTAACTTTGTGGAGAAAACTGTATCAATAGTTTCTATGTAACGTTGTTCATTTTCGGTTTTTTGGCTGGGTATGTGAACTGTTCTCTGACAGTTTCTTTCGCTTCCTAACTTTGGATTTGTGGTTTGAAACGATCGTAAATATGTCTGATAAGCTGAAGGACTGTCATGAAATTGCATGCAGCTGCAAGAAGTTGGGTTACTCGTTGTAGTAATAACTAAGATACACTTTTTCCCAGTTCAGTTAATCTGGTAGAATTAATGGATGCAATCGAAGAATTTGACAGACGTATGAACGATTTAGATGAAGCACAGGCTAATATTGAATTTGAACTGGATATCTCAGAGATCGAGACAACAACTACCACTACAGTCTCCATTTTCACTTTCCCCTTCAACAGGCTGACTGGTGTGTGTGGCCCCCTGCCCAGTTCATCAACTTCTACTTTCTGCCAACACGCTTTCGAGTATTGTATGTCTCTGTGGTAACACTGTGCTGGAATACCTTCTTGTCTTTCATGAAGCACAAGGTATGTAATGGATTGATTGAGTGATCTTTATTTTCCAATTTAATTAAAAGACATTGGCATAGTACAACAGTGTTTTCTGTCATTGCTAATAATGGGAGATATCATGTGTGTATGTGTGTGTGTGCAAGTGTACATGTGTGTGTGTGTGTGTGTGTGTGTGTGTGTGTGTGTGTGTTGTGTGGTGCGGTATATTTGTGTGTATGTATGCATGCACTTATTTGTGTATGTGTGTGTGTTGCCTGTGGCTGGGTAAATCAAGAGGCATTAATAAGGGATGGAGCACTGTGTGTGTTTGTGAAAGTATATATGTACACTTTGTGTGTGTGTGTGTGGAGGGTAAATCAAGAGGTGTCAATAAGGGATAGAGCACTGTTTGTGTTTGAAAGTATGTACATCGGTGCGTGTGTGTATGCGTGTGTACGAGTGCAAGCATTGCCTATGTGTGAGTAAGTGGGGAAGCATTAATAAGGGGTAGGGCAGGATGTGCATATGTGTTTGTATTAAAGCATGGATACATGTTTGTGTGTGTTTATATATGTGACTTTTATTTGGCTTGGTCCGGAGGCATTAATAAGGGTGGAGCTGAAAAGATATAATGCACAAAAAGAACAGTGTTACATGACTTTAATACTCCATAAGTAATCATGCTGAAAATGGAAATTGAGGCAGTGGATTTGAGGAGAGCACCCATATCCAGTGAAAGTGAATCTCCAGGTTATTCCAGCATATTTCTCTACATCCATTCCTAGCATGTTCTGTTTGGAAGTTCACTTTAGTGCTATGCTGGTAATAGGCTTACTTAAGTTGTTTTATCTGTCTCATTTTACCTGACTTTTCAGCTGTCCAACAAGATTTTTTTGGTTTGTGGTGATTCTGTTCAGTATTTTGGGTTTAAGAGAAAGCCTGTTGTTTGGGTGTAAAGTAAGCATATCCTGATCTAGTCACATTAGTACAAGGAGAAAAAATTATGGAAATCTAAAATTGAAACCATTTTTATGCATGTCAGTAATCTGTTGAACTGGGAAAAAAGGTAAGTTAGTAACTTAGTTACATATAGTTAGGCAATGTAATATGATAACATACAGTGCAATGCATTCTCATGCAATGCCATGCAACATAACACATTGTAACGCAGTGAAATGGAATGCAACACAACACAATGCAATGCAACATAGCACCACAGTGCAGCACTGCACAGCACAGCATAGTACAGTACAGTGCAGCACGGCACAGCACAACACAGCACAGAACAGCACTAGCACAGCACAGCAGAGTATATCACAGTACAGCACATTGCAGCACAGCACAGCACAGCACAGCACTGCAGAGTATAGCACAGTACAGCACATCACAGCACAGTTTAGCACAGCACAGCACATCACAGCACAGCACTTCACAGCACAGCACAGCATGGCACAGCATGACACAGCACAGCACACAGTGATTGCTTTACATTGGATGGCTTGCAGTTTCTACACCTTTGGAGTTTGTTGCAAAGCAAGCATTCAGCCAAAAATCTACATTAAGCACTTTCTGAGTGCAAGATGTACACTTGGATAGATATCATATCAAGAACCGATATACTTGTAGTTCTATAGAATGCTAGGCTGAAAGTTACGCAGCTATATTTGCTCAGCTAACTGTTTACCCTGTGCATGACCAAGTTCTTATATGTAATATACTATAATATAGTATGGCATGGAACTGTATTAGGACAGTGCAATGCAATGCAACACAATACAAAATGTAGGCCTACAATGCAAAATAATATAAAACAGTATATTATGATACAGTAGAAAGAAACTCTAGGGAGAGCTAGACAACAGAAGGTCTTCAGAGAAGTAACCCCCTTTAGACAAGTGTTTCGGCCCTGAATTCCTTACACTCTCGGGGGGCCGGGCCACATCCAGGTCATGACTCCTGGATGCCCTTCTGCTGTTGTCTATTTTTTTTTTTTTTTTTTTTTTTTTTTTCCCACGCCGGGGATCGAACCTGGGCGATTCTGCGCTTCAGAACTGCGGTACGCGGTTTTACCAATGTGCTAACGGGGCACACATCATCTGTAGGGAATTTAATCCTTATGAAGTTCACTTTTTTCGTTCCTCCTTGCCCAGATCCAGCTTGAGCTCCTTTCTGCTGCCTCTGCCATCGCTTTAAGGGCTCTAGTCCTCTTCTTCCCAGAAATGGCGAGTTGTTTCATGAGATCATAAGCGGAGGTGCCCACAAACCCTCTTGCCCCGACCTCTATGGCGAAGATTTTGACCCGCAGACCTGCTTTCTTCAGGGTGCTGGCAAGACCGGCGTATTTTTCGGTCTTGTAGATATGTGCTTCTTCCATTCTGCTTTCGTATGGCACAGTGAGTTCTATCAGAATCACTTGTTTCGAGGAGTCAGAGTGGAGAGCGATGTCTGGTCTCATGCCTGTCTTGCTGATGACATCTGGGTAATTTCTCCACTCTGGGAGGTCTGCTGTACACTCCCAGTCGACTGCTCCATCCAGAAGACCCTTTGGCAATGTGCTGGTTGTCATAGCACTTTCGGGCCAGACCTGTTTCCCTCCTGCTTTGTAGAACGTTGTCATAGCAATTGGTGCGTTTGGGGTCATGGTTTTTTTCGCTAACCACGTCTGTGATCACTTTCAGAACTTGGTTGTGCCTCCATGTATACCTTCCTTGGGCTAGCGCTACTTTGCAAGAGCTTAGGACATGTTCCACTGTTTGTTTCTTCTGACAGAGCGGACATGCTGGGTCGTCTGATTTCCCCCATTTCACTAAGTTTGCATTCGAGGGGAGCAGGTCATATACAGATCTGAGGAGGAAGCTTATCCTTAGAGGAGCCATGTGCCACATATCGTTCCAGCTGAGACTTCTTTGGAGTGCACTGTCCCATGTTGTCCATTGCCCCTGTTGACCTTGCTGGACTGCCTTCTGCACTCTTTTGACATCTTCTTCTTCCTTCAACTCCTGTATGATCATGTCTCTTTTTTCCTTCCCTTTGGCTTTGGACCACCACTGCATTTTTGTTGCTCCCAGTCCCTGTCTGTTGGTTTGCGTGTGTCCAATTATTTCTTTGATGCTGAGGTTTCTCTTGGCATTGTTTACAGCCTCTTGGACTTTCCACTTTCTGCCAGTTCTCAGCTTTGGATGAACTGATCTCACGATATTGTCTTCCGATTCCTCCAGCATGCTCAACAGTCTTGCTTTTCCAACTTTGTATTCCTCCACTATGGATTTGAGAGGTAGCTTCAGCATTGCTTGACGACAGTAGAATGCAACATCAGTGAGACCAGGTGGGACACCGAGCCATTTTCTTGTGTATTTGTTGATTTTGGCTTCCATTGCTTCCACTGTGCTGGTGCAAATGTCATAGATTAGCAGTGGCCACAGCAGCTTTGGTATCAGCATGAACTGTAGACACCAGACTTTGTATTTGCCTGGCAGTCCGCAGTTATCTATTTTCTTCAGGCCTTCTTCTGCTGTTTGCTTGGTTTCACATCCCCTTTGTGTGTCTTTAGTTTCAGGGAGTCATCATACCATCTTCCCCGAGACTTTTTACTGGCTCTTCTGTGACAGTGGGGATGGCTTGGTTGGCTACCATGAATTTGACTGAATCTGCCACTTTTCCTTTTCGCAGTGAGAGACTTCGGGATTTCTTAGGTTTGAACCTCATTCTTGAAGAGGCCACCAGCTCGTCCAGCTGCTTTAAGATTTGGTGTGTCTCTTCCTCATCCGTGGACAAGACTGTTGTGTCATCCATGAAAGCTTTCAGAGGAGGCATCTGGTATCCATCTCCCAGATTCACTGGACCTGAACTCTTCATTGCAGCTTTCAAGATGACTTCCATTGCCAACACAAACAGTATGGGAGAGATTGCACAGCCCATTGCAATGCCCACCTCTAGGTCTATCCAGTCCGTGGTGTATTCTTTGGTAGAGAACCACATTGAGAACCCTTGGAAATACTTCCTCAGCATTGTTCGGATGTTTTCTGGGATGTGATACATTTCAAGAGCCAGCTGGATCATATCGTGTGGAACTGATCCATATGCATTCGCCAGATCAAGCCAAACTACGTCAATGTCTCTCTTCTCTGTTCTTGCTTTTTGGATGGCATCCCAAATCAACGTGGCATGTTCCAAGCATCCAGGCATTCCTGGTATGCCTCCCTTTTGGACTGACATATCCAGATACTTGTTTTCAGTCAGGTATTTTGTCAATCTTGCTGCCATAACAGAGAAGAAGATTTTCCCCTCGACGTTCAGAAGTGATATTGGCCTGAACTGATTGATGCTGCTGGAGTTCTGCTCCTTCGGAATGTACACTCCTTCAGCTCTCATCCATTGGTCGCTGATCTTCTGGTTCCTCCATGCTGATCGAATCATCTTGTGGAGCCACTCGAGCACTTTTGGGCATTTCTTGTAGAGCAGGTATGGTATTCCGTTTGGTCCAGGTGCTGACTTGGCTCTGGCTTTCTTTACTACGTTCTTCACTTCATCCAGTGTTGGTGGTTTGTTATTGAATTTTCCTTCTGGCGCTGCAGGCCAAACCAGATTCTGGATTTCAAGTGGTGCCTCGCGCTGAGAATCGGAATATGTTTCCCTGAGATGCTGCTCTAGGGTTTCCTTGCCCACTGTGAGAGTCCCTGATTTGGGTTGTTCAAACAGCTTTCTTGAAAAGTCAAAGGGATCTTTGAAGAAACGATCTTGAGTCTTCTTCTTTTTGCTCTTTCTTCGCCTTGCTGATTCCACTTTGCTGAGAGCATTGTGTTTGGCCTTCAGATCTTTCCAGAGTTCCAGGAGCCCTTGCTTCTCGAATTTTGAGGCAGTTTTCATTCGCTTTTTAAGCTTCCTTTTCTCCCTCCGGATGCTCTCCATCTGTTGCTGTCTTCTGGATTTCTGGGGAGGCGTTTTTGTCTTTGGCTGCTTCACTCCATAAGTGTCCCTGCAGATAGAGTATATGATGTCTCCGTATGTGTCAAGTTTGTGTTCCAGCGTACTGTTCCCTATTAGCGCATTCAGCTTAAGGACAAGTTCCTCATCTAATTTCTCCCATTGTTCTTTTGCACCGGCAGGCGGCAAATTGAGTTTTCCACGTTTGGCGTTAAGAGCTTGTGCAAAATCCGCATCAGAACCGTCAGCGTGGATGTCCTTGGCACTATGGTTTAATTCCTGGCCTTGGTCATCCAACGTCTCACCTGCTATCGCAGTGCGCTGCTGCTGGTTCGTATGTGTCTTCAAACAGCCCATTTTTGTCCTGTGGATCTTCATGCCGCGTTTGGTGGTGAATCTCCTTCCACACGCACGCACAGTATCATACAGTGCCATACAGTACAGAGCATTGTATTACAGTTTTGGGGAGGGGAGTTTTGAGGGAAGAGTAAGGCTTTCTGATATTTCTCAGATGTATGTAGGCGCGTTGTTTTGTTCACAGTGTATAGATGGCATTTTGCTCCGCAGTCTGCATACGCCATCTTGAGTGGGCATGCATTAATGTGTCAGTAAGCCAGCCACTGACATGACTTACAGGATCTTTAAAATGCTTATTTGATATTCTGAGTGTGTATGAGTGTATCCAAGTGAAGCTAAAGTAGTTTTGGTGCTGGCAGATTTGTGTATGCATATATATGTATATATATATATATATATATATATATATATATATATATATATATATATATATATATATATATATATATATATATATATATATATATATATATAGTGATTTGAGAGATCATAAAAATCTCCACACTTTACCTGCCAGACAGTGATGTATGGGTGGATCGAACCCAGGACCTTAAAACTGGATATTTGACATTTACCCATTTGACTTCCATGCCCATCAGGTCAGAAGTAAATTGTTATTGTACAATGAATGCAGTCCATGGCAATTTAGTGCAACACAGCAGTGAGCAGATATGACACATGACAAACAATGCAGTGTAATACAGTACACTACAACGCAGATCAGTACAGTACGATTATGCAATGCAGTACAAATAATGTGGTATTGTGCAGAATATTGCATTACAGTGTAGTGCAATATTTATTTTGCAGTGCAGTATGCTCCGATAGAACAGTGCGAGTGAAAAAAAAAAGCAAAGAAAAATAGTACACCATGAAGACAGTACAACAGAAGATATCCAGAGCTATCCGGTTTAGTACAACACAGCACAGCACAGCACAGCACAGCACAGCACAACAACACTACACAACACAACACAATGGAAAAGAACTGAGCATGACACTCAACACAACACATCGCAACATAATGCAGCGCAACATGATACACAACACAACACGCAACACAAAACTCAGCACAGCACGGCACAGCATAACATTATGCATCATCTTGCTTCACCTTACCTCGCCTCACCTCACCTCACCTCACCTCACCTCACCTTACCTCACCTCAGCTTATGTCACCTCACCTTAGTTTGCCTTACCTCACTCACCTTACATTACCTCACCTCATGTCACCTCACCTCACATCACCTTACCTCACCTTACTTCACCTCACCTTACATTACCTCACCTCATGTCACCTCACCTCACGTCACCTTCAACGTACCTCACCTTACCTCACATCATCTCACCTTACCTTACCTCACCTTACCTCATCCACCTTACCTCACCTCACCTCATCCACCTTACCTCACCTCATCTCACATTACCTTACCTATCTCACCTCATCTCTCCTTACTTCACATCACATCACTCCAAACCACAGCACATCATGTCACAACATCACATCATTTCACAGCATGTCACATGTCATGTCACGTCACATCAGGTCATATCATGTCATGTCACATCACATGTCACAACAATACAACACAACACAACACGTCTCGCCTCATCTCGTCTTGCCTCTCGTCACACTCCTCATCTTACATAACTTCACATCAGGTCACATCACATCACATCACATCACATCATGTCACATCAACACAGTGCAGCGCCACACCACACCACACCACACCAGCAGGACAGTTTAATAAAACAACACAATGCATTGTATTATGGACGTTGCAGTTAATTGCGCAATATAGTATGCTACAATTTGATAAGATAATGGTTTCTTTTTCCCAGCTTTGTAGCATTCAGATATGTTGATGCAGTTGGCACATTCGTGCTACACATAGTTTACACCTTTCTCTATTATTGACCTATATTTAGGATGTTATATGCTATGGGCATTTTTATTTGTACTGTTTTGTTTGTCTTGTTGTTAATTGTGTAGAAATTATGTGAACAGATGCTGTTGATTTCATTTGGAGAGGAAAAAAAAAAAGGATTTTTGTGACCCTCCCCCATGGGGGATGCTGGAGGATTTTTCAGTATAAATAGTATCCCCACTTTCTGGAAATTCTGTGCTAAAAATTTCCTCTTTTTTGTCACTCTCTTTGTTTCTTCCTTCTTCCTTCTTCCTTTGCTTTCTGTCATCTCTTCCTGTCATTTTCTGTCTTGATTGTCCATTCACCTATGTATATTCTGTAAATCCTTTTAGACTTTCTCTTAGGATTGATAATGAGGTACATGTAATGATGTATTAACTGCATGTTTGGCTCCAAGGAGAATGTGCTGTGCAAGAGCAGTTTAATGTAATTTAGGCCAGTTTTTTTTATATGCTTTACTAGTAATCCTCAGTTATGTTCACATCACATTTGTATTCAGATTTGCTTTTTGAAATCCTCGGATGACAAATTGGATGGAATGGTCAATACCAGGGGCATATCCTTGGATTATATGTGCACATGCATTGATATGTTTACTTAACTTGCTTTCCAAATTTTTTTGTCAACCAGGTTTATGTATATTTTGACATGGTTAAATGGCTCTGTGCAGTCAACTGGGCTTTAACTCTTTCACCGCCAAGTTTTCCCAGAACAGCACTCCTCAGTGCCAAGTATATTTTGGGCATCCAATTTTGCAGCACAGTATGCATTTTTAATAGCTTATATCTCAAAGACTATTAAAGATTTTCACTTACTTTTTTTTTTTTTTTGCTGTGTAAAGGGCAAATGTTGTATTCATGTATGAATGCTTGCTTATGTTTATGTGCTTGATTGATTATTCCACAGATAATCTTATTATAAAGAAAAACAAACATTTTTTTTTTCATACTTTTTATTAGTTGCACTACTGACCTTATTTCATGAGTTGTGCACCAGATATTATAATAAATGAGGAAAAGCAAAGGAAAATCTACACACAAAGGCAGCTGTCTGCTTATTCTACTCGGAGTGATTGACAGTGCGTGTCGATTTGCAGCCATTTTGGAGAAAACGCTTCGGAGAAAACGTGACATAAATTACGACAGTTAACAAAGCCACACTTCGGCCTTACTATTGAAAAATTAGGTCGCTGGGTAAAGTTTCAAAATAGCACACAGTTGCCTGCATTCACCAGTGGAGCTGACAGAAGCTTTGTACCCGCATGAAAAGTTACCGTTTAGCATGACCCCTCGAAGTCGCACATATGCGACCATGGCGGTCATACAGGAAGTTGCTTGATTGTGACCATGGCAGGAAAAGAGTTAAAGAACAAGAATTTGTGGCCCTTTTACAGAAGGGGTAAAAGTCACTGGTGCTAAGCAACAATCCAGAAAAAAAATGTTGACGGTTAATCTGGTTGATTTTTTAGATTTTTGTTTTGCCATATTCAGTAACCACCTCTATATTTATAATATAGTATGAAAGTTCATAATGAAATTTGATCAGGAATATGTTATCATTTTAAAATGACATATCCCCTTAAAACGAAACCACCAGAATGACAAAAATATTAAGATGGGTACTGAATAGGCCACTTTTTAATGCTGCTGCTTAAAAACTGGCATTAAAACAGTTCGGAAATTCATTTTGATTCTTGTGATTATTCATGGGGCATTATTGATAAAGAGATAGATACCACTATTAGTTTGACGTAAATCTGATTCAATGAGAGATTGATAAAGGATAGAGAGTGGTATGTAACAGTAAGTTAGATGGAACTTCACGACCATGCCAGCACAATGTTTTATGCACAGGCTTTCAGTAGGCCTATATGCTATGATTATTTGGATCTCCCTTTCCAACACATGGAGTTAGCCATTCAGTGCACATGGAATTGTTTTGAATGTGGAGACAATGTGTGAAGAAAACTTCAACTGAATTTTTTTTTCGCCCTGTTTTCTACACCACCTTAATGGCCACAGAAGCTGGGGCAGATTTGTTTGTTTGTTTGTTTTTTGTGTGTTTTTTTACAATGCCATGATGATGTCAATGCGGATGATAATCATGATGCTATGGAATTCCATCTAGGATTGAGACCACGTGACAGGGCTGTACTCTATGCTTACTATATGATATATCCTGGCGTCAACCAGGCCCGAGAGATACAGACACGGTGCTGGTCAGAAGATTTGAGCAACACCCTCAATGTCGCATCCATGAAGTGGATGAGACTCGACTAGACTGTGTGGTCCCAGTCTTCCCAATGAGCCCATAGCATGCTCAACTGTGGGTAGGAGCCGGTTAGAGCCAAAAAATCATACAATGATTTTTGAAGGGACTGATGGGGATTCAAACCACAACCTTCCAGTTGGTAGTCCATTGCGTTAACCACTACACCACAGTGACTGGTCAACTTCAACTGAAATAGTTGGGAAAACAACCTATATGTTGTGAAATGAAAACGCTTATTTGACGCTAATCTGACTTTTTTGTTTTTTGTTTTTTTCCAGGATCGACATGCGGTAAAAGTGCATGCTGTCGTTGATGAGGAAAAGGACAGATCATTATGATAACTGCTTTCTATTTCTACACCTGTCAATCCAACCTGCTTTCTTGATTTTGTCCAAAGAGGATTGTTTGTACCCATCTCATATGCTGTTCATCATGAGAGGAGAGAAAGTATGCTTAAACAGTGTCTGTGTGTGCAATACTGTTACTGGTTTTGAACTTGGAGGAGGGTTGTCAGAAAGAAACAGGGTATTTTGCATTGTTTGTTGTTGAACATGATTGCTAATTGGAAAAAAGTTTTGGTTGTCTTTATGGGTGTGTATGTTTTGAATGAAAGACACTATTTAGTGCATGTCACAGAGTTGTTTTCTTGTATATGTAACCATTGAAATACTTATACAATGTATAGTCATGAGTTTATTCAGAAGCTACGTCTGTTGTGACTGGTTGATGTATGTGATGAAGTTTGTTGTTTGTGCATATATAAGGTTGTTCCATGGGGGTTCTTTCAGTATGAATACAAGTTGACATATGTGATGAAGTTTGTTGTTTGTGCATATATAAGTTGTTCCATGGGGGTTCTTTCAGTATGAATACAAGTTGACATATGTGATGAAGTTTGTTGTTTGTGCATTTATGTTTGTTCCATGGGGGTTCTTTCAGTATGAATACAAGTTGACATATGTGATGACGTTTGTTGTTTGTGCATTTATGTTGTTCAAAGGGGGTCTTTCAGATGAATACAAGTGCATTGGATGTTGTTGTTGTGCATTTTGTTGTTCCATGGGTTCTTTATATGAATACAAGTTGTTTGTTGTTTGTGCATTTATGTTTGTTCCATGGGGGTTCTTTCAGTATGAATACAAGTTGACATATGTGATGACGTTTGTTGTTTGTGCATTTATAAGTTTGTTCCATGGGGGTTCTTTCAGTATAAATAGCATACCCACCTTCTGGAAGTTCTGTGTGAAAAGTTTCCTCTTTTCTGTCACTTTCTTTGTTTCTAACTTGCTCCTTTGCTTTCTGTCATCTGTTCCTATCATTTTCTTCCTTGCTGGCCCATTCAGCCGTATGTTTTCCGTAAAGCCTTCCATACTGTATCTTAGGATTGATAAATGGGCACATGTATTGAAAACATTTTTGGCTCTGAGGAAATGTGATGTGAAGAAACAGTTTTAGGTAATTTAGGCCGGTTTTCATACATGTTTTTAGTGTACTTAATTCTGTTTGTATATTGTATTCAGGTGTTTTTTTTTTAAATCCCCTTGTTGGATGGAATTGTCAACACCAGGACCATGTCCTTTTGTCATGTACGCAAGTGCATTGGTATGGGTGCCTAATATTTTTCTCCAGATATTTTCTTAGCAGGTTCAAAGAGTTGTTGAGATGATTATAACTGATTTGATTCAACACATTCGGCTTGGTATTAAACAGTAATGACAATGACGACAACGAAAGCAAGCCACGGTATATTTCATCATGCTGGCTGGAATTGTTAATGGAACAGTGGAATAATGATAGTTATAGTGCGCTATATCTTCATATTCAAATCAAATCAAACTGAAATGCGTACTCTACCATTCACTGAAGCATTCAATTCAAAAACTCAAGGGTGCAAAGCACACGCACATTTTGAAGGGGAGAACAGGTGAGGAGTGGTACAAAAGAGTGGGCACATTGGGGGGTGGGGGATGTCACTGCTGGAAAAGAAGGTATGCATTCAAATTAAACTTGAGGGAAGACAGAATATGTGACTGTCAAAGAGACTTGAAGGAAGACAGAATATGTGACTGTCAAAGAGACTTGAGAGAAAACAGAATATGTGACTGTCAAAGAGACTTGAAGGAAGACAGAATATGTGACTGTCAAAGAGACTTGAGAGAAAACAGAATATGTGACTGTCAAAGAGACTTGAGAGAAACAGAATATGTGACTGTCAAAGAAACTTAAAGGAAGACAGAATATGTGACTGTCAATGAGACTTGAGAGAAGACAGAATATGTGACTGTCAAAGAGACTTGAGAGAAAACAGAATATGTGACTGTCAAAGAGACTTGAGAGAAAACAGAATATGTGACTGTCAAAGAGACTTGAGAGAAAACAGAATATGTGACTGTCAAAGAGACTTGAGAGAAACAGAATATGTGACTGTCAAAGAGACTTACGGGAAGACAGAATATGTGACTGTCAAAATGACTTGAAGGAAGACAGAATATGTGACTGTCAAAATGACTTGAAGGAAGACAGAGCATGTGACTGTCAAAATGACTTGAAGGAAGACAGAATGTGTGACTGTCAAAATGACTTGAGGAAGACAGAATATGTGACTGTCAAATAGACTTGACGGAAGACAGAGTATGTGACTGTCAGATAGACTTGACAGAAGACAGAATATGTGACTGTCAAATAGACTTGACAGAAGACAGAATATGTGACTGTCAAATAGACTTGACGGAAGACAGAATATGTGACTGTCAAAATGACTTGAAGGAAGACAGAATATGTAACTGTCAAACAGACAGGGGAAGCTCATTCAATTTATTTAGGACTCAAGACCTGATACCTCAAGTTCATTTGAAACTCACAGCATAAAGCCTGCCTGTTTGCTACTTATTGCAATGAGCCAGTCATCAGTCATTCTGGTGGTATCAGCATTATGTTTCTTAGGTACCGTCACCCCTGCATCTCCCCCCCCCCCCCCTGCACCCAACCATTTATAACCTTATCAGTGCATAGGGTTTTGCACAGGTCTGAGGAGCTGCCACATAATTGCTGGTAGACTTTGGGTGTAGTGCACATGGTATTTTCTGAGTGCAATGAATCCCCTCTTGAAAAGACTAGATTCACAAATTTGTATAGATCTGTGCTGGGTGTGTGTGTGTGTATGTCTAAGTATGTAACTCTGTGTGTGTGTGTGTTTGTGTGTGTGTGTGTGTGTGTGTGTGTGTGTGTGTATGTATACATATGCATACATCCTATGGTTGACAAAGCTTACTGTCTTAAGTGACCCGTTTTTGTATATGTTTTACTTTTAGTGTCCTTAGTTATGTCTGGATCTGCATTCAGGTATGTTTTTTAAATGCCCAGTGCGATAAATTTGACGGAGTGGTCAATGCCAGGGGCATCTCTTTAGATTATATGCAATGATACCGCAATGATATATGTACTTAATTTTTTTTTTCCTTTTGAAGTATTGTGTATGTTTTGAAATGGTTATAGCCCCGATATGGCTCTACACTGTTGGTTGGGTTTTTAAACAACAACAAAAAAGGTGCTGAATGTAAATGTATCACTGCATTGTATTATGTAAACCAGTGCAGTTATGTGTCTGTTCTTGTCAGTGGGCTGTTTGTTGTTTGTTTGTTTGTTTGTTTGTTTGTTTGATGTGCATATATATAGAAAGAACATATATTAAAGAAAATTTTAAAAGGAAAAAAGAAAGTGTATGTGTCCGAATAATGATAATTTTCAAGAAGTACACAATACTAAAACATTAACAGAATGAAATAACAAAATTTAATGCATGCATGTCATCCAAATGATATTTTCCAGTCATGCATTTTCAATTTGAAACGATAATAACCTTGCAATTATTTAATTCATGTACATTTTTGGCCAGCAGGTCTGCAACTGCTTAAAGCCTAACACAAAAAGAAAGCAGCTACGTATGCTACAGACCCCTCCTCCTCTCTCTCTCTCTCTCTCTCTCTCTCTCCTCTCTCTCTCTCTCTCTCTCTCTCTCTCTCTCTCTCTCTCTCTCTCTTCTATCCATCTCTCTTCACTCTTCTTCTATCACACTCTCTCTGTCACTCTTTCTCTTTCTTTTCTCTCTCTTCACTTTCTCTCTTCTCTCTCACTTCTCCCCTCTCTCCTCTCCTCTCTCGCTCTCTCTCTCTCTCCCTCTCTCTCTCTCTCTCTCTCTCTCTCTCTCCTCTCTCTCTCTCTCTCTCCTTCTCTCTCTCTTCTCTCTCTCTCTCTCTCTCTCTCTCTCTCTTCTCCCTCTCTCTCTCTCTCTTCTTCTTTCTCTCTGTCTCTCTCTGTCTTCTCTCTCTTCTCTCTCTCTCTCTCTCTCTCTCCTGTTTGTTTGTGTGTGCACGCTCGATCGTGTGAGTATGTACATGGGATTGGTTTAAGATAACGAGTGTAACTTCTGTGTTTGTGCAAATGTATGTGTAGTGTGTGTGTGTGTTTGTGTTAGCAAAGCATATGAGCGTAGAGTAGGAAAACCTGTTTAACACGGTGTAGAACAACTGCACACGATCATGACATGTAGTATACAACCGTACCGTACAACCTCATGCATGGATGTATATATATATCCCTTAAAAGGCCTCAAATTGAACTTCTTAAAACAAACAGCAATAGAATAGAATGCAGTTCACACAGTACTGGATATTTGGGGCTCTGTTAGGGTTAGCTCAAGCCGACCCAGAAATATTCATATTCACATTCGTTTTTGTGTTGTTGTTGTTGTTTTGTTTTTTGTCACAGTGGATTTACTATGTGAAACTCGGACTGCACTCTCTTTTTAGAGCGCATCGCCGCAATGTAGCGCCACTTCTTTTTTTTTATCAAGACTTTAGAATTGCAAGAAGGTTAATTGGCCTTCAAGAGGAGGGACCTGGGAAATCAACTTGTTTCTGCAATGTTTTATACAGGGCAGCCCTGCTCTTAATGATTTTCAACTGCCGTACGATCTTTAACGTGCGCAGGTCAGGAAGCACACAATCTGACTCGTTTTTCGTACCCTGTCGAAGGACTAAACCGTCAGTTTGATTTTCCGGTCAAACTAAGGGGAAAGTCGAAGCCTCAATGAGAAACGAACCTTGGAACTTCGAGATTAGTTATTGGCAGGCGGACGTCTGAACCATTCAGCCACTCTTCTCTTGTGTGTAGTTGTACTTGTGTGTGTGTGTGTGTGTGTGTGTGTGTGTGTGTGTGTGTGTGTGTGTGTGTGTGTGTGTGTGTGCTGTTGTACTGAGGTGTCGCTGTTTGTGTGTTGTCATGTAACCGTTTAATATGATGATGAATGCAGTCACAAACAAGGTCACAAATCCCAGCGCCATCATGAATACCCTTTGCGCATGACAATTGTGAACGAATGATTAATCAAAAACAAAAACAAAATAATAATAATAAAACGAATAAAGACAGGCGATATTCAGTGGAAAATGTACGAAACGAGTAACTCTTTTTGTTTATGATTTGAATAAAAGTTGCAAAGAGAGAGAGAGAGAGAGTGTGTGTGTGTGTGTGTGTGATCTCTCTTTCTTTCTGTCGTGTCTGTCCATCTCTCTCTCTGTCTGTTCATAGCTCGCTCTCTCGTCTGTCTCTCTCCTCTTTCTCTGTCTGTCTGTCTCTCTCCTCTCTCTCTCTTCTCTCTCTCTCTCTCTCTGTGTATGTCTCTCATTGTCTGTATGTCTGCCTGTCTGTTCCTTTCTCTGTCTTGTCTGTCTGTCTCTGTCTCTCTCTCATTCTGTCTGTCTGTCTTCTCTCTCTGTGTCTCTGTCTGTCTCTCTCTCTCCGAGTTTCGCTGTCTGTCTCTCTCTCTCTCTCTCTCTCTCTCTCTTCTCTCTCTCTCTCTCTCTCTCTCTCTCTCTCTCTTTCTCTTTCTGTCCGAGTTTCGCTATGTTTGACTGTCTGTCTCTGTCTGTCTTTCTGACATAGTTCAGTACGCCATACGACACGACAGCCTATTTAAGACACCATGCAGGGCATTGTTGAGGGGCCAGAGAGGCGGCAACGAAAGGACTGGTCCGACGGGCTGTAGCCAGATTGGTATGAGGAGGAGGACGAGACACAGAGAGAGAGAACCACCCATACTCCCCCCTTAGCCCCCCCTCCCACACACACAGAGACAGAGGAAACAGAGATAAACACAGAAAGACGGACGGACAGATGTGCAGCAGAAGAGACAGACAGACAGACGGACAGAGGAGAGAGAGAGAGAGAGATTGTACGTGTATGTATGTGTGTATACATATAACATTATTCATAAAAAATAGAAAAGAAAAGAAGAATCCGCTTCCTTTGCATCTGAACAGCCCGGTGTCCACAATCGATATGCGATGCCTCGCATCAACGTTTTCGGCTCAAAACCGAGCGAAAAGTTAATGGGCCATTCACCTCCTTTGTTCTCCCTCACCCTGCCGCTGGCAGACTTAATCGTCTTTGTTGGTTAATCGATTGGTCATTATCCTTAGAGGCACGAACTCACATTATACACTAATGACGTCTCTCACCAGTAGACCTTGTTATCCTCCTGTTTGCTTATCGACTAGAACTTGATTGATTGATTGGTAGGTTGCTAGGTTAACTGGTAGGGTCTTACTGTTAGTTGATTGATTGATTGGTAGGTTGCAAGGTTAACTGGTAGGTTTAGTGATTAGTTAACTGATTGGCCGGTTATGATTGAGAGGTTAAGTGGTAGGGTCTTTTTAATCCTTTGACTCCCCGCAGCCTACCCACCAACTGCACAAACTTAACCCTTTGTCTCCTTCACGCTACCCACTAGCTTCCTGTTTTGCCAGCATGTTGACGATGCAGGATTTGGTGGACAGTCAAAGAGGTTAAAACTAAATTGCTTTCATGACTGACATGTTAATGGTTGAGTTTGGTAAGTTTGTTGCATGCACTTGATCGGTAAGTTACGAGTACTTGAGTGGCGGTAGGTTACTTGGGTGTTGGTGGGTTACCTTGCGGTAACTGGTTGGTAGGTTATTTAGTGGTTGGTGGTTACTGGGTGGTTGGTAGGTTATTTGGTGGTTGGTAGGTTACTGTGCTGACTTACTAGGTGGTTGGTAGGTTACTTGGATGGTTGGTAGGTTGCTTGGGTGGTTGGTGGTTACATGGGTGGTTGGTAGGTTAGCTTGGGTGGTTTGGGGGTTATTGGTGGTTGGTAGGTTACTTGGTGGTAGGTTACTTGGGTGGTTGGTAGGTTACCTGGTGGTTGGTAGGTTATTTGTGTGTTGGTAGGTTACTTGGGGTTGGTAGGTTACTTGGGTGGCTGGTAGGTTACTTGGGTGGCTGGTAGGTTTTTGGTGGTTGGTAGTTATTTTGGTGGTTGGTGGTTACATGGGTGATTGGTAGGTTATTTGGTGGTTGTAGGTTACTTGGTGGTTGGTAGGTTACTTGGGTGGCTTGTAAGTTTACTTGGGTGACTCGTAAGTTGCTTGAAAGGTGGTAGGTTGTTGAGTTGCTGGTAGGTTGTTTTGACTCCAGGTCATATCCTGGCAAGCTCGCCATTATCTTTGTAGAAGCTCAGGACCTGGCCAGCTCATGGGTTTATGTGCAGGCCTAAGGCTTTGTGCCGTGATCCTTCTAGATCTTCTCCATCACACATGGCACCTGTGACGTTAGTGCATATGAATTAATTCCGAGCGCGAAGACGTCATCTTGAGAAATTGAAATGAAAACTTGGTTGGCTGGAAGATTGCTTGTTGGCTTGTGCTGTTGGTTTGGCTGAGATAGCTTGGTTGATTGGTAGGTTACTTTGTTGGCTGATAAGTTGCTTGGGGGCTTATAATTGGCTAGTAGGTTGCTTGGTTGGCTGGTAGCTATGATTGCTTGGCTGGATGGTACATTGGTTGGCTGGTAGGTAGATTGGTTGACTGATATGTTGCTTGATTGGATGGTAGGTTGTTGGGTTGGCAAGTAGGTGGATTGGTTGGCTGGTAGATCTCTTGGCTGGCTGGTGAGTTGCTGGATTCGTTGGTAGTTTGATTGATTGGTTGGTTGGTTGTTTGGTTGGCTGATATGCTGCTTTGTTGGCTGGGAGATTACCTAGTTGGTTGGGAAATTGCTTGGTTTACTAGTAGATTGCTTAGTTGGCTAGTAGGTTGCTTGACTGAAGAGATAGAGAAAGAGATAGAGAGAGAGAAAGAGACAGACAGACAGACAGGCAGACAGACAGATAGACAGACAGACAGATAAACAGACAGAGAGAGACAGAGACCCAACTCAAATAAAGACTTAAACCAGAAGACCAAACTGACAATCATTGCATCATTTATTGGAAGTCAGAAGGACGGACACTTAACAAATCTATGCATTGTCACATACTTCAATATGTTGGAAGACAAAACGACAGACAATGCACAAATCCATGGATATATATATATATATGCATATCTATACATATATTATATGTATATGTATATATGTACATGTATTCATGTAACCAATAAGAGCATGGATATATACATTCATGTAACTAATAACAACATGGATATATACATACACGAAACCAATAACAGAAACCTGGTGGGCGAAGTGGTATAGTGCTCTGCCTTTCAATCTGATTGAACGGGTACTGAAGTTTGACTCGACTGAATAAATCGAGCAAACAAACAAAAAATCCTTTGTGCGTGGCAGATTTCAGTCCACCCAGTTCTTGGAATTGTTATTGATTGTTTAAAGCCCAGCCGACTGCGTAGAGCCATGATCAGGGCTACAATGCTTTAAAAATACAAAACTTCAACAGAAAGAAAAGAAAATGAAGTACACATATTTGAGGCATTCGCGCACATAATCTAAGGACATGCCCCGGCGTTGACCACTCTGTCCAATTTATCGACAGGGGATTTAAAAACACACCTGAATACAAATTCAAGCATACTTAAGGACACCAAAACATAACACCCAGCTCTACTTTGTTCAGGGGTTGTGGAAGGTAAAGCAGCGGAGAAGAGGAGATGGGCACCGCTCTTGTAATGCCGATCCTGGTAAAAGAGAGGTTTCTGTTACCTGATTCCCCATAAGATCGAAAGAGTTATGGAACAACCTTGCCCTGGTCTACAAGTAACCACGATGATAATAGCAGTTCACTCACCACACAAACATTCACACACACACACACACATACACACACAAACACACACGCGCGCGTGCGCATGCACGCACACACACATACACACACAGGTAGACAAACTAACAAACACATACGCGCACGCAGAAGCACGCACACACACACACACACACACACACACAAACACACAAACACACACACACAAACACACACACAACACACAACACACACACACACACACACACACACACACACACACACACACACCCCACACACACACACCCACCACATGCCAATGTGAAATAAAAGAAATGAAAGAAACAGAGAGAGAGAAGACAGACAGACAGACAGACAAGACAGACAGAGACAGACAGACAGACGGACGGACAGGCAGACAGACGGACGGACAAACGGACGGACGAACGGACAGACAGACAGATAGACAGAGAGAGAGAGCCAGAGACAGAGACAGAGAGGATAGAAACGTGTAAGACAGTGTAAGAAAGTAAAATAAGCTGACATGAAATAAACAGCAACGTACATAAAAAAAAAAAAAAAAAAATCATAATCTTACATAATTCCATGTTGATATCACACACAACGCACCGATGAATAACAACAAAATTATGTTGATCAACGGGGGAAAAAAAAGTCGGACGAAATCGTCGTCACATAATTTCGTTCAACGAACAAAGGCACAGGGGCACATCGAACATCATGCAGGTTCGAATGCTAACTGTCCATATCGTTGTGCGATTATTTTCGTTCCTGTGTCTTACTCAGAGTGTCTCACTCAGACTGTTTTACCCAGGGTGTCTTATCCCAAGTGTCTTACCCAGGGTGTCTTACCCTGGGTGTCTTATCCCAAGTGTCTTACCCAGGGTGTCTTACCCCGGGTGTCTTACTTAGTGTTTTACCCAGGGTGTCTTACTCAGCGTCTTACTCAGGGTGTCTTACTCAGAGTGTCTTACTCAGTGTCTTACCTAGATTGTCTTATCCAGAGTGTCTTACCCAGATTCTTACCCAATTGTCGTACTCAGGTTGTCTTGCATAGAGTGCTTACTCAGAGTGTCTTACCCAGTGTCTCACCCAGAGTGTCTTACCCAGAGTGTCTTACCCAGAGCGTCTTAACCAGAGTCTTACCCAGAGTGTCTTACTCAGTATCTTACCCAGGATGTCTTACCCAGGGTGTCTTACCCAGAGTGTCTTACCCAGAGTGTCTTAACCATAGGCCTTACTCAGAATGGCTTACCAGAGTGTCTTACTCAAAGTTCTTATCCAGTGTCTTATACAGTCTTACCCAGAGTGTCTTGCCCAGAGTGTCTTACTCAAAGTGTCTTATCTAGAATGTCTTACCCAGGGTGTCTTACCAAGGATGTCTTACCCAGGGTTGTGGGCTCTTCGTTCAAGATGACGCCTTTACCGATCTGCCCCTGTAGTTAAATTAAGAGGACCAGACAGCTGAACATCACTATAGTGCAGCAATATCGCCTTTTGTCAAGTGAAGCCTAGGACTTATTGAGGTTTGTTTTCAAGAGGGATTCACCGCGCTCGGTCAGCTCCATGTGCGCTCCACCCAAATCCGCCAGCAATTATATGAGAGATTTCCTGAGCCTGCACAAAACCCTACACGCTGGCAAGGTCTTGACACGGGTAAAGGTAAAAGGGACTTATATGACACTAAGGTGACACCATCAAAATGATGGATACATTACGATGGGTCAGCGAACAGGGCAGTTTTTAATGTTGCAAGGCTGTGATTGAACTCACGATATCAGATCTTGAGTCCATGGTTCTGTTAACCAGCCCGCGCCAAAGCGACAGGAAGCATCATCATCATCATCAGTGCCCTGCCGCATGGCGTTGGCGATCATGGACCTCCATCTGTCTCTATCTCTCGTTGCCCCTGGCATCTCCCCTACCCTCCTCATCCCCAGCCACTCTGCAAGTCCGTCCAGCATTTTCTCCCTGGGTCTACCTGGTGCTTTTCTTTCCCTCCAGCTTTCCCATTGTGACCAGGTGCTCCAAATCCCCCTTCCTCATAAAATGGCCTATAAATGTTGCCTGTCTTTTTCTAATCTTCCTTATGAGTGATCTACTTGTGTCTGCATCCATCAAGACTGTCTCGTTTGTTTTCTTTGCTGTCCATGGAACTGGACATGAAGCATGGCCGACAACAATTCATCTGACCGTCAAACTGTATGGTAACCGATGGAAAGTGAAAAAAAAGGCATTCATTACCAGATGTGGTCTAACTACACAGACGAATGAATGATGAACGGGAGCGTAGGGGGAGAGAATCGGGCAGACTGGGTCCACAGAATTGAGACATTATCCACATCAAGATGCTTCAATTGTGGGCTCTCCTAAAATGGTCTTGACTAACACCTTCAAGTGTTTGTTTTGTTCGGGCCTGATAGACACCGGGGCATATTATTAACCCTTTGAAGTCTGTCCACCAGCATCCTGCATCATTAACCGTGCAGCAAAAGAAAAAAACTTAATTCTCTGACTCCCTCACCCTACCCACCAGCTTCCTGCAGGAAGCTGGAGGGAAGGGTGAGGGAGTCAAAGGGTGAAGTTTTTGCAACTAGTGGATATGGCGCAGGAGTCTTAGGGTTAAAGTAAATTCAAAGATTGCTGTTTGTCTGGTTGCGCTGTGGAACTTCCACAACAGCATCATCGTCAACTCGAAATTCTAACGAATCATAAGAATACTACAAAACAAAGAAAAGTCCCAGACTGTGTGGGGCTGTATGCTCTGTTCTCATGATGAACGGGCTGGTTGGTTCTTTCGACAGAGCCGTTGGGCTCACGATCTGATAACTCGCGTTGAATACCAGCCTGCAACATTAACACATTCCGTACCGCGTCACGAGATCCTCGTGACTCAGCTTTCTCTCTCCGTGGACCGCGTCACCAGGATTTTTCGTGCCCTGAACAGTAGTTTCAGTTTCGAGTATATAAATAGAAAATGACCGCATTGATGACTTGAATCCTTTTCCGGCAAAGGGATATTACTCTTTCATTTCCTTTCTGGTTTACACACGTTTGAAGCGGCAAAAATGGCAAAAAAACAAGCGTAATTTGAGTGTTTCTGAAGTCTCTCTCCGAACATTACTTGGTCAATAGTTAGTACAGTGACCTATTTTCTTGGAAGGAAAAGGGTTAAAAACTACCATGCCCGCTGCCCATTTTATTGTTTCCGTCGTTCTGGTGTGCAGCTTAGTGTTTCTGGAATCTCTTCTCTCCCCTTTCACGTTTCAAGACTTTACCAGTGCATGGCGTTTTGCGCAACCCAAGGAGTCAGCCAGAGAATTCCTGGCAAATTTAATGGTAGTACATATGGCACTGATGAATCCCTCTTGAACAAATTCCAAAGAAACAAACAAACTCTTATGGTAATGTCAGCTTGAAAGGTTCGGCTTTATGCGAAACTGCCGAAATCAGCGGTGTGGGGATAGTGACAAAGAATTGATGCAGAATATTGTCAAACAAATATAGAGAGAGAAACGAAAATACAATAAGCAGATACTCATGTAAACAAATATAGAAAAACGAAACTATAATAAACAGACATCCATGTAAATGAATATAGGAAAACGAAAATGTGATTAACAGATATCTATGTAAAGAAATATAGAAAATTGCAAACATAATATACAGATATCCATGATTAAAAGTGATGATGAGATTTAGTTTAATGGCCTCATATAAGCCTATTCTAGAGCGTAGCAGCAGTTTTGGATCTGTTTTTAGCGGAAATTATTCCATATCTACCGGAACGCACACACACACACACACACAACACACACACACACACACACACACACACACACACACACCACACACACAATTCACGCACACACACATACACACACACACACATTCACACACACACACACACATCACCATTCACATCACACAACACCACACACACACACACAACACACACACACACACACACACACCACACACACACAACACACAAACACACACAAACACACACACACACACACACATACACACACACACACATACCAACACACACAACACACACACTCACAACATACCACACACACACACACATAACACACACACATACACACACACACACACATTCACAACACACACACACACACACACACACAACAACACACACAACACACACACACACACACATCACACACACCAACACCTCACACACACCACACACACACACACCACTCACACACACACACACACACACACACACACACACACACACACTACACACACACCCCACACACCACACACACACACACAAACACACACACACTGCCGCAAATTTGGAATCATCTGTGCGCTATAAAACCTTTGTGATCAAACTGACAACTGACGACAGGGAACAAAATATGTTTTAACTGACCATGAAGGTTTACTGTGCATAAATCATAATGATAACCATTTGTGGTGGAAAAAAAATGAGAGAAAAGTTTTCCTAATAAAATTCGACGCAGAACGTTCCCAGTGAAATGATTTTAAAAAGTTTTCATCAGCTTTGTGACTACCTCGAAAAAGTGACCGCCTACATTCAACCAAATAGGAACTAGTAAAAAAAAAAAGAATCCAAACTTTATTTAATATATTTAATGTCTTGTTGCATTAAATACATGTTGATTCGTGTATGTGTATGTGGTCTAACTACACGACGAATGAATGTGTGAACGGGGAGCGTAGGGAGAGATCGGGCAGATTGAGACTGTGTGTATGTGTGCGTGTGTGTGCTGCGTGTGTGTGTGTGTGTGTGTGTGGTGTGTGGTGTGTGGTGCTGCGTGTGTGTGTGTGTGTGTGAGTGAGTGAGTGAATGTGTGTGTATGTGTGTGTTTTTGTTTGTTTGTTTTGGTTTGTTTTGATTTGGTTTGGGTTTTTGTTTCCTATCTCGACACTATTTCATATTTACAACACTTCAGCTATTGCTAAATGATCATCATCTGTTGTTCAAGCTTTTCAGTCATTTCGTATTTACAAAAAATGTTATCACAGTCTTTCAGATTCACAACAGATTATCACAGTCATTGTATTATTGGCTTTCGTTTGAAAGTCCATGTTCATGTTTTTAACACGAAAATTCAGATTTTTCGATTACAATACTTTGCATGATAATACGCTTATTTCAAGTCCTTCATCCTTTTTGAACATTCATGTACAGAACTCTCTCTCTCTCTCTCTCTGTCCTCTCGTTCTTCTCTCTCTCTCTCTCTCTCTCTCTCTCTCCTCTCTCTCTCTTCTCTCTCTCTCTCTCTCTCTCTCTCTCTCTCTCTCTCCTCTTTGTTTCCCAATTCCGTGTTCTCTTTCTGTCTTGTGGTCAAAAACCGCGGGCATGCAAAATCTTTATGAAGTTCAGGCAAGTTCAAATGGACGAAAGTATTAAAACAAAAAAACAAAAAAAAGAAGACATCACCAGTACCCTGTGAACATATTGTTTGAAATATGTCAAAGGCAACACAGCAGTGATGGGTGATTCTTCCTGGAAAGAGATGAGGTTTGAAGTCACACCGAAATCAAGGAGACAAAGATGAGCAACTACACTGGTATCATTGTTGGTCATCATCCAGCTTGACTCGAAGCAATGGTCAGTGTGCACGCGTAGGATGCATCTTAAGAGCCACAAAACCCATTCATTTGGGTGTTTCTGTGGCCCCTTCTACCACTGCATGCAGTAGGACTTGGGGTCGCGCTGCGCCTAGTGTTGCGGACTGATTGGTTCTTATGATAGAGCCGTGGACTCAAGATCTGATATCTCGAGTTCAAACCCAGCCTGCAACATTAAAAATTGCCTGTTCGCTGCCCATCTTAACCCTTTGACTCCCGCACCATATCTACCAACCGTTAAAACTTAACCTTTTGACTCCCTCACCCCATCCACCAGCTGCAGAAACTTAACCCTTTGACTCCCTCACCCCATCCATCAACTGCAGAAACTTAACCCTTTGACTCCCTCACACCCATCTACCAACTGCAGAAACTTAACCTTTGACTCCCTCACCCCATCCACCAACTGCAGAAACTTGACCTTTGACTCCCTCACTCTACACTGCAGAAACTTAACCTTTGACTCCCTCACCCCATCCACCAACTGCAGAAACTTAACCTTTGCTCTCACCTCACAACGCAGAAACTTAACCCTTTGAGTTTGACTCCCTCACCCCATCCACCAACTGCAGAAACTTAACCCTTTGACTCCCTCACCCCATCCACCAACTGCAGAAACTTAACCCTTTGACTCCCTCACCCCATCCACCAACTTCAGAAACTTAACCTTTTGACTCCCTCACCCTATCCACCAGCTTCCGAAGCCGGTGGATAGAATGAGTTTGTCAAAGGGTCACGTTTTTTTGCTTTGCTAGCATGGTTGGCAATGCAGGATGCTGGTGGACAAGGTGCGGGAGTCAAAGAGTTAACGTTTTCATCATTCTGGTGGTGTCAGCTTAGTGTTTCAACAGTCCCCTATGCCCCCCCTCCCCAATTTCAATACCTTGCCAGCATATAGTATTTTGCGCAGGCTTAGGGTGTCTGCCAGATAATTGTTGGCAGATTTGGGTGGAGCACATATGGAATTGTCCGAGTGCGATGAATCCCTCTTGAACAAACTCGAAACTCCGAACGCAGCGTAGCATACGATATCGTTCTGCTGAACAAGTCGTTGATCTCTTTCTCTCTCCTTCTCTCTCCACTCACATAGTCGAAAAATCCGAGTTCTCTCTCTCTCTCTCTATCTTGTGGTCAAACCGCAGGCATGCAAAATCTTTAGCAGCTTCAGCCATCGACCGCAATTATTTCTCATAGTGGATTTTATGTAGGCACAGAGCACATTTATAATGTCAAATACTTTTATTTCGCACATGACGTTTCAGTAGATTTTTTACTTAGGAAGCCAGTCAGGTTTTCCTCAACGAATGTTTCATGTGTTTTACCTCCATGAATGTTCCATGTTTTACCTCCATGAATGTTCCATGTTTTACCTCCATGAAAGTTCCATGTTTTACCTCCATGAATGTTCCATGTTTTACCTCCATGAAAGTTCCATGTTTTACCTCCATGAATGTTCCATGTTTTACTCCATGAAAGTTCCATGTTTTACCTCCATGAATGTTCCATGTTTCACCTCCATGAATGTTCCATGTTTTACCTCCATGAAAGTTCCATGTTTTTACCTCCATGAATGTTCCATGCTTTACCTCCATGAATGTTCCATGTTTTACCTCCATGAAAGTTCCATGTTTTACCTCCATGAATGTTCCATGTTTCACATCCATGAATGTTTCATGTTTTACCTACATGAATGTTCCATGTTTTACCTCCATGAAAGTTCCATGTTTTACCTCCATGAATGTTCCATGTTTCACATCCATGAATGTTTCATGTTTTACCTCCATGAATGTTCCATGTTTCACCTCCATGAATGTTCCATGTTTCACCTCCATGAATGTTCCATATTTCACCTCCATGAAAGTTCCGTGTTTCACCTCCATGAATGTTCCATGTTTCACCTCCATGAATGTTTCCATATTTCACCTCCATGAAAGTTCCGTGTTTCACCTCCATGAATGTTCCATGTTTCACCTCCATGAATGTTCCATATTTCACCTCCATGAAAGTTCCGTATGTTTTTCCTCCATGAATGTTCCATACCTTTATTTCATACATGACATTTCAGTAGTTTTTTTTACTTACGAAGCCAGTCAGGTTTTCAGCGAGTTAAAACCATTTCCCCTGCATGAATATTCCACAGGTTGCTACGTCTCCCCGTTGACCTTGACCTTATAGAAATGCACGCGGGGCCTGTCTTCCTCGTTGTTGCAGCGCGCGACACGAGAGGTGCCCGGGATGTTGCGGTACTTCCGGTGCTGGAAATCGTAATACACATCCTGATCCAGAGCTTTCAGGACCCGGTACTTCATCTCCCGCTCTTCCTCTGCCGTCTGCCGCTCTGTCACGCTACCCGGGGTGACATAGTGGAACTGACTCCGCACCTCGTTCTCGGGCACGCGGGATGAGAAGCCTTGGTAACGGGGCTCTTTCTTGCCTTGAAAAACGGGATCCACCAGGTCTGACGGAGGACCTCCCGAGCTCCCTCCTCTCCCGTCTCTGGAAGCTAAGACTCTGTAAGAGGCTTCCTCGAGATTCTGCTGCAGGTTCAGCTCGAGGCCGTTTTGCTGGTTGACGTTCTCCTCTCCTGGGTAGGACCTGTGGGTGTGGGCGGCAGTGGTGTCCGCGTGACTCTGCTCGTCGACATCGCTGAGCGCTATCATGCCCTGGGCCCGTGAGTGAGGGTGGCGAAAGTTGGAGCAAGAGGAGGCGGCATCAGACTCACCACCACCATGTCCATCTCTGGGAGGATAGAACTGGGAGTTGGGGTTGCTGCGGTTCATAACTATGGCGGGGTGACCCATCGTGCCGCTCTGAAACAGATTGACAAGACTTTGTTTTAAAGATTTTCAATTTCAAGTTTTGTAACAGTGTGCGATTTCAATCTCAGATTGACAAGACTTGTTTAATTCTAACGCTTTGACTCCCGCACCCTGTCCAATAGCATCCTGCTTTGTCAACCATGCTAACAAAACGGGAAGCTGGTGGATAGGGTGAGAGATTCAAAGATTTAGGGATTTTCAATTTCAAGTTTTGTAACAATGTGTAATTTCAGTTTCAGTTTGACAAGATATGTTTTAAGATTTTCAAGTTTCAAGTTTTGTTTTCAGATTTTTAATTTCAAGATTTGTAAATAGTGTGCAAATTCAATCTCAGATTGACAA
>CM060315.1:25099236-25104236 GCA_030674185.1 Monoplex corrugatus | reverse complement strand
CAAAGCAGGGAAATGTCTCACAGAAGATCAAGATATTCTGCAGAGGTGGACAGAGTACTGCTCCGAATTATACACACACACAACAACAGGAGATCCCAAGGTGCTAGACGTTCCTCCACCAACCAACAACGACAGCTACCCCATCGTACGAGAAGAAGTTGAAGCTGCAGTAAAATCATTGAAGAAAGGCAAGTCGGCAGGAGCGGATAACATTCCCTCAGAACTGGTCTAGGCAGGAGGACAGGCCATGATAGATAAGTTACTCATCATCTGCAATAAGATCTGGCGGACAGGCGAGTGGCCAACACCTTGGATCCAGTCCCTGATCATCACTCTCCCGAAGAAAGGCAACCTACAACTATGCCGAAACTACCGTACCATCAGCCTGATCAACCATCCAAGTAAGGTCATGATAAAAATCCTTCTGAGTACACTGAGGCCACAAGCTGAGGAGATATAAAAGAAGAGCAGGCAGGTTTCAGACCAGGAAGAAGCACCACAGAGCAAATTTTCAACCTCAGATTGTTCTGTGAGAAATACCTGCAACACCAGCAAGGCCTTTACCACGTCTTCGTGGACTTTAAGAAGGCATTCGACAGAGTTTGGCACGCAGCCTTATGGGCAACCATGAGGCTGTACAACATCAATGCCAACCTGATCAGAACCATAGAATGCCTCTACGAAAAGGCGACCAGTGCAGTCTACCATGACAACAACATAGGAGAATGGTTCCGAACCACAGTTGGAGTACGCCAAGGATGCCTGTTCTCCCCCACTCTCTTTAACATCTTCTTAGAGAGAATAATGGCTGACGCACTTGAAGACCACGAAGAAACAGTCAGCATCGGAGGTAGAACAATCACAAACTTGCATTTTGCTGACATACACACATACATACATAATACATACATACATACATACATACATATAATATACATACATACATATAATATGCATACTTACATACATGCATGCAGACATACATACATGCATACATACGTACGTACGTACGTACATAAGTACGTACATACACACATACATATATACATACATACATACATATATACATACATACATACATACATACATACATACATACGTACATACGTACATACATACATACATACATACATACATACATACATACATACATACATACATACATACATACATACATACATACATACATACATTCAGTTTGTCATCAGAACATTCTTGGCTACATTGTAATGATAGGTGTATCTGTGTATTTCATCTTTATTTCATCATTCACATCCTACAGTGCATTCAAAACAATGCTGTACGCCTTGTACTCAAAAAGAAAAAAGCTGACCACATATCTCCTCTCCTGGCACAACTTCACTGGCTCCCTGTATCAAAGCGCATACAGTACAAACTAGACACCATGTGCTACAAAAGCCTCAATAACGCAGCCCCCGATTACCTGTCAAGCCTACTTGAGATCTATGTTCCCTCACGTACCCTCCGCTCTGCCTCCGATCCTCTGACTTTTCGCTTTCCACGCACTAAGCTCAATACCTATGGTCCACGAGCCTTCTCTGTTTCTGGTCCACTCTCCTGGAACAAACTTCCTCTCTCAGTCCGTCAGCAACCTACTTTTGTCTCCTTCAAGTCCGCTCTCAAAACTCACCTTTTCTCCTCCGCATAAAATCCTAACCTCACTCAACCCCCCCCCCCCCCCTCTGCAGCCTGTCTCCGCTCGGAGGGGAATCACATGGTTATAATATATAATTGTATATGCTATGCTCTCTATAATTTTCCATTGCTTTTATTCTTGCTTTTATTGCTTTTATTCTTTCTCCCCATTTGTAGCCATGCGTGTGTGTGAGTGAGTGTGTGTGTGTGTGTGTGTGTGTGTGTGTGTGTGTGTGTGTGTGTGTGTGTGTGTGTGTGTGTGTGCGTGCGTGTGTGTGCGTGCGTGCGTGCGTGCGTGCTTGCGTGCGTGTCTGCTTCAGCGCTTAGATTTGATTTTATCAAGATTTTGCGCTATATAAATATTGTAATTATTATTATTATTATTATAAAACAAAGGAAACGATCGAAAACACAAGCAGCCAATAAATGTAAACATATCTCACAACCTGGCCATGAATTTGTTTAAGACCCAAGGAGAAAATATTGGACGGACTTGCAGAGTGGCTGAGGACAGAGAGGGTGGAAGATGTGCTTGCGGCAACAAGGGATAGATGCATATGGAGGGCCATGATCGCCAACGCCATGTGGCAGGGCACTTGATGATGGTGATCTCACAACCAACCAATCGACTTAAAATCATAGAACCAAACTGACCTGCCACTGAGGTATCCGTCTGTGCGGCAGATTGAGACTGATGTTGAGCTGACGCTGCAGCCTTTCACACTGGTCGTCCAGCTGCTGGAACAGATGAAGGCCCCCGGCCATCTCCGTCCTGGAGGTGGGCCGCATCTCCCTGGCGGCCCGGGAGTTCGCCGCCGGGGTGCCTGGGGGCGGTCTTTCGCGATTGAGACCCGTGATGGTGAGGACGGGCAATGTCTGGGAGGGTGTTGATGGAGGCTCTGCAGGCGGGGCAGCCATGGGTTTGGTTTGGAACGGCTCAAACCGCTCGGATTTATGTTGAAGATGTTGGTGGAGGTGGTGGTGGCGGAGGTGGTGGGGATTGGAGGAGTGTCCATAGGGGCTCGGTCTCTCAGCCCTATCGTAGAATGACGGCTGGAAGGTCTAGCCCCGCGTCTGGATCGATATTTGGGGGTGGTGGGGAGGAGGGGTCTGGATTCCACGACCATTTTAGAACCTCCACCGTCCTTGTCTTTCAAAAGGGTCTTTCCCACGATTCCCTCCGTGAAGCTGTTGGCGGACGCCCAGTCGCTGGACTCGCTCCTCTTCATGTCCTGTTGGGTGTGGGCTGGGCACGGAGGTCCCCCCTCCATCACCAGATCCGGCATGGAGCCGCTGGGATCTCGCTGCAGCGTCCCGCCTTTCTCAGGGAACTGGCCGTCGTGCTGGTTGGAGGTCTTGTCACGCGACGAGGCGGTCTGGGAATGGGAATGATGGAGGGAGGAGAGGGACTTGGCGCGGTGCATGCCCATGCTTCCTCGCATCAAGCCTGCGGTGTCCACGAGACCGCTACGGGACCGCCGAGCTGACGCCACGGGTGAGGGTCCTTCCGGGCAGCGGATCTCCTGCCGCTGCTGGGAAAGAATGATCATAGGAGGCACCAGGCGGGGCTCGGGGGACTCCTCCCGGCCCATGGGGTTGGTCATATCCACGGCCTCGCACTTGGCCATCTCCGTCAGACGCTTCACCAGCTCTCGCTTCTTACCAGGCGTCATATGACGACGGACTGCGGAGGCATGGTGATGAGCGCTGCCGCTTCGATCGTCCCCGCCGCTTCTGGCGCTGCCCGCTTTCCCTGCAGTGGCGCTGCGAGCGTCCGCGCGACTGCTGCTGGCGCTCGGTGGAGGTTGGGTGAGAGTGTTGCCGGAGGATCGAGAATGAGCGCTGTCCCCTTTGCCGGGTTGCGCCGAAGCGATCCTGGCGATCTCGTTGTCGATGTCTTCCCGTACCGTCGCTTCCAAGACTTGTCCTTGGGTGGGAATCATGGCGTGATACAGAGACGTGGAGATGTCTTCCCTCGTTTCGTTCATGACTGTGGTATTAGAAGGAGCGGTGTAAGGAACGATAATGTCACTTTTATTCACAACAACAGGCGCCCTCCCGCTGTCGATCAGCAACCCCTCAGTCCGGGACCTGACCATCTCGCCTACTTTGGAAAGACATTCCTTGGCTTGGGACAACGACTTGTGGATGAAAGGGCCGGACAGGTCGCTCACCACTCGGGGTCCTTGACGAGGGATGGAGATGGTCCTCATGCGCGGAGAAAGGAGGTTGGCCACCAGGTTGGGAGGCAAGGGGGATTGACCGCCGCTCTCCCTTTTGGCGCTGTGGGGCTGGTAGGTCCCGCTGCCCGCTGACCTCCTGCCACCTCCTTCGGTGGTGTGCTGGGGCAAGGGTGGAGAATCTCTGCCTCCTCCTCCTGCTCCTCCTCCTCCTCCACTGCTGGTCACCTGTAGATATGCACACACACACACACACATACCCACATGCACATACATGTCGCGCACACACGCACGCAAGCACGCACACGGAATGTATTATGTTCATAAAAGTAAAATATGATACTTTCAGTTACTGCCAGGTGCGAATTACAAATGAAAGAAAGAAAGTCATTGTATTCGTTGTCTCGTCATCATCATCATCGTCGTCGTCATCGTCGTCGTCGTCATCATCGTCGTCGTCGTCGTCGTCGTCATCATCATCATCATCATCATCATCATCATCATCATCATCATAATCAAGAATATCGTCAATGTCCTCATCATCGTCGTCGTTATTATCATGATCATCATCGTCGCCGCCGTCATCGTCGTCATCATCATCATCATCATCATGAACATGGTTGTCGTCGTTGTCGTCGTCGTCATCGTTATCAGTGGTAGAAACATCTTCATCGTTACAGCATCATCAATGTTATCATCGTCGTCGTCATGATCACCATCATCATATATTACGAGCATTCTGATCAGCGTTGTCGTGATCAACATCAACATCAATATCAATATCCGTCTTGGTCGTGGACGTGGTTGTCGTCGGCGTCATGTTGGTCATCATCATCAGTGGCAGGACCAACAACACACCACCCATCAGGAGCATCACCATCCCTGCTACCACTACTGTATTTATTGCGACCATCACCAATACATTTGCCATCATCACGACCACGAGTTTTGGTTCTTTGTTTTGTTTTGTTTGCTGCTGTGTTTGTTTTTTGCTTGTTTGCTCATTTATTTGTGTTGTTGTTGTTGTTGTCGTTGTTGTTGCTGTTGTTGTTGTTGTTGTGAAGTGACCCGTTAGCTTAGTTGTTAGAGTGCCTTGTTCATAATGCAGAGCTTGTGAATTCAGCTGCTGGGTGTTCTCCCGTGGGGTTGCCTGGGGTTCTTTCA
>CM060315.1:25074236-25076736 GCA_030674185.1 Monoplex corrugatus | reverse complement strand
ATGTTGATATTCAATTATGTCATTATTTCATTCCATTATATGTCATGTTGATATTCTATCATGTCCATGTTGATATTCATCATTCATGTTGATTCATATTCATGTCCATGTTGATATTCATATTCATGTCCATGTTGATATTCATATTCATGTCCATGTTGATGATTCATAATTCATGTCCATGTTGATATTCATATTCATATTCATGTCCATGTTTGATATTTCATATTCATGTCCATGTTGATATTCATATTCATGTCCTTTGAATCATTCATTCATGTCCATGTTGATATTCATTATTCATGTCCATTGATTCTATTCATAGTCCATTGATTCATATTCATATCATGTCCATGTTGATATTCATATTCATGTCCATGTTGATATTCATATTCATATTCATGTCCATGTTGATTTCATATATGCCATGTATATTCATATCATGTCCATGTTGATATTCATATTCATTTTCCATGTTGTATATCATATTCATTATATCATTAGTCCATGTTGATATTCATATCTATTCATGTCTATTGATATCATATTCATGCCCATGTTGATATTCATATTCATAGTCCATGTTGATATTCATATTCATATTCATGTCCATGTTGATATATCGTATTCATGTCCATGTTGATATTCATAATTCATGTCATGTGATTTCATTTCATGTCCATGTTGATATTTCATATTCATGTCCATGTTGATATTCATATCATATTCATGTCCATGTTGATATTCATATTCATGTCCATGTTGTTCATATTCATGTCTGTATATATCATATTCATGTTTGATATTCATTCATATTCATGTCCATGTTGATATTCATATTCATGTCCATGTTGATATTACATATTCATGTCCATGTTGATATTCATATTCATGTCCATGTTGATATTCATATTCATATTCATGTCCATGTTGATATTCATATTCATGTCCATGTTGATATTCATATTCATATTCATGTCCATGTTGATATTCATATTCATGTCCATGTTGATGTTCATATTCATGTCCATGTTGATATTCATATTCATATCATGTCCATGTTGATGATTCATATTCATGTCCATGTTGATATTTCATATTCATATTCATGTCCATGTTGATGTTCATATTCATGTCCATGTTGATATTCATATTCATATTCATGTCCATGTTGATATTCATATTCATGTCCATGTTGATATTCATATTCATATTCATGTCCATGTTGATATTCATATTTATTCCATGTTGATATTCATATTCATATTCATGTCCATGTTGATATTCATATTCATATCCATGTTGATATTCATATTCATATATTCATGTTGATATTCATATTCATGTCCATGTTGATATTCATATTCATATTCATGTCCATGTTGATATTCATATTCATATTCATGTCCATGTTGATGTTCATATTCATGTCCATATTGATATTCATATTCATATTCATGTCCATGTTGATATTCATATTCATGTCCATGTTGATATTCATATTCATGTCCATGTTGATATTCATATTCATGTTGATATTCATTTCATGTCCATGTTGATATTCATATTCATGTTTATATTCATATTCATGTTCATGTTGATATTTATATCCATATCCATATTCATGTTCATGTTGATATTCATGTTCATGTCATGTTGATATTCATATTCATGTCCATGTTGATATTCATATTCATTCATATTCATATTCAATCATATTCATATTCATGTCCATGTTCTTATTCATGTCCATGTTCATATTCATATTCATGTTCATGTTGATATTCATATTCACATTCATATTCACATTTCTTTTGTCACAGTGGAATTACCACATGAAACTCGGGTTGCTCTTCCTTTTTTTCATATTAACATTCATATTCATATTCATGTTCTTTTCATATTCACGTTCATGTTCATATTCATGTTCATGATCTAAGCAGTTTAACCCCGGGATAGCGCGTCGCCGCAGTACAGTGCCACCCGCTTTCCGTTTCTTTTTTTTTCTGTATGTGTATTCCTCTTTATTTACATAAAAATGAATTGTTTGTTTGTTTGCTTTTTATACAAATACCTAATTTTCCACAGTTGTTCTAACTTTTTAATTTTTCCACATCATTTTGCCCAGGGACACAACCCATTTTATTTTTATTTTATTTTATTATTATTTTTTTTTTGGTGGGATTTTTTACGTGCGCTTATGTCCATGTGGTTTTCTATCTTAACTCTTTGACTCCTCCCTCACGGCATCCACCAACTTCCTGCAGGAAGCTGGTGGATACGGTGAGGGAATCAAATGGTTAAACAAATGACTAGCACCTAGACCATCTGTCCACTGCAACAGCAACAACAACAAAGAGAGTAAAACAAAGTATGATCGCTTGATCTTAAGGGTAAAACACAAAACATTAAAGAGTGCCTTGTTTGTAAAAGAAAAACTCCGTCGCATATGTGCTCAACAGGCCAGGCGACGTAACTATCCAGATCCAGATCCAGATCA
>CM060315.1:25056736-25069236 GCA_030674185.1 Monoplex corrugatus | reverse complement strand
TCGAGAGCCTTATTTTGTGCTTACGTAGCTTTGTGCCCCTGTCTCTATGTGCCCCCGTTTATATGTGCCCCCAATCTCTATGTGCTCTGGTCTTCATGTGCCCCCATCTCTATATGACCCCATCTCTATATGGCCCCATCTCTGTGTGCCCTGGTCTTCATGTGCCCCCCTCTCTATATGGCCCCATCTCTATATGGCCCCACCTCTGTGTGCTCTAGTCTTCATGTCCCCCATCTCTATATGGCCCCATCTCTATGTGCTCTAGTCTTCATGTCCCCCATCTCTTATATGGCCCCATCTCTATGTGCCCTGGTCTTCATGTCCCCCATCTCTGTAATGGCCCCATCTCTATGTGCCCTGGTCTTCATGTCCCCCATCTCTGTAATGGCCCCATCCCTATGTGCCCTGGTCTTCATGTGCCCCCATCTCTATATGGCCCCATCTCTGTGTGCCCTGGTCTTCATGTGCCCCCATCTCTATATGGCCCCATCTCTATATGGCCCCATCTCTGTGTGCCCTGGTCTTCATCTGCCCCCATCTCTACATGGCCCCATCTCTATATGGCCCCATCTCTGTGTGCCCTGGTCTTCATCTGCCCCCATCTCTATATGGCCCCATCTCTGTGTGCCCTGGTCTTCATGTCCCCCATCTCTTAATGGCCCCATCCCTATGTGCCCTGGTCTTCATGTGCCCCCATCTCTATGTGCCCTGGTCTTCATGTGCCCCATCTCTATATGGCCCCATCTCTGTGTGCCCTGGTCTTCATCTGCCCCATCTCTATATGGCCCCATCTCTATGTGTCCTGGTCTTCATTGTCCCCATCTCTACATGGCCCCATCTCTGTGTGTCCCTGGTCTTCATGTGCCCCCATCTCTACATGGCCCCATCTCTGTGTGCCCTGGTCTTCATGTGCCCCCATCTCTACATGGCCCCATCTCTGTGTGCCCTGGTCTTCATGTGCCCCCATCTCTACATGGCCCCATCTCTGTGTGCCCTGGTCTTCATGTGCCCCCATCTCTACATGGCCCTATCTCTGTGTGCCCTGGTCTTCATGTGGCCCAGTTCTATGTGCCCTCATCTCTGTGTACCCTGGTCTTCATGTGCCCCCATCTCTATATGCCCCCATCTCTATATGCCCCCATATCTGTGTGCCCTGGTCGTCATGTGCCCCCATGTCCATATGGCCCCATCTCTATGTGCCCTGGTCTTCATGTGCCCCAGTTCTATGTTTATTTACTTGTTTATTTATCTATTGGTTCATTCATTTATTTATTCATTTATTTATTTTCTATTTATTTATTATTTTCTTTCAACCTTTCTTTATTTCTTTCGTTCTTTCTTTCTTGCTTTATGTTTATTTGTTTCTTTAGCATAGTATGTTTTGCACAACAATACAGATTATGGAATGACCTGATCTTCTTGCTTTCAAATTTATCGTGCTGCACAAGATTGCACTTTTTGGTGGAAGGTTGTTCCAGTATACACTACGCGGGTGAAGTAAGTTTAACTTAATTAACCCTTTGATTCCTGCACCCTATCCACCAAGTGCAAAAACTTAACCCTTTGACTCCCTCACCCTATCCACCAGCTTCCTGCAGGAAGCTGATGGAAAGGGTGAGGGAGTGAAGGGGGTAAATGTTTGCTTTGCTAGCATATCTGAGAAATGCAGGATGCTGGTGGACAGGGTGTGGGAAAGGGTTAAGTGTATAATGTTCTAGGAGCGGTAATCTGATGTTTAATTAATTGTCTTACAGCTGGGATAAAACGTTTTACGAAAAGAGTTAAGTGGGTACATTAAAAGTCGGTAACTATATAAATTGGTAGGTTGGTGTGGTGTGTTGGTAAATAAAGAATCTACGTAAACAGGAAGACAGACGACAACATACGTTTTGTGGACTGAAAAGAAAACAGATCAGGCAGATAAACAGGAAGATTCAAAATGAGAAAAACATGCTAATAAGATCCTGTTTCCTCTCGCCGGGGGTGAAATAAATGCCAGTTGTTTCACAGTCAAGGTAATTGCATTATACAGCACTATTGTTCGTAATTTCAATGCTTTTCTCCTTTTTTTTCTGTATTCTGTTTTAATTTGTTTATTTTACTATTTTTAGTCAAGGTAATTGTATTATACAACACGACTGTTGATAATTTCAATGCATTCTTCTTGTTCTTGTTCTTGTTCTTGTTCTTGTTCTTGTTCTTGTTCTTGTTCTTGTTCTTCTGCTTCTTCTTCTTCTTCTTCTTCTTCTTCTTCTTCTTCTTCTTCTTCTTCTTCTTCTTCGCAATTCTTCTTCGCAATTCTTCTTCTTCTTCGCAATTCCTCTTCGCAATTCTTCTTCGCAATTCTTCTTCTTCTTCTTCGCAATTCTTCTTCGCAATTCTTCTTCTTCTCTTCTTCGCAATTCTTCTTCGCAATTCTTCTTCTTCGCAATTCTTCTTCTTCGCAATTCTTCTTCTTCTTCTTCGCAATTCTTCTTCGCAATTCTTCTTCTTCGCAATTCTTCTTCTTCTTCTTCTTCGCAATTCTTCTTCGCAATTCTTCTTCTTCGCAATTCTTCTTCTTCTTCGCAATTCTTCTTCGCAATTCTTCTTCTTCTTCTTCGCAATTCTTCTTCTTCTTCGCAATTCTTCTTCTTCTTCTTCTTCTCTCTCTCTCTCTCTTGATTTGTTCATCTCAGTCAAGGTAATTGCATTATACAACAAGATTGTTCGTAATGTCAATGCTTTTCTCCTTTTTTTCTGTTTCCTGTTTCAATTTGTTTATTTTGATTAAGGTAATTGCATTATATTATACAACACTGTTGTTCGCGATGTCATGCTTTACTTCTTTTTTTTTCTGTTTTGGTTTGTTTATCTCAGTCAAGGTAATTACATTAAACAACACTATTGTTCCTAATTTCAATGGGTTTGTTTTTTTATCTTTTCCCCCCTTTTTTGTTTTAATTTAATTATATGAGTCAAGATAATTGCATTATACAACACTACTGTTCGTGATTTCAATGCTTTTCTTCTTCTTCTTCTTCTTCTTCTTCTTCTTCTTCTTCTCTCTCTCTCTCTCTCTCTCTCTCTCTCTCTCTTTTGATTTGTTCATCTCAGTTAAGGTAATTGCATTATACAATACTATTGTTCCTAATCACAATGCTTTTCTTTATTTTTTTTTTCCTTCTTCTTCTTTTTTTCTGTTTTGGTTTGTTTATCTCAGTCAAGGTAACTGCATTAAACAAAACACTACTGTTCGTGATTTCAATGCTTTCCTTCTTTTTTCTCTTTTGATTTGTTTTGTTTTGTTAGTTTTGTTTCGTTTTGTTTTGTTTCGTTTCGTTTCGTTTTGTTTGTTTTGTTTTGTTTTGTTTTGTTTTGTTTTGTTTTGTTTTGTTCTGTGCTTTGATGGGTGCGGTCGGTAGGTAGGTAAACGTTGGACTTCCAGTTCGAAAAGTCCGCACACTCACCATTCACCAAAAGCAATCCACCCCAACAACGATCAAAACTCCAAGACACGAACCACCCGCAAAACCCAAGGGAGAGGACAAGAGGGCAGTGGGACAAAAGAGTGAACATGAAGAAGGGGAAATAACTTCTGGTCAAAAGGGTATGTCATCAAACTAGATTTGAAGGAAGAATGAGTTTGGGGGTTGTGCGAATAGACGGAGGAAAGAACTTGGCCGGGAGATGAACCTGACGGTTCGAAGCTGTAGAGGAAGTCTGGATTACAGAATGTTGTGGATGTGGAGTGTATTTGACGGTTTAACGTTATCAGCATTTTAATAGAATGTCAACAAGTGTGTGTAGATACACATTACGTGTACATACTACTATGATGGAGCGTGCCTGCACGCGTTGCATATTCAAACACGCACGCACGCATGTACAAATCATGCAAACACATACAATCGCAACGCATAGCAACAACGACAACAATTACAATCACAACAACAGCAACACACACACAATTACACACATATACAGAAAAACGTACACAATGATAACGCACGCGTGGATGCAGCATTCTGATACACATACACACTTCTTCAGACACGCATAGACCTCCACAAACTACACATAGCACCCATACAAACACACACACACAGACACACACATGCATCCAATACACACTCATACACACACATGCAACCAATACACATACACACACAACACACACACACACACGCACACACACACACACACACAAACACACACACACACACACACACACACACACACACACACACACACACACAAACACACGCGCTTGCACGCACGCACGCACACACATAATTAGTTCTTTTCGTTTTCCAAATTCTACTATTACTACTATTACTACTATTACCTAATAGTGCACAATGAATTTTTTCTTCATGCCACTTTACTGTATGTCAACAGTAGTTCATATTCATATTCATGTCATTTGTCACAGTGGATTTACCATGTGAAACTCGGATTGCTCTCCCCTTTGAGAGCATCGTGTTGCTGCAATGCAGTGACACCCCCACCCCACCTCCACCTCCCACCCCCCTTTTTTTTAACCAAGACTTTAGACAAGCAAGAAAACTAATAGACCCTCAAGGGGAGGGACCTGGGAAATCAACCTATCACTCCAATGTTTTATACCAGAGTAGTCGGGCGAAAGCCGTGCTCTTCACGATTTTCAACTGCCATGGGATCTTTAACCTGCACAGACTAGAAGGCGCACGGTTCCGACTCGGGGTTTTTGTTTTTTGTTGTTTTGTTTTTTTGTTTTTTTTATCCCCTTCCGAAGGACTAGACGTTCACTGCAATTTTCCGGTCAAACTATGGAGAAAATTCGATACCTCAACGGGAAACGAAACTCTGGAACCTCGAGTTTAGTTAATGGCAGGCGAACATCTGAACCATTCTGCCACTCTTCTCCACTGCAGTCAAAAGAATATGGACACCATCATCAGGAAAGTAGCATAGGGATGGATCAGGTACATCGTCCGACGAGAGCAGAACATTAAATTTATCTGGCTTTGCCCTTCACTGTGATACCAGAAGGAAGACGCCAAAGAGAAATACCCAGGAACACTTGGCAACTGACAGCAGAAGGCTTCAGTTTCAGTTTCTCAAAATGACGTATCCGCGCTCTAGATGAATTCCATATACCTTAACAGGTGCCATGTGTTTGGTGATGATGGCACAAGCCTTAAGTCTGCATATAAACCTATGAGCTGGCCAGGTCCTAAGATCCTACCTAATCTATGTTTTACCTAATCTACATTTTTCATACTAGTATTGTGTCAGTCTATCATTGGAACAATCTTGGTTATATGTAATTGACGTGTATATCTGTGTCGCTTATCTTCAAAGGAAAAAAAAAGAAAGAAAAGAAAAAGAATAGATGCATAGATTGAATAAACAAATAACTGAAGGTCTTAATCACAACACAACTAGCCACTGGGTACAAACTCGTCTCACATCACAGAAAGCCCCCCCCCCCCCCCCCAAGTCAATGCACAAAGCGTCAGCTGCCTATCATTATCAACAAGGTGAACAACAATACTTCCTTAATCATAGCCCCCCGCCAGTCTGTCGTCCACTTCCGAGAAAAGAACAGACAAGTAAGTAACATAAGTAACGTAAATAAGTAAGTAAGAAAGTAAGTAAGTTAGTAAGTTAGTAAGTAAGTAAATAAGTAAGTAAACAAGTAAGCAAGCAAGCAAGTAAGTAAGTAGGTAAGTAAGCAAGTAGAATAGTAAATAGGTAAGTAAGCAAGCAAGCAAGTAAGTAAGTAAGTAGGTAAGTAGGTAAGTAAGTGAGTAAGTTAAATAAGTAGGTAAGTAAGTAAGTAAATGAGTGAGCGAATGAATGAGTGAGTGAGTGAGCGAGCGAGTGAGCAAGCAAGCAAGCAAGCAAGCAAATAAGTAAGTAAGTAAATAAGCTTGCAATCAAGCAAGCAAGTAAGTAAGCAAGCAAGTAAACAAGCAAGCAAACAAACATACAACCAAACAAACAAACAAACAAGCAAGCAAGTAAGCAAGTAAGTAAGTAAGCAAGCATGCAAGCAAGCAAGTAAGCACGCAAGTAAGCAAGTAAGTAAGTCAGATAGTCAGTCAGTCAGTCAGTCAGTAAATAAGTAAGTAAGTAAAACAGCGGAAGGAGAGACCGTAAAGCCTTGAATCACACGCTGGGGCCCTACACAGAAACTGGCCCAAAACAGACAGCAGCGTAGAATCTTCATTGCCGCCTTACACACACGCCCAATGACGTAACGTGCAAGAAAGAATAACTCGTCATGTCAACCATATACCAGTTCTATCGTGTGAACGATTTAAATGTACAAGTGTCCCCGATAGTAAACCTACTAACCGAAATTCTGTGATATACAGAATAAATTCTGTCAAACGCTTCAACGCGCACGAGCAGGTTCTGTTTTCTCTTGCTTGAAGGGAGAGGGGAGGGGGGAGAGGGAGGGAGGGGAGGGGAGGGGGAGGGGAGAGATTGGGGAGGAGAGGAAGGGAGGAGGAGAGGAGATCATGTTGGCATACATAGTTCTTTTCACTGTATGCATACTTAAATTTCATTCATTTCTCTTTGGAAAAGGGTGGTAAGGGACGGGTGGTTAGCTTACAGTTATTTTCATTTTTTATGTATTGCCTACATATTTTCATATTTTTTTTGGGAAAAAAAAAAAAAAAGGGGGAGGGGGGAGGAGGGGTTGTCAAGTTGGTCGAAATAATTTGGAGGAGAAAAAGTGTATTTGTTGTTATCTTCTTTGATTGTGTGCCAACTGTTTATATATATATATATACATGCATAACATACAAACTATATATAATTATATATATATATATATATATATATATATATAGTATGTATATATATATGTATATATATATATCTGTCTGTCTGTCTGTCCGTTCATCTTTCTATCTATCTGTATAGTCTATCTATCTATCTATCTGTTGTCTATCTATCTATCTATCTATCTGTCTACCTACCTATCTGTATGTCTGTCTGTCTGTCTATCTATCTACCTATCTATCTATCTTTGTATAATATGTATGTATGTATGTATGTATATGTATGTATGTATGTATGTATGTATGTATGTATGTATCTGTCTGTCTGTCTATCTATCTATCTCTCTATCATCCAGTCGTCCATCTGTCTATCATTATCTACCTATCTATCAATCTCTCTCTCTTCTTCTCTCTTCTCTTTCTCTCTCTCTCTCTCTCTTATTATATAATATATATATATATATACTTATTATACTATATATATATATATATATATATATATATATATATATATATTATATATGTACATATATATGTATATTAGTATATTATACTATATATATATATTATAGTATGTGTGTTGTATGTATGTGTAATTATTGACGTATGTATGTATGTATGTATGTATTATGTATGTATGTATAGTATGTATATGTGTATTTTGTATGTATGTATGTATGTATGTATAGTAGTAGTATGTAGTATGTAGTATATGTATGTATGTAGTTGTATGTATGTAGTAGTATGTATGTTTATGTATGTATGTAGTTGATGTATGTATGTATGTACTGTATGTAGTATGTATGTAGTAGTATGTATGTATGTATATATGTATGTATGATGTATGTATGTATGTATGATATGTATATTTCCGTAAGAAGGCCAAAGGCTAATACGAGAAAAACAACCTATGAAATAAAAAAGAACTGTTGTATGGAGGGATAGAACTCCAAGACATTGAAACCTCGAATCCACAGCTCTATGGAAAGATCCAACCAGCGAGCACATAAACATGTTTGACAGCACTGCTTCCAGCCACTGCGCTCTGTACTGTTGGTACTGGAACTTTCTGACCTTGTCCTCTGCTAGGCCTACCGAACAAAAACATGTGCCGCTAGACTGTACTCGGATGAAACTAACGACTTGTCGGCTGAAGGTGTACTTCACTAATCCTAGAACCAATATTGTAATATCCGTGACTATTATTCTCGAATGGGTTCCACGCTGATGTGCCTGGCGGAAGACTTGGTATGGGGTGGTAGGGATGGGGTGGTGGGGGAAGACCTGTATTTGAGTTATATAGTTATACTCATCCCCCCCCCCCCCCCAAGAAAAAAAGTGTGGCTTTGTTCTCTTTTAGAAGGCCACGTAAATGCCAAGAGTATCTGTGTATCACAAAACCTTGGAATATAATAGCAATAGAAAGCAACGTAAAGGGTTGGAGCTAAATAGCAAGAAGACTGAAGTCGTGGTAAGCATAAAAAAAAAAAACCAGACATTTAAATCCCCTTATGCAAAAAACAGCAAACGGCACAGCCTTTAGACAGGTTGATAAGTTTAAATATCAGGGAACTGTCATCTCACCAGATGGCAGATGCACATCAGAAATTGCCGCAGAATCGGCCAAGCCAAAACGGCATTCAAGAAGATGAAAAAAAAACATTTTTACCAACAAATGCCTATCAAATTAACATCAGGAAGAGAGTTCTTGAATGTTATGTAGAACCGGTAATGTTATACGGTTGTGAGGTGTGGACAGTCAACAACGCAAAGCCAGAACAAGATTGAGGCAGCCGAGATGTGGTTTCTAACAAGAATGTTGAAGTTCATGGACAGCAAAGAAAACAACGAGGTGGTCTCGATGGAGGCAGACACAAGAAGATCATTCATAAGGAAGATTAAGAAAAGACAGGCAACATTTATAGGACCATTTTATGAGGAAAGGGGAATTAGAGCACCTGGTCACAACAGGAAAGCTGGAGGAAAGAGAGCACCAGGTAGACCCAGGGAAAAAATATTGGAAAGGACTTGCAGAGTGGCTGAAAGGGCAGAGAGGGTGGAAGATGTGTTTGCGGCAACAAGGATAATGCATATAGAGGGCCATGATCGCCAACGCCATGTAGCAGGGCACTTGATGATGATGATGATCTGTGTATCTTACGTGAAAGAAAAGAACTGATAAATGAAATAATAAACAATCAAAGAACCAAAATCAAAACAAACTGCACAACAGTATGTTGCGGCCCTGTGTTCCCCAAACAGCCTTAGTCAAGATTCGTATGTTGTGTGATAGGAAAAAAAAAAAAAAGAATATGTCTAAAATCGGTTTCCACATAGCAGATAACATTTCCCTGTTGCTAACATGTCCTGTCAAATCAGAGTCTTATCATTCATATTGTTTTGTAATTCTGAAGCCCCACCGATCAGGAAGACAATCTCAGCCCTGACATGTTGAGATCAACAACGATCGACTGTAACGTTATCGTCTTTGACAACTAGTCCTTGTGAATGTAATTCATGTCAACGTTTATTGATTGAGTACACTTATCGTATTGATTTAAGGGGATATGAATATGTACATTCATGTTTTGGGGTGATTGCTGAAATGAAATGTACCCAAAATGTCGTATGTACATTATTTGAATAAACTCTAAAAGGTTGGGACGAACATTGCTACTACTGCTACTGCTACCACCACCCCACACCACCATCAGTACTACTACTACTATTACTACTACTACCACTACTATCATTACTACTACCACCACCACTACTACACCACCACTACTACTACTACAATTCTGCTACTACTAATATCACTGCTACTACTACTGTTACTACTACTACTACCACTACTACTACTACTACTACCGCAGCTGCTGCTGTAGCCACTGCTGACACTACTACTTCTACTATTCTGACACTACTACTATTATCACTGTTGCTAGCTTCTATTATTACTACTACTACTGATGCTACCACTACTACTTCTCTGCTACTACTATTGCCCCTACTGCTACTCCTCCTCCTTCTAATACTACCATTGCTATCACTACTACTACAGCTACTGCTAATACCTCTATTACTACTACTACTGCTACTGCTGCTAGTATTACCCCTCTGCTGTTGTTGTTGGTGCTGCTGATGCTGCTGCTGCTACTACTCTACTACTACTACTGCTGCTGCTGCTGCAGCAGCTGCTACTGCTACTACCTTTACTACTACTGCTACTGCTGCTGCTTGTAGTATACCCATCTGCTGTTGTTGTTGTTGCTGCTACTATACTACTACTACTACCACCACTGCTACTACTATTGTACTACTACTATTACTACTACTCCGCTGCTACTACTAAACCATTTTCGTATATTGCTTTTCTCCAAGAGCACTTAGGCTCACATCACACCATAACGAGACACAGAGTGTAAACACACACACACACACACACACACACACACACACACACACACACACACACACACACACACACACACACACACACACACACACACACACACACACACACACACACACACACAACACATATATATATATATATATATGATACACACACGCGCGCGCGGTAAAGTAGGTCTTTTTTATGTATGCTTAAGACGTTAAGTGTCCTTACATATGTTTACATTTGTATTCAATTTGTTTTTTGAATTCCTGTGGTGTTAAATAGGACGGAATGGTCAACGCCCGACCCATATCCTTAGATCATGGCGCATGCATTGATATGTGTATTGATTTTTTCCAGTTTTTTTTTCCAAGCCAGATTTTGTGTACTTTTTGAAATGGTTATAACCCTGATCTGGCTCTGCGCACTCGGCTGGGTTTTAAATCGTAAGAGCAGGAACAGGAACCATGACCAGTATTACCTGTTTAATGGCCAAATTTACTACACACTCGTCCCGGGAGCTTTTTCTGGGTTCATTGTTAAACGCCCCTCAGGGAATACATTGTCACACACTTAGTTTCAAGCTTTTCCCGCAGGTACTCTTGAATCAGGAACACTCAGAAAACACAACACCAGAAGGCCCGGCCCTAAAACCAGGCTAAGAGACACTAGAGGTAAGGGCTGGTAGTGTATAGCATTGTAGTTATACGGTACTATCCTCGAGTAATAAAGTGTTTTAAACATTGTGGTTATACAGTGAGTTCTTGAATGTTATATAGAACCAATACTGTTGTACGGTTGCGAGGCGTGGACAGTCAACAAGCAAAGGCAGAACAAGATTGAGGCAGCCGAGATGTGGTTTCTAAGAAGGATGTTGAGAGAGTTCCATGGACAGCAAAGAAAACAAACAAGACAGTCTTGATGGAGGCAGACACAAGTAGAACATTATAAGGAAGATTAGGAAAAGACAGGCAACATTTATAGGCCATTTTATGAGGAAAGGGGAATTGGAACACCTGGTCACAACGGAAAGGCCGGAGGGAAGGAGAGCACCGGGTAGACCCAGGGAGAAGATACTAAACGGACTTGCAGAGTGGCTGAAGACAAGGAGGGTGGAAGAGATGCTTGAAGCAACAAGAGATAGAGACAGATGGAAGTCCATAATCGCCAACGCCATGCGGCAAGGCACCTGATGATGATGATGATGATGAGTTATACAGTACTATCCTTGAATAATAAAGTGTTTTAAACATTGTAGTTATACGGTATTTTCCTTCAGTAATACAGTGTTTTAAACATTGTAGTTATACGGTATTTTCCTTCAGTAATACAGTGTTTTAAACATTGTAGTTATACGGTACTATCTTTGAGTAATAAAGTGGTTTACACATCGTATTATACGGTACTATCCTTGACTAATATATGGTAATAAAGTGTTTTAAACATTGCAGTTATACGGTATTTTGCTTGAGTGATTAAGTGTTTTAAACTTTGTAGTTATGCGCTATTATTCTTGACTAATAAAGTGTTTTAAACATTGTAGTTTGTACGGTACTATCTTTGTGTAATAAAGTGATTTAAACATTGTAGTTATACAGTGCTATCCTTGAGTAATAAAGTGTTTTAAACATTGTAGTTATACAGTGCTATCTTTGAGTAATAAAGTGTTTTAAACATTGTATTATACAGTGCTATCCTTGAGTAATAAAGTGTTTTATACATTGTAGTTATACAGTACTATCTTTGTAGTAATAAAGTGTTTTAAACATTGTAGTTATACAGTACTATCTTTGATGTAATAAAGTGTTTTAAACATTGTAGTTATACAGTACTATCTTTGAGTAATAAAGTGTTTTAAACATTGTAGTGTACGTACTATCTTTGTGTAATAAAGTGATTTAAACATTGTAGTTATACATGCTATCCTTGAGTAATAAAGTGTTTTATACATTGTAGTTTACAGTACTATCTTTGAGTAATAAAGTGTTTTAAACATTGTAGTTATACAGTGCTATCTTGTGTAATAAAGTGTTTTAAACATTGTAGTCATACAGTGCTATCTTTGAGTAATAAAGTGTTTTAAACATTGTAGTCATACAGTAATATCTTTGTGTAATAAAGTGTTTTAAACATTGTAGTCATACAGTACATCTTTGAGTAATAAAGTGTTTTAAACATTGTAGTCATACAGTAATATCTTTGTGTAATAAAGTGTTTTAAACATTGTAGTCATACAGTACTATCTTTGTGTAATAAAGTGTTTTAAACATTGTAGTCATACAGTACTATCCTTGTGTAATAAAGTGTTTTAAACATTGTAGTCATACAGTACTATCTTTGTG
>CM060315.1:25049236-25051736 GCA_030674185.1 Monoplex corrugatus | reverse complement strand
AGAGGCAGACATAAGAGACAGACAGACAGACAGACAGAGAGACAGACAGAGAGAAAGAGAGAGACAGACAGAGAGACAGACAGAGAGAGAAAGACAGACAGACAGCGGAGAGACGGACGGACTGACAGAGACAGACAGACAGAGACAGACAGACAGACAGAGACAGACAGACAGAGAGAAAGAGACAGACAGACAGAGAGAGAAAGACAGACAGACAGACAAACAGACATAAAGACAGACAGACAGAGAACAGGGAAAAAAGATGTTGAGAAACACACACACACACTGAGACAGAGAGTGGCAGAAACAAAGAGACAGAGACAAAGCAAGAGAAAAAGACAGAATGACAGAGTGACAGAGACACAGAGATAGAGAGAGAGAAAAAGACTGAAAGACTGAGTAACAGAGACAAAAAGATATGTATAGAGAGAGAAAAGAGAAAGAACGAGAGAGTGACAGAGACAAAGAGACAGAGAGACAAAGAAAGACACAGAGAGCGGATTCGACAGAGAGAAAAAAGAGAAAGAAAGAGACAGAAAGACAGAGAGATGCAGAGACAAAAAGATAGAGAGAAAGAGAGAGAGAGCGGCGGAGACAAACAAAAAGAAAGAAAAAGATAAAGAGGAAGAAGAAAAGACCGAGAGACAGAGAAAGAAGACAGACAAAAAAGAGGAAGAACAAAAACCCGAGAAAAAGAGGCTGAAAACAGACAAATAAACAAAAAAGAAACAGAGACATGCAGACAAACAAAAGATAAATAGACACAAGACAGTAAGAGATACAAGCACAGAGAAGAAGAAGCAACGTGTACAACCAAACCAACACACACACACGAGAGATATATATATATATATATATATATATAGATATATATATATATATATATATGTATATATACACACACACACAACAAACAAACACACACACACCCGACACACACACACCACACCGACACACACACACACACACACGCACGCACGCACGCACGCACACACACACACTACACACACACATGCACGCACGCACGCACACACACAAACAAACAACAAACAAACACACACACACACACCCGACACACACACACACACACAAACACACACACACACACACACAACACACAAACACACAACACAAACAAACACACACACACACACACACACACACACAAACACACACACACACACACAACACCACACAACACACACACACACACAACAACACACACACACACACAACACACACTCAAACAAACAAACACACACAACACACACACAAACAAACACAACACAAACAAACAAACACACACACAACACACATACCTACCTTCACTTTCAGAACCTCGAAAAATCACCACAAAAAACGCTTTCAACACACACAAACTCTATTAAAAAAAAAAAACCCACACGTAGTAGCACAACAACTTCCCGCTCTCTACCTTTGAGACAACCAAATCACACTTACTTGATCGAAGCTCGTAAGAGACCCTCCTCGGTACCCGGCGACCGTCTGAGATCCGGGTAGCTGACAGGAACGGGGAGAAGCGGGGCGGGTCTGCTGTTAGCTAAGGCACCCACGCTGTGGAATTGCAGATTCTCTGTCTTGACTTGCCCGAGGGGGCGGGGCTTGGTGCCCGGGTGGCGGGCGGCGCCTCCTTGCAGATCTCCCATGGTGTAGGCGAGGGTACGGGTGCTTGTGTTCGTTGTCCTGCTGCTGCTGTTGGTGTTGTTGTTGTTGTTGTTGTTGGTGGTGGTGGTGGTGGTAATAGTAGGGGTGGTGGTGATGGTGGTGGTGGAGGTGGTGGTGCGTTGACGACTCCGTTGTTGTTGTTGGTGGTGGTGGTGGTGTTTGGTTGTTGCACGTGGAGTCTTCACTGTTTGCGAGACAGACACAGACAGGATGTTAAGTTAATTGATTTAACCCTTTTTTGACTTCCGCACCCTATCTAGGATAATGTATTAATTAATTTAACCCTTTGACTCCAGCATCCTATCCACCACCAACAGCAGAACAACAGCGACATACCGCTTACATAGTGTGGGCAAAAGAAAAACAAACAAACAAACAAAAAAGTGTATACACGCATCCGAGAGAGAGAGAGAAGAAACCTGAACTCTAAAATAAACAAACAAGCAAACTAAAACAAACAAACAAACAAACAAAAACAAAACAAACAATACGAAACGAAACAAAACGAAACGAAACCAAACCAAACCAAACCAAACCAAAACAATACAAACCAAAACAATACAAACCAAAACAATACAAACCAAGATCCCAAACAAGTGCGACTGCCCGCGCCCAAGCAAACAGGAACCAGAAGAACAAGCAAACCAACGCAAGCGCGTATTCAACACAACAAGACAAGACAAACGCAAATTTTCGGCCAACCGGCCTTTGTCAAGCGCGAATGCACGGTCACAAACAGACCACAAACAACACCAAACAACGGATAATAAAAAGGGGACATTCTGTAAAAAAAAAAATACTACGAGATAAAAGC
>CM060315.1:25034236-25039236 GCA_030674185.1 Monoplex corrugatus | reverse complement strand
CTAATCAGGCCTTTAATCATCAAAATCGATGAAAAGTTCTTTGAATTTTGGAATTTCTGGGCTGAAAATGACACGCTCGAACCGTTGTGTCACCAAAGAGAAAGCCAAGAACACCACCACCATGAAAGACACCACCAAAACTGAGACGCCATCCATTTCCAACACTCCAGATGTCGACAGTCTTTCCGAAAACAAGAAATCCACTCCGACAGGTTTACCGTCCACGAGTCAGTCACCAAGCTCCGCAACCACAACCAGTAACATCATGTGGCTGTCACTGTCAAGAGGTGGTAAGAGAAATAGACATTTTGAAAAATACAATCCACCAAATGTCTCCACAAATCAACAGCCTCACAGACATGCTTCGATCTGACAGAAAACTTCTACTAGGCCTAGGCCTATCAAACAATACAAGATTACAAGAGTTGCGTGAAGACAAAAAGTGCGCGATACTCACAACTACCACAGCGTGCCAAACTGATTCCACAGTCCACGGTGATTAGGCTATTTCACCAAATCACCGATGGACAAATTCTCATCATATGCGGAATGCGCAGCTCAGCCGCCCAAAGCTGAAGATCGGGCAAATCTGTCATCAAGCAAAAACCTGACGTCTCTACCAAACCTAAACGTGACGTCAAATCGACTGTATCTACACATCCCAGAACTAAGTCCAGTGTTCTCCCACGTGTCCTCATCATTTATGACTCCGTCTTAATTAAAGTGGATGGAAAGAGATTAGGTTCGTCCTACGGTTTCCAGGTGGCGACGAGGAAGATTCGTACCATCGAGGACTGTGAGAGAGCTATTGAAAAATCTAAAGAAGAGCTGACACCTGAACCTGACTGAGTTCTTTTACATGTGGGGATAACAGATCTGAAAACAAAGGAGCCAAAAGTATGTACTACAAATCTAGATCTTTGTGTAAAATCTATCAACACCCAGTTTCCGAAAGCCAAGGTAGTGTTAAGTCATGTCGCTCCTGTGAGAAATAAGCACCTAAATGTGAAAAGGGAGCTTCTTAATGTCCTGACCAAAGAGAGACTCCTCAACGTGCGCGCAGCGAATGTCGACTACATCAGCCACGATAATCTGCAAGCAAGCAGCCACACCCAAGTCAGCCAGGACGACGTACATCCCACCACCACAGGGGCGAGCGTTCTGGCCAGAAACATAGGGAGGCATATCCATCAGCTCTTTTGGGAAAAACCGAGGCGGAAATCAACTCATCAACGCCATCAATCAAGACCTGGCTTTCACCCTCATTTTTTCTTCCCTCTCTGGTCGTTAGATTCAGCCCAGATTCAGTTCCTCTCTGTTCAGTACTCAACTACATTGTTTAACTTACATTTATACTTGTTTGCTTACTTATGATATGTGTAAATTTTACTTGAACGTTATTTGATTATCTAAATGTAGGATACTACTTGAAGATTATTCAACTGTTCATCACGAAGAAGTGTGTAGTCAGTGATATCAATGTTGTTCAGTGGAACACACGTTCCCTTGTTAAAAAACATTTCCTATTTGAGTAACTATCTATCTTCAAGAAACATCCAAGTCTTGCTTCTACAATCGCTGAATACCACCAATAACAATATACCTAAAATATCGGGGTTTTGTTATCCACCAATATGTGACTCTAAAAATGCCAGTGGCCGAATACAAACAGCTATATATGTTCGTGAAAGACTGAACTACTGTGAAAGAATATCGCAAGTACCAAAATCGTCCTCATCTATTTCTTCATGTGCAATCATCATAAAATTTTCATCATCATTAGTTCTGAATTTGGCCTCTGTTTATCTACCAAGAGGTCCCGATTCTGTGATACCGAGTGGCTGAAACATTTTCATGATCAACGTGACAAGTGGATAGTTGGTGGTGATTTTAATGCACATGTCCCATTTTGGGACAAGAACTGTAAAAACGTAACTAGCAACAGGTTGATTAAAAATATTGTAGATTCCAATTTATGCTTACTTAACAACGGTCACGTTACCCGTATCTCTGATATACCAACCCACAGGCCCACAGCTATCGACCTCACTTTAATCTCACCATCGCTAGCACCCTTAACCTTATCACTGAAATAGATGCAATGCCACAAGATAGTTTACCCAAGTTTAACTATGAATACGCAGATTGGGCCAGCTTTAAAGCTATCCTACAAAATACAAGAACAGATCTATCTGAAACAATGACCTTAAACGATATGTACGCAGATTTCTGTAATTCACTCTTAAGGGCTGCAAAAATTTCAATTCCAGAACTTAAAGCACCAAAAACAGGAAAACATCATGGAAACGTCTGGTGGAATAAAGATTGTGAAAAGGCAGTCAACGAAAAGAAAGAAAAATACAAACAATATATGGCAAATAGGTCACCTGAAAATCAAACGGCAATGAAAAGTGCCAATATAAACTGTAACAGAGTCATAGAACAAGCTAAAGAACAATATTGGACATATTTTTGTATATATGAAGTAAGTGACCATAAAGATATGCAAAAGATTTGGGAAAAACTGAAAACAATAAAAAATGGGATCAAGTTGCCATCAATTCCAGTAAAGCTAGAAAACAACCCTTTACCTAGCTCACAGGAAAAAGCAGAAGCTTTTGCAGACATGTTTGCTGAGGTCTGTCGAGTAGAAGGACTTCCTGCCTCTAGTAGAAATTATAGGGTACAGAAAGAAAAGACCGACGCATATAAGGATGCTGTACCAGATAATACGCAGTACGTAAATGCACCAATCACGCTCCAAGAATTAAAAGATGCCATTAAATCAATTCCAAATAAAAAGACATCAGTAGGATGCGATGCAATTTCCAATGAGATGTTGAAAAATTTACCAGAAAAAAATTTAATCTTGCTACACAGTATGTTTCAAAAATGCTGGAACAGCGGCAAACTGCCTAACAATTGGAAACAATCAATAGTGGTTCCTGTACTAAAACCAGGTAAATGTAATACTGACTTGAAAAACTATAGGCCAATTGCAATAACACCGCACGTATGTAAACTAATGCAGAAAATAATTTCAAAGAGATTGATGCACTACTGTGAAAAGAATAAAATTTTACCAGTGAATCCGGCAGGATTTAGAAAAGGCAGGTCACCAGTGGAGCTCCTAACAAAGCTAACCACTATTATCAAACAACAATTTGCCAGACGTCAATGTGTTTTAGCTACATTTTTTGATATCACTAAAGCATACGACCAAGTATGGCACTCCCAATTATTACTCAAATTGAAAAATGGGCTGACAGGTCACATTTTTGATTATATCAAATGTTTCTTAGGAAAACGAGAATTTCATATGAGGATTGAAAATGTGTATTCCACAAAACGACTTCTTCAAATGGGTATCCCTCAGGGATCCGTTATTGCTCCCCTTCTCTTCATGATATTATTGCATGACTTACCTAGTAAAATTTCTAAACATGTAATTTAAGTCAATATGCTGACGATTTATGCATTTGGATGCGGGTAAATATGAAAAGAAAAACTCTTTTGCGCTGTCTTAATTATACGCGTAAATGTTATCAATTAGAACTTGATAAAATAGCACGATATATGGTAGAAAATGGACTGCATCTTTCTGTGGAAAAAACAAAGATGGTTTTGTTTAATAGTGGAGCTAACCCAGCAAATATTCCCACGTTCACACTGGAAGATACTCTTCTTCAGTATAACGAGTCGATTAAATTCTTAGGAGTTTTCCTTACAGCGAAATTATCTTGCAATCAGCATATTGAATACTTATTAACAAAAGCTCAAAAAAGTTTAAATTTCTTGAAAATAGTTCGCAAAGAGACATGGGGACAAGATATATCAACACTTGTTCATCTTTGTAAATCGCTTATTAGATCTAAGTTAACCTATGCCCAAGAAATTTTCTTCAGTGCACCGAAACACCTACTAGCAAAACTGCAGAGCTTAGATTGTAAAGGTTTCAAACTTGCGCTGGGTCTTCCAATGCATGCTTCTTGTCTTCGTACATACAATGCAATCAAATTGTTGCCGCTTGATGAACAAAGGAAAGTCGCTTCTACTAAATTTCTGTTAAGAAACACCACCATAGAAAACAGCATCGAAACAGAGACAAAAGTAAGATCACACACCGACTTTCCAAAAAGAGCTAAATCAATATCCTCCCAGGTCACACTTGCAACATATACAGCTGACGTTATGAAAGGCTCTGGAATTGATCTAGAAGCAGATCCTGTAACTTTGAGACCTTCCTTTTCACCAGTACCCAGTTGGGAACTTCAAAGACACGATTTGACATACATGTACATCACACTGATTTAAAACAAGAAGATAATATCAACTTGTTGGCAAGTCACGTTAAATGTCATATAGAAGATTTTTATTCCGATCACTTGAAAGTTTACACTGATGGATCGATAATTGAAAGACAAGCAGGCTCAGCGTTTTTAATACCTGCTCTCAAAATTGAGAAATCTTTCTATATAGGACTTAATAAATCTGTCTTTACCGCTGAACTCTTTGCAATCTTTATGGCTTTGAATTTTATGACAAATTTTCCTGGGTCAATTCCCCATATACTTTTTTGCGTTGATTCAAAATCTGTACTTCAAGCTCTTGAATTATCAAAATTACAAACAAGATCTGAAATGATATTGGAAATTACTCACTTGATTCATAGTTTATCCTTAAGAGGCATTGGTATTACTTTCTGCTGGATACCATCTCATAGTTCTTTTCATTATAATGATATGGTTGATAGGGCTGCCAAACGGGGGGCAAAGAGCTCACCAGATTCAAATAATATACAGCTTTCCCTCTCATTGCATGAGTGTTATACATTAGTGAACACCTACGCATGGAAGCAGTTTCAAGATAAACAGAAAAAGAATGAAACATGTTACATGAACTTTGAAATTAGCAAAACTCCTAAGCAGTTTCCTGCCAGCAGAAGTATACAGTCCCTTATGTACAGGTGTAAACTTGATGCCTTCAAAACAAAATATACC
>CM060315.1:24989236-24991736 GCA_030674185.1 Monoplex corrugatus | reverse complement strand
GTCTCTGTCTCTCTGTCTCTGTCTCTCTGTCTGTGTGTCTGTCTGTCTCTCTCGCTGTCTCTCTCTCTCTTTCTCTCTCTCTCTCCATCTCTCTCTCTCTCTCTCTTTCTCTTTCTGTCTGTCTCTCTCCTCATCTCTGTCTGTCTCTGTCTATATGTCTATGTCTCTCTCTCTGTCTGTCTATCTGTCTGTCTGTCTCCTGTCTGTTTCGCTCTATCTCTCTCTCTATATATATATATATAAATGTATATATATATATATTATATGTATATCTGTCTCTCTGTCCTCTCTCTCTCTCTCTCTCTGTTTCTGTCTCTGTCTGTCTGTCTGTCTCTCTCTCTCTCTCTTTTTGTCTGTCTGTTTCTGTCTGTCTGTCTGTCTGTCTCTCTTTTTGTCTGTCTGTTTCTGTCTGTCTATCTATCTGTCTGTCTGTCTGTCTGTCTCTCTTTGTCTGTCTGTTTCTGTCTGTCTGTCGGTCTCTCTCTCTCTCTCTCTCTTTCTCTCTCTGTCTCTCTCTCTGTCTCTCTCTCTCTCTCTCTCTCCTCTCTCTCTCTCTCTTTTGTCTGACTGTTTCTGTCTCTGTGTGTGTGTGTCTGTCTGTCTCTCTCTCTCTTTCTCTCTCTTTCTCTTTGTCTGACTGTTTCTGTCTGTGTGTGTGTGTGGTCTGTCTGTCTGTCTCTCTCTCTCTTTGTCTCTCTCTCTCTTTGACAGTCGTCTTGCAGAAACCCTGAGCGTGCACAAAACCATACGCGCTGGCAAGATCTTGAAAAGAGGATGGAAAGGGGGGGGGGGGGGGAGTGGAAGGGTCAAGGACCTCTGTAGCGCCAAGAACATTAAGGTGGCACCACTAGAGCGGTGGAAACATTAACATGGGCAACGAACAGACCAGTTTTTAATGTGGAGGGTTAGGACTGAACTTGAAATACCAGATATTGAGTCCCCGGCTCTATCACACACACACACACACACATACACACACACACACACACACACACACACACACACACACACACACACACACACACACGTACACACATTCATACACACGCACACACATACACGTACACACATTCATACACACACAAACACACACACACATACTCACACGCCACACTCACGCACGCACACACACACTCACTCACTCACTCACTCACTCACTCACTCACTCATACATACACACTCACACGCACACACAGAGTACAGACACACACACAGAGTGTACAGACACAACAAAAACACACACACACATAGACACACACACACTCACGGGGACACACACACACACACACACACACACACACACACACACACACACACACACACACACACACACACACACACACACACACACAACAGACAGAGACAGAGACAGAGACAGACAGAAATAAAGAAATCAAAAAGAAGACCAGCTTGCTTCAAGAAAACAAAAAAAAAAGCAAAAAAACTGTGGTCCGCTCGAGATTTGAACCCAGAATCCTCGCGCTATGCCCATGGCACTCTACAAACTGAGCCAGTGGACTTAAGGGTGTTGGTCCTAAGTCAGAAGCGGTCGGTGCCCAGTGCTAGCTCAGAAGCAGAGGGGTATAGGCTACGTGAGAAGCGGATTAAGTTGATCCTATCTGCTTGTTCATTGTGCATGTGTGAAGCCTATCATTTGCCGTTATATGACCAGCGTTGCCGATTCTAGCCACTCTAAGCTGAACTAGCGTTTAAGCTGAGTTATTAAAAGAGACAGGCAGACTGACAGACTGACAGACTTACAGATTGAGAGACTGACAGATTGAGAGATTTACAGACTGACAGATTGAGAGATTGACAGATTTACAGAAACTCAGACTGACAGACTTACAGACTGACAGACTGACAGACTGAGAGATTGACAGATTTACAGACTTACAGACTGACAGACTTACAGACTGACAGACTGACATATTGATGACGATTTGACAGATTACAGACTTAAGACTGAAAGACTTGCAGACTGACAGATTGACAGACATACAGACTGACAGACTGACAGATTGACGGATTGAGAATTTGATAGATTTACAGACTAACAGACTGACATACCTGCAGATTTATAGACTGACACACATTACAGACTGACAGACTGACAGTCTTATAAACTGACACACTTACAGACTGACAGACTACATACAGACTGACAGACTGACACACTGACAGACTAAACTGACAGACTAACAGACTGACAGACCTACAGACTTACAGACTGACAGACTGACAGACTCACAGACTTACAGACTGACAGACTGACAACTACAGACTACAGATGACAGACTAACAGACTGACAGACATACAGACTATCAGACTGACAGACTAACAGACTGACTGACTATAGACTGATGAGGACTGACAGACCTACATACAGACTGACAGACTGACACACTCAAGACTTATAGACGACAGACTTATAGACTGACAGACGACAGGTCACGGTAGTTATGTAGGTAAACGGTCAGACTTTCTGTCAGAAAGTAT
>CM060315.1:24976736-24979236 GCA_030674185.1 Monoplex corrugatus | reverse complement strand
TCTTCTTCTTCTTCTTCTTCTTCTTCTTCTCGTTTATTTTTCTTCTGTTTATTTTTCTTCTGTTTATTTTTCTTCTTCTTCTTCTTCTTCTGTTTATTTTTCTTCTGTTTATTTTTCTTCTTCTTCTTCTTCTTCTGTTTATTTTCTTCTCTTTATTTTTCTTCTTCTTCTTCTTCTTCTTCTTCTTCTTCTTCTTCTTCTTCTTCTTCTTCTTCTTCTTCTTCTTCTTCTTCTTCTGTTTCTTCTTCTTCTGTTTCTTCTTCTTCTTCTTCTTCTTCTGTTTCTTCTTCTTCTTCTTCTGTTTCTTCTTCTTCTGTTTCTTCTTCTGTTTCTTCTTTTTCTTCTTCTTCTGTTTCTTCTTCTTCTTCTTCTTCTTCTGTTTCTTCTTCTGTTTCTTCTTCTTCTTCTTCTTCTTCTTCTTCTTCTTCTTCTTCTTCTTCTTTTTCTTCTTCTTCTTCTTCTTCTTCTTCTTCTATTTCTTCTTCTTCTTCTTCTTCTTCTTCTTCTTCTTCTTCTTCTTCTTCTTCTTCTTCTTCTTCTTCTTCTTCTTCTTCTTCTTCTTCTTCTTCTTCTTCTTCTTCTTCTTATTGTTACCGGTATTATTATCATCATTATCTCATCATTGTTTTTATTATTATTATATTATTATTATCGTTATTATTATTATTACTATTACTGTTATTTTTTATTATCATCATTATCATCGTCGTCGTCGTCATCATTACCATCAACAGTTGCAGTAGCAGAAGTCGTAGTAGTGGTGGTGGTGGTAGTGGTGGTGGTGATAGTGGTGGTGGTGGTGGTGGTGGTAGTAGTAGTAGCAGAAGCATTAGTATTAACATTATTGTTATCATCATCATTATCACCATCATCATTGCCATCATCATATCATCATCATCATCATTAGTATATTGTTGTTGTTATTGTCATCATCATCATCATCATCATCATCATCATGAATGAAGCAATATGAACTTTACCTTGAAAGAACATCTCTAGAGATGTTCCTCCGGATGTTGTTTTCACGTTTTTACGAGAGATCAGTAGGTTTAAATTTATATCATTCTACGTATGGGCTTTTTTTTTTTCAAATGCATTTTAAAATTGAACGGGTAATTGTAAGCTTATGTTGGTTTTCAACTTTTGCCTTTTTAATTCCATTTGGACTTGTTTTTAACATGGTGTTAGCCCTGATATGACTTTTGAGATCGGCTGGACTACAAGCAAAATAACTTGAAACACTGTTATTATGATTATTGTTGTTGTTGATGATGTTGTTGTTGATGTTGTTATTGTTAATGTTGTTGTTGCTGTTTATGTTGTTGTTGTTGATGTTGTTAATGTTGTTGTTGATATTGTCGTTGTTGTTGATGATGATGATCCTATTGTTTGTGTTGTTGTTGTTGCTGCTATTGTTTGTCGTTGATAATGTGTTTGATGTTGTTGTTGATGTTGTTGTTGTTGATGTTGTTATTGTTGTTTACACTGTCGTCGTTGTCGTCGTTGTTGCTGTTATTACTGAAAGCAGTTCGACAAACGTCATAGCCTAGTGGTTACGATGTCGAACATCCAAACGAAAGATCTAAGTTCGAACCTGCTCAGGTAACGCCTGGTTGGGGAAGAGATGGGGAATTTCATATCCCCCAAGTCAACAAAAATGCAGATCTGATATAGCTCCTAAGGGGAGTTTTATATCCCCCAAGTCAACAAAAATGCAGATGGGGAGTTTCATATCCCCCAAGTCAACAAAAATGCAGATGGGGAGTATCATATCCCCCAAGTCAACAAAAATGCAGATGGGGAGTATCATATACCCCAAGTCAACAAAAATGCAGATGCAGAGTTTCATATCCCCCAAGTCAACAAAAATGCAGATCTGATATAGCTCCTAAGGGGAGTTTTATATCCCCCAAGTCAACAAAAATGCAGATGGGGAGTATCATATCCCCCAAGACAACAAAAATAAAGATGGGGAGTTTCATATCCCCCAAGTCAACAAAAATAAAGATGGGAGTTTCATATCCCCCAAGTCAACAAAAATAAAGATGCAGAGTTTCATAGCCCCCAAGTCAACAAAAATGCAGATGGGGAGTTTCATATCCCCCAAGTCAACAAAAAATGCAGATGCAGAGTTTCATATCCCCCAAGTCAACAAAAATAAAGATGGGGAATTTCATATCCCCCAAGTCAACAAAAATGAAGATGGGGAGTTTCATATCCCCCAAGTCAACAAAAATGCAGATGGGGAGTTTCATATTCCCCAAGTCAACAAAATGCAGATGGGGAGTTTCATATCCCCCAAGTCAACAAAAATGCAGATGGGGAGTTTCATATTCCCCAAGTCAACAAAAATGCAGATGGGGAGTTTCATGTCCCCCAAGTCAACAAAAAATGCAGATGGGGAGTTTCATATCCCCCAAGTCAACAAAAATAAAGATGCAGAGTTTCATAGCCCCCAAGTCAACAAAAATGCAGATGGGGAGTTTCATATCCCCAAGTC
>CM060315.1:24964236-24969236 GCA_030674185.1 Monoplex corrugatus | reverse complement strand
CACACACACACACACACACACACACACCACCACACATTTACCTTATGTCACAACATATATTAGTTCTTCAGAAGTTGGTTTGAACTAATATCAATAGTCCACATTGAACCGATATTAAATCGTCCACATTCAACTGATAATAATAGTCCACATTGAACCGATATTAATCGTCCACATTCAAATGATAATAATAGTCCACATTCAGCTGATAATTATAGTCCACACTGAACCGATATCAACAGTCCACATTCAATTAACAATAATAGTCCACGCTGAAATGTGTTAATAATCCACACACACTTATGTCAACATATCAACATACATTTCAAAGATTTGCAAGATAAATCATCAAGTAGATGTGATGATGGTTTTTTGGTTGTTTTTTTCCCCACACAATTTGCGTGTTGGTTGTTGTACACATAAAACATATCACCAATCAAATACTGCTTACAGATAAGGATGTAGCGTACAATACAGAAACGTAACGTAGATTGGACCAGTACCCCAGTTGTGTAGCCACTGATTGATGGTTCACACAAAGCACAACTCCTGACTGCTCTCTTCACACTGCGCGCACGATGGCCCTACGTGGGAGTGACGTTTGCTCCACACGGCCTGACTATTATCGTTCTCCGACACCGCGGGGTCCCCACTTCCCTCCTCCAGCTTGATCAAAGCCTGGTTGCCGTGACGACAGATGATGGGCCAGGAAGCGGAAGAAGTCATTCCGCCATCAAAGTCTGAGTTTTTGGCTTCCGTGTGGCCGTGGAAACATTTCCGTTTGGAACAGTAACGCCGTTACAGTTTGATTTCATCGATTGGCTATTTGTTGATGGTTGTTTCTCTCCACATGACAAGGCTGTTCTCCGTTTTCTAAAGATGAAATTCCACAGTTTGTGTCAGCTGTGGTTTCGCAGTCTGTAAAGTCTTTGGACACCCCATTCCTATCGCTTGACTTTCTTTCAGTGGTGTTTGTCTTCGTAGTTCACTATTGTTACACGATAGTCACTGTCGCGTTTTGAACTGACGGAATCGGGGAATGAGGTAGGGATACGGTTTTCGGTCTCACTTTCGCTTATCTCAAGATAGTTTAGGTCACACGGGGATTCTGTTCTTGCCAGAAGGGCGTCAGTATCGGTACCTTCGCTGGCAGTGTGTCCACGACCTCCGTCTAGGTGTCCACATCGTCTCCAGCCTGCCTCCCGGCCTCAACATCGCATGAAACGTTAAACCCGATTTGTCAAGAAGGGACGCTTGGGAACCTTTGCTCCCAGAACACACACCGCTTGACGAGTCGACGCTCGCCGTCACAGAATCCACGCAAGCCTTCTTCACCAGAGGAGACTCCGCTTTCATGGACAGGGAAGCCGAGGAACCGAGTTTCTCCATCACAAACCGACGCAAATTTGGGTTCCGGGCTGCTGTGGCCGGGGAGTTTCTGGGGCTGTCGGTCCTGAGGGCTTTGAGGGATGACATGGTCTGCAGGGGTGACACCCTGCGGCAGGCGGAGTACAGCAGAGCCACCAGGCGGCGCCGGAGCAGGAGGTAGACCCAGGGATCCAGGATCTGGTTGAGAGATGCCAGGCGTATCGCCATCAGGTCTGCCTCCACGTTCACTGGCATCGTGTTGGACACGTTGATGATTACTCGTATCTGGTAAAAGACACACACACACAGAAATATTGGTCATGAGTGAAACGTTGGTGATTACAATGGACACACACACACACATACGCGCGCGCGCACACACACACACACACACACACACTGGTCATGTGCACACATACACACACACGCGCGCGCGCGTGCGCGCACATACACACATACACACACACACACACACACACACACAATGGTCACACACACACACACACACACACAACAACGCGCGCGCGCGCGCACACATACACGCACATACACACACACACAACTCACACACACACAATGGTCACACACACACAATGGTCACACACACACGCACACACACATGTACACACACACACACACACACACACACACACACACACACACACGTACACACACACAGTACACACACACACATACAAATAATAATAATAATAATATATTTTATTTATATAGCGCAAAATCTTGACAAAATCAAATCTAAGCGCTGAGCGTATACATGCATACATACCTACATACATATGAGCGTATACATGCATACATACATGCTTACATACTTACATACATAAATCTAAGCTGAGCGTATACATGCATACATACATACATACATAAATCTAAGCGTATACATACATACATACATACGTACGCACATGCATACATAATAATTACAACATTTATACAGCGCAAATCTCGACAAAATCAAATCCAAGCGCCGAAAAGACACACACGCACACACGCACGCACGCACACACACGCACGCACACACACACACACACACACACACACACACACACACACACACACACACACACACACACACACAATGCATGGCCACAAATGGGGAGAAAAGAATAAAAGCAATAAAAGCAAGAATAAAACCAATGGAAAACCACAGAGAGCACATCATATACAATTATATATTAAAACAAAGTGATTCCCCTCCGAGCGGAGACAGGCTGCAGAGGGGGGTTGAGTGAGGTTAGGATTTTATGCAGAGGAAAAGGTGAGTTTTGAGAGCGGACTTGAAGGAGGCAAAAGTAGGTTGCTGACGGACTGAGAGAGGAAGTTTGTTCCAGGAGAGTGGACCAGAAACAGAGAAGGCTCGTGGACCATAGGTATTGAGCTTAGTGCGTGGAAAGCGAAAAGTCAGAGGATCGGAGGCAGAGCGGAGGGTACGTGAGGGAACATAGATCTCAAGTAGGCTTGACAGGTAATCGGGGGCTGCGTTATTGAGGCTTTTGTAGCACATGGTGTCTAGTTTGTACTGTATGCGCTTTGATACAGGGAGCCAGTGAAGTTGTGCCAGGAGAGGAGATATGTGGTCAGCTTTTTTCTTTTTGAGTACAAGGCGTACAGCATTGTTTTGAATGCGCTGTAGGATGTGAATGGTGGAGGCAGGAAGACCAGACAGGAGTGAATTGCAATAGTCAATGCGAGACATTATGAAGGAGAGAACGAGTTTTGCAGTTGTTTCGACAGAGAGATACTTCCTGATCAGGCTTATACGATGGAGATGATAGTAGCAAGATCTGGCAGTTTGAGAAACAAAGTTGTTCATGGACAGGGTAGAGTCAATGCAGACACCAAGGTTTTTAGCTGAATCAGAAATTGGGACTGATGTGTTACATAATGGGAGAGAAAGAGGAGGCAGCTGGGAAAGTTTCTGACGGGTGCCAATGAGGATAGCTTCTGTCTTGTCGTCATTAAGCTGAAGTCTATTGTGTGTCATCCAGTTCTTTATGTCCAAGTAACACTCAGTGGTGCGAGTCAACAGGCGCTGTATATTATCAGGTGAGTCACTATCTTGAAGTTGGGTGTCATCAGCATAGAAGTGGTGTTTTATAGAGTGGAAGTTGATGATGGTGGACAGGGGGGAGGTATAAAGAGTGAAAAGAACAGGGCCAAGGACAGATCCTTGTGGAACACCACAGGTCAGGTATGCAGGTTGAGAGTAAGTGCCATTGATGAGAACAGTTTGTTTTCTGTTTGATAAATACGAAGTGAAAAAGGAGAGAGCAATGTCAGAGATGCCAAAAGTATGATGAAGTCTAGAAAGGAGAATACCATGGTCAATGGTATCGAAGGCTGCAGACAGATCAAGGAGTGTGAGGAGAGAGACTTTGCCAGTATCAGTTGCAAGGAGGAGATTGTTGAGAATGTGTAGTAGGGCAGTTTCAGTGCTATGGCACTGGCGGTAGGCTGACTGGAAAGGATTGAGGAGATTGTTGTGAAGACAGGTGAGAGTTCAGCTGGTTGAGGACGACCTTTTCAAGGAGTTTTGACAAGAAAGAGAGATTAGAGATAGGCCTGTAATTTTTCAGTTCATTTGGGTCTAAATTGTGTTTCTTGAGGAGAGGGTGAACAATAGCAGACTTGAAAGAATCTGGGACAGTTCCAGTTTGAAAAGAAGTGTTGATGATGTCAGTGATGAATGGGAGGAGAATAGGGAGACAATCGGAGTAGAGAGAACCTGGAAGAGGATCCAGTTCGCACACACTAACACACACGCACACACACACACACGCACGCACGCTGCTGTGGCCGGGGAGTTTTGGGGCTGTCGGTCCTGAGGGCTTTGAGGGATGACATGGTCTGCAGGGGTGACACCCTGCGGCAGGCGGAGTACACACACTAACACACACGCACACACACACACACGCACGCACGCACACACACACACACATAGATGTGCCACCATTACCAGCATCCAAAACACCCTCTCTCATCAGCACCCCAATCACCATAACTGCATCCCATACGTCCTCACCCAAACTTATGCCACCCACGAGACACCGCTAATTGTCTATAATCATGAGGAGAACAGTGGCACAATGGTTCAGACAATTGCCTGCCAATAGCTTAAAACTCCAGGCTCCAGGTTTCGTTCCCCGCAGAGGCCTCGATTTGTCTCCTCAGCTTGACCGGAAAATCGAACTGAACATGTAAGTCTTTCGGAAAAGGACGAAAAACGATTCGGACCCGTGTGCCTTCTGGCCAGCGCCCGTTAAAGATCACATAGCAGTTGAAAATCGTGAAGAGCAGGGCATTTGCCCTGCTGCCTTAGTAAAAAATACTGGAGAAATAGTTTGATTTCCCAGTTCCCTCCCTTCGAAGGACAGTTAGTCTTTCTGAAGTCTTGGTAAAAATAATTGGGTGGCGCCGCACTGCGGCAACGCGCTCGCAACAGGGAGAGCAATCTGAGTTTCACGTGCTAAGTCCACTGCGACAAAAGAAATGAATACGAAGAACCACTGGGAATAATTTTGGCAGGGGTACAAAAAAAAAGGGGGGTCCGCAACAAAATGATCGAGTTAATAATCAGCATTCTTCCTTCTTAACTTCACAAATGAAGAACT
>CM060315.1:24954236-24959236 GCA_030674185.1 Monoplex corrugatus | reverse complement strand
TGTCACAATACCTGTAAATCACGATATGAACAACAACAACAACAACAACAAAGATGTCACAATACCTGTAAATCACGATATGAACAACAACAACAACAAAGGTGTCACATTACCTGTAAATCACGATATGAACAACAACAACAACAACAACAAAGGTGTCACATTACCTGTAAATCACGATATGAACAACAACAACAACAACAACAAAGATGTCACAATACCTGTAAATCACGATATGAACAACAACAACAACAAAGGTGTCACATTACTTGTAAATCACGATATGAACAACAACAACAACAACAACAAAGGTGTCACATTACTTGTAAATCACGATATGAACAACAACAACAACAACAACAAAGATGTCACAATACCTGTAAATCACGATATGAACAACAACAACAACAACAACAAAGGTGTCACATTACTTGTAAATCACGATATGAACAACAACAACAACAACAACAAAGGTGTCACATTACTTGTAAATCACGATATGAACAACAACAACAACAACAACAAAGGTGTCACAATACCTGTAAATCACGATATGAACAACAACAACAACAACAACAAAGATGTCACAATACCTGTAAATCACGATATGAACAACAACAACAACAACAACAAAGGTGTCATATTACTTGTAAATCACGATATGAACAACAACAACAACAACAACAAAGGTGTCACATTACCTGTAAATCACGATATGAACAACAACAACAAAGATGTCACATTACCTGTAAATCACGATATGAACAACAACAACAAAGATGTCACATTACCTGTAAATCACGATATGAACAACAACAACAAAGGTGTCACATTACCTGTAAATCACGATATGAACAACAACAACAAAGGTGTCACATTACCTGTAAATCACGATATGAACAACAACAACAAAGGTGTCACATTACCTGTAAATCACGATATGAACAACAACAACAACAACAAAGGTGTCACATTACCTGTAAATCACGATATGAACAACAACAACAACAACAACAACAAAGGTGTCACATTACCTGTAAATCACGATATGAACAACAACAACAACAACAAAGTTGTCACATTACCTGTAAATCACGATATGAACAACAACAACAACAACAACAAAGGTGTCACATTACCTGTAAATCACGATATGAACAACAACAACAACAACAACAACAAAGGTGTCACATTACCTGTAAATCACGATATGAACAACAACAACAACAACAAAGGTGCCACATTACCTGTAAATCACGATATGAACAACAACAACAACAACAAAGGTGTCACATTACCTGTAAATCACGATATGAACAACAACAACAACAACAACAAAGGTGTCACATTACCTGTAAATCACGATATGAACAACAACAACAACAACAAAGGTGCCACATTACCTGTAAATCACGATATGAACAACAACAACAACAACAAAGTTGTCACATTACCTGTAAATCACGATATGAACAACAACAACAACAAAGGTGTCACATTACCTGTAAATCACGATATGAACAACAACAACAACAAAGGTGTCACATTACCTGTAAATCACGATATGAACAACAACAACAACAACAACAAAGGTGTCACATTACCTGTAAATCACGATATGAACAACAACAACAACAACAAAGGTGTCACATTACCTGTAAATCACGATATGAACAACAACAACAACAACAACAAAGGTGTCACATTACCTGTAAATCACGATATGAACAACAACAACAACAACAAAGGTGCCACATTACCTGTAAATCACGATATGAACAACAACAACAACAACAAATGTGTCACATTACCTGTAAATCACGATATGAACAACAACAACAACAAAGGTGTCACATTACCTGTAAATCACGACATGAACAACAACAGCAACAAAGGTGTCACATTACCTGTAAATCACGATATGAACAACAACAACAACAACAAAGGTGTCACATTACCTGTAAATCACGATATGAACAACAACAACAACAACAAAGGTGTCACATTACCTGTAAATCACGATATGAACAAGAACAACAACAACAACAACAACAAAGGTGTCTACCTGTAAATCACGATAGTAACAGGAGACAGGGCCGTGGTGCCGAACAGGTCAGTCAGTGCCAACCCGGCCACCAGACGGTAAAAGACAGAACGGGCGTTCTCCTTCCGGGACCTCCACAGGAGCACCAGCGCCAGAACGTTGCCCAGGACCCCCGTGGCGAACATGAGCAGAGGCACCGACAGGCTCACCAGGGGGCTGGGTTTGCTGGAGGCGTCCCCCTCGTCATCGGTGAGGTTGCTGCTGAGGTTGTTGTTGTTGTTCATGATGCTGAGGTTGGAGAGAGTGAACATGGTGGTGGTCGGTGAGGTCATTGCTGGTGTTGTTGTTGCTGGTGGTGGTGGTGTGGGATTGTTGTTGTGGTAGTGGTTGTTGTCGTGGCCCATATATTGATGTTGATGGATTCGGACATAATGGGATATGGTGGTGGATTTTGTTTGGTGTTGTTTTGACAGTGTATATGTGGTTTGATTCACACAGTATATGGTTTGTTTGACACGGTGTATGGTTTGTTTCACACACTATGGGGTTTCACACATTATGTTTGTGGTTTGTTTCACATACTATGTATTTTTTACACAATGTGTTTGTGGTTTGTTTTACACAGTTTACGGTTTCAGACAGTATGTGGTTTCACACAGTATGTTTGTGGTTTGTTCACACAGTATGTGACTTGTTTCACACAGTATGTGACTTGTTTCACACAGTATGTGACTTGTTTCACACAGTATGTGACTTGTTTCACACAGTATGTGACTTGTTTCACACAGTATGTGACTTGTTTCACACAGTGTTTATGTGGTTTGTTTCACACAGTGTCTATGTGGCTTGCTGCACACAGTGTTTACGTGGCTTGCTGCACACAGTGTTTACGTGGCTTGCTGCACACAGTGTTTACGTGGCTTGCTGCACACAGTGTTATGTGGTTTGTTGCACACAGTGTTTATGTGGTTTGTTGCACACAGTGTCTATGTGGTTTGTTGCACACAGTGTTTATGTGGTTTGTTGCACACAGTGTTTATGTGGTTTGTTTCACACAGTGTTTACGTGGTTTGTTGCACACAGTGTTTATGTGGTTTGTTGCACACAGTGTTTATGTGGTTTGTTTCACACAGTGTTTATGTGGTTTGTTGCACACAGTGTTTATGTGACTTGCTGCACACAGTGTTTACGTGGTTTGTTGCACACAGTGTTTATGTGGTTTGTTGCACACAGTGTTTATGTGGTTTGTTGCACACAGTGTTTATGGGGTTTGTTGCACACAGTGTGTGGGATACGTGGACTAGTTATCTTTGGTCAAGGTAGTGTAACGACACGTAGGTTGTTCTGCGGTACTGTGTGTGTGGACATCCTCATCTGAAAAAAAACAAGAGTAATGAGGCATTAGAGAATCATCATCATCATCATCATCATCATCATAATCATCATCAACATCAACACCACTACCATCATCATCATCATCAGAATCCTTCTTCTTCTTCAGTAGTTGTAGTAGTAGTAGTAGTAGTAGCAGCAGCAGCAGCAGTAGCAGTAGCAGTAGTGGCAGCAGTAGTAGTAACAGTAGTAGTAGTAGCAGCAGCAGCAGCAGTAGAAGTAATAGTAGTTGGCCGAATTTTTGTGTCTTGTCTGGTTATATCAGATACGTGTTCTGCTTATACATTTGTGTATTTGTGGTTACTATTTCATTCGACATGGCCGATCACGTTCGTGTTGTAAAACAAAATGAATAAATAAACAAATAAATAAATACATAAATAAATAAACAGAATAATAAATAAATAATAATAAATAAATAATGAATAAGCAAATACATAAAATAAAGAAATGAATGAATGAATGGACAAATAAATAAATAAATAAATGAACAAACAAACAAATAAATAAATAAATAAAATGTACAGGGATTCCTTCTCTCAGAATGAATAAACCACCAATCCAGTCTGGATTTATTCATTGCTAACAGATATAATGTAAGGCTGAGGTCAAAGGAAAATTATGAATGGTGAAGCCACACGCAAAACACACAACACTGCCATGATAAACATGAAAGAAGCACGTATGTTTTGTGACCCAGAGCCTATGCCTTTCTTTCTCTCTTCTTCGTTTTTCCATCTTTTTATCATATGAAAACGCGTTTCGACAATTTAAAAAGCATGCTGTAAATTTGAACATATGGACTGAAAACACGAAATATGTTGTTTTTTGTTTGTTTGTTTGTTTTTCAAAAACGCTGCTGTCACCAGGATGTTTTGATAACACAAACACGGTTTTTTCACGTTGTACGTGTAACACAGCCTTTACCCAAATATACACACGCACGCACACACACGTACAGAGAGAGAGAGAGAGAGGAGAGAGAGAGAAAGAAAGAAAGAGAGAGAGAGAGAGAAACAGAGAGAGAGAGAGAGAAAACAGAGAGAGAGAAGGGGAGAAACAGACAGAGAGAAACAGCAGAGAGAAACAGAGACAGAGAAGAGAAGAAAAACTACCACTATGGAAGTTACAGAAGGTGAGCAAACACACACACACACGCACACACACACGTTTGATACATTTGTTTTCACGCACATAGGCTTCCAGAAGAACCCAAACAGATCGTGGATGACAGCCAATCTCTTTTGAGCTAAACCGGAAAATGAAAAACGGTACAGATACTTTCTTTGCCACTTTCGATGCAGCTGCTGCCAGCTGACAAATGGAAACCAAAGACAGGAGACAGAAGCCAACAGAAAGCTCCATAGTCTTGGTAATACATGTATTACAGGGTTCATTCCAGACTGACACTTTCTTGGTAGTTTGAATCCTTGACATGGATAATGTCCCTTGCAACAGTCGCAGGAGATCACAATGTTAGAAGCACACTACAAGATAAATAGACAGACAGACAGACAGCCAGCCAGCACCAAGCCAGCCAGCCAGCCAGCCAGACCAGATACAC
>CM060315.1:24934236-24939236 GCA_030674185.1 Monoplex corrugatus | reverse complement strand
AGTAATAATAACACTACTACTACTACTACTACTACCACTACTAATATTATTATTATTATTATATATTATTAAACAATAACACGCTGCTGAAACGTTGATTGCTGAAATGTTCACTCCTGAAACGTTGAAGTATTTAGCTCAAAAGCAAACAGATAAATAGATCAGCAACAGCAGTAGAAACCATTAAAATCGTCAGAGTAACATAGAAGTACAGACAAATCACACATCCTCACCAAACATTTACAGACTATTAATCATAGATAAAGATTTGGGGAAAAAAAGACTTGGCATGTTAAACCCACTCAATTTTACTTTATGAAGGAGTGTAGTGACTAAAGTATGATGTTTTTAACTTGTCCTTCATGAAATTTCCCGTTGTGTAATGTTCCCATTTACGGAATGTTTGTGTACATTGCTTCTTATAGTATATATAAAAAAAATGTGGACTAGGTAAAACATAGTCTAGGTAGAACCTCAGGACCTGGCTAGCTTATGGGTTCATGTGCAGGCTTAAGGCTTGTGCCATGATTACCATACACATGGCACCTGGGACGTTAGTGCATACGGAATTCATTTCGAGCGCGGAGACGTAATCTTGAGAAATTGAAACTGAAACTGAACCTTTGAATTGCATGATGGTTGTATATTGTTAAGTCTTTTAAGTTTTTGTTTTCATGTGTATATCACAGAAACAGTTAAAGAAAAAAAGGCGAATTAAATACAGTAAACAAGAAATAACGTATGCAACATTCAGTCCATAATGTAAAAAAATTAGCATTTCATTTACCAAGTTATTGTTATTGTTATTGTTATTTGAAGCCTTGCCGACTGCGTAGAGCCATATCAGGGCTATAACAGTTTCAGAACGTACACAATACCCGAACAGGAAAAAAAAGGGAACAGAAAATTACGTACACATATCAATGCATTCGCGCACATAATCTAAGGACATGCCCCTGGCGTTGACCACTCCGTCCAGTTTATGACACTGGGGATTTAAAAAAAAACATACTTGAATAAAGATTTAAACATAACTAAGGACATTAACACATAAATATACAAAGAAGCCTTTAAAAAACATACTTGAATAGAAATTTAAACCTAAGGACATTAACACATAAATATACAAACAAGCCTAAATTACCTAAAATTGCTTCCGCACATCTCATTTCCCTAGAGCCAAAAATGCACTTAGTACGTGTACCCAATTATCAATCCTAAGAGAAAGTACGTTAGACTTTATTGAACACATACAGGTGAATGGACCAGCAAGCCAGAAAATGATAGGAAGAAATGACAGAAAGCAAAGGAGCGATGCAGAAACAAAGAGAGTGACAGAAACGAGGAAATGTCTAGCACATAATTCCCAGAAGGTGGAGATATTATTTATACTGAAAGAGCCCCGGCATCCCCACTAGGGTCACTCACCATGTAAAATCACACACAATATATCTGTATACCGCTGATGACATCCCAATCACACGAACACTAATTGATCGCGCGGTAACTATCACAATAAAGGGAAAAAATCGATATGTGTGACACGACAGGCAAGGTAAATTGTTTCAAAACACTTAAACACACTTATCCCATTTACACAAAACATAGACGCAGAAAGAGCACACCAAACCACACCACCTCCCAATTACTGCCACGCAAAGCGTAGCATGCCGGGACTATGTACACACCACCACACACGTCAACGGGGGCAACAGTCTAAAGAGCTGAAGAACACCGAGTGTGAAAGTTGTACTCAAACAGCCATTAGTTCCAGTCCTCAGGTCTTCAGGCCAATGAGTTCTGACAGCCCAAGAGGATTACAGCAGAGAGACAAAGTTAACACTTTGACTAACCCACCAGTCGCCGTGGCGTAGTGGTTAACGCAACGGACTACCCACTTCGAAAGGTTGTGGGTTCGAATCCCCATCAGGCCTTCAAAACTATATCATTGTGGGATGTTTCGGCTCTAACCGGCTCCTACCAGAGTTGGGCGTGTTATGGGCTCATTGGGAAGACTGGGACCACACAGTCGAGTCTCATCCACTTCACGGATGCGTCATTGAAGGTGTTGCTCAATTCTTCTGACCCGCATCGCAGGTGTGTGTATCTCTCGGGCTTTTTTGACGCCAGGATATATTATGATAGTAAGCGTAGAGTACAACCCTGTCACGCAGTCTCAGTCCAAGATGGAACTCCATAGCATCGTGACCGTCATCCTCATCGACATCATCACCATCGCATTGTAAAACAAAACAAAACAAAAAACTGTGCCAGCTTCTGTGGCCATTAAGGTGGCGTAGAAAATGGGACGAAAAACAGAAGGTGAGCACAAATGTAACCTCCCTGAATGCGATGAGCCTTAAAAAAATTGCAAAAACTTAATCTTTTGATTCCCTCTCCCTATCCACCAGTTTGTTGCAGGAAGGTGGTGGATAGTAGAGGGTCAGGGAGTCAATGGGTTAAGTTTTTTTTGCTTTGATAGCATGGTTGACAATACACGTGGAGAGGGTGCTGGAGTTGAAGGGTTAAAGGGAAAACAAAAAGTGACGGAAACCATTAGTGCAAGTGGCCTCATTGTTTGCACTGATGACAAGTGTCACGATACGTAACTTACCTCCATTCATCCATACACGTGTAGAAATAGCACCGAAAGTGATGAAAAAGACTGAAGAGACACAAGTGTCGTCAACCATGGATTGTAATATCAACAGTGTTATGATACGTAACGTACCTCCATTCAGCCACACACATCTAGAAATGTCCCCGTGGAAACGCCGGGGGGGGGGGGGGGGGGGGGGGCTCTTTCAGTATAAATGGTATCCCCACCTTCTGGACTTTCCTTGCTAGAAATTTCCTCTTTTTTGTCATTCTCTTTGTTTCTGCCTTAGTGCTTTGCTTCCTGTCATTTCTTCCTATCATTTTCTGGCTTGCTGGTCCATTAACCTGTGTGTGTTCGACAAAAACTTACATACATTACCTTAGGATTGATAGTTGGGTACATGTATTAGTGCATTGTGGGCTCTAGGGAAATAAGATATGATGAAGCAATTTTAGGTAATTCAGGCGAGTTTTTACATATCTGTTAGTGTCATTAGTTATGTTTAAATTTATATCCAGATATGTTTTTTTAAAACCCTGTGCGATAAAATGGACGGAGTGGTCAACGCCAGGGGGCATCTCCTTAGATTATGAGCGCGAATTGTGTGTTTTTGTTATAGCTCTGGTATGGCTCTACGCAGTCGGCGAGGCTTTAAACAGAAAAAAACAGTAAAAAATGTCTAGAAATAGGACTGAAAATGATGAAATTAAACAACTGCTGTCAACAATGGACTGTTCAGAATCTGATAATTATGCTGAATCCAAGCGAACTGTTTGATTGAGGGAGAAATTTACAAATACACGTTCATCTCATCACATCAGGTGCCTGCCGCATGGCGTTGGCGACCATGGACTTCCAACCATCTCTATCTCTCGTTGCACCAGCATCTTACACGTTAGACTTGATTACGAATGTCTCATCTAGAAACTAAGAATCTTGTTATTCCTATTGATGTTGACGGTGATAACGTAAAAATATAAAATCCTTTAAATGTTGTATGTGCTTATTTCAAATTTGTACAGAAATTCATTCACAACAAACTTATTTCAAATAAAGATTATTTAATGTTCTGTGTACTTATTTCAAATAAGAATTATTTAATGTTCTGTGTACTTATTTCAAATAAAGATTATTTAATGTTCTATGTACTTATTTCAAATAAATATTATTTAATGTTCTGTGCACTTATTTCAAATAAATATTATTTAATGTTCTGTGCACTTATTTCAAATAAATATTATTTAATGTTCTGTGCACTTATTTCAAATAAATATTATTTAATGTTCTGTGCACTTATTTCAAATAAATATTTTTAATGTTCTGTGCACTTATTCAAATAAATATTCATTTAATGTTCCCTGTGCACTTATTTCAAATAAAACTTTATGTTCTGTGATTATTCAAATATATGTTTAATGTTCGTGCACTTATTTCAAATAAAGATTATTAAATGTTCTGTGCATTATTACAAATTGTATCATCTTCTCTTCACTTATTTCAAACAAAGGTTATTTAATGTTCTGTGCACTTATTACAAACAAATATTATTTAATTTCTGTGCAGTTATTACTAACGATGTATTTTTATAGCTATGTTTTCGATTCTTATGACTACGAGATGGTGTCCCTAGTTCTGAGTCCCCCCAGACAGACTGACGTAACGCCTCTTTTCACACTGTTGCACGGAAGACAGAACAGTGTATCAGTTAGAGCGTTATCTGTCAAAACCAGAGATTTATCATGGTAGAACATGGTTGCCAGCAGCGGCAAGAATTATGCCACGGTTCAGACACGATGTCCCAACAAAAACGAAAATCATCAAAACCCATATGACTATCAAAAGATTGACCCGTAATCAATACATCTGTCAATCCGTTTTTGCCGGCTTTTGTGTCCCATTTTTCCTGGTGTTTTATTTCCCTAAAGACAGATCTCTCTTGAACTGTTGTTTGAAGGTTTATATCAGAGGTTGACAGCCAGAATCAGTATCTCACTGTTTGTCAATGTTCCCTTTTTATACTAAACTGTGCTTTTGATGCGATCTTCACTTGTTGGACTTTGTTTCTGCCATGATATTGATTTTGATCGTTATCAATAAAACAAACATCAGTATCTCAATGTAGATATAGCCTCTCCCGAAAACCAGTTAAAAAATTAATCGTCTCCTGCAACTATCAGAAATCGAGATACTTGGTTCTGATTGACAACCCTCGAGATTTCTAGCATGGTCGGGAACAGGATCATTAAAAACTTGATTTCCATTCACTCATTCTTCACAAAAGCATACATCATAACAGGATCTTGCTATTTCCACCGATGCTTTTTTACATATAACAATAGCAGGTTTTATTCCCGAAACGGATCATAAAGCGTTCCATGTTCACCACAATAACCGGTTTTAT
>CM060315.1:24909236-24919236 GCA_030674185.1 Monoplex corrugatus | reverse complement strand
ACACACACACACACACATGCACACATACACACATAGAGTTAGGTAGATTGACAGATAAGTTAGATAGACAGACAGATAGATAGATAGACAGACAAACAGAAAGAAAGATAGACAGACATACAGACAGATAGGTAGATAGACAGATAGATAGACAGACAGAGGTACAGATATATAAACACACACACACACGTACACACACACACACACACACACACACACACACACACACACACACACACACACACACACACACACACACACACCACACACACACGTACACCTACACATACAAGCACATGCAAAATGCAGACTAAAAGAAAAACAAACCAACAAAACAAAGAACACAAACAATACAAAAGAGAAACAAAGGCTTCACAAACAAAGCAGAGACGCCTAGGAGGCACGAACCCACGACCTTCCAATTCGACGTTTACCCACTACACTACCGGACCCGAGCGAAACCCTTTTCCTTTCGCTAACTAACCAATTGTACAGGGTAGATGCAGCAGGCAAAAAGACTGGCCTAAACGTGAACGCCAAGAAAACAAAAAGTGCTACATATCGAAGGCAAAGACACTGAAAACTATCATGACATCTTAATTAACAAAGTTCCTACAGAAATCTTTAAGGATTTCGAATATCTTGGTTCTGAAAAATTGATGATGGAACCTGCTCCAAAGACCTCAAAATAAGAACTGGAATGGCAAAGCAAAAAATGGTCCGACTCAACAGCATCTGGAAAGACAGAAGCATACCAAATGGCCCGAAAGTTAGACTTTGAAAATGTTTGATCTGGCCAGTCATGATTTACGGCTGCGAAGCCTGGCCTCTAAGAAAAACTGATTGCAGAAGAATTGAGGCAGCAGAGATGTGGTTTAATCGGAGACTACTACGTGTCAAAAGGACGAAAAGAAGAACTAATGAAAGAACTGGAAACCACCAGAAAACAACTAGCAGACATCAATAAGAAAAAAACAAAACTAAAATACGCAGCAAGAACGCGGACCTCATGGCAACCATCTTTCAATAAAAAAAAAAGTGGCAAAAGGGAAGAAAGGCAGACCTCCAATCTCATACATCGAGAACGTAACCAACATCAGTGGCCTAAATATTCAAGAAATTGTCCACAAAAGTCAAGACAGAGCGGCCTGGAGGGAGATGGTGGCATCTAGATGTGCAGCGGCCAACAACACCGAGCCCGTTGACGTAGACACGTGAGACAGGTGAGCTAACCAACGGTCATTTGAACAATACGAGGACACTCCAGAGTGTCATCTCAATCGATCCTACCGACCAACACTGTCACGGACACTGATGGACCTCGCTAATGCAAGTTATGACAGGAGATTGATTGTATTTTGTCTATAGTGGTGAAAACGTGACAAACGATTGATTGTACTTAGTCTATAGTGGTGATGGGATGTGACAAAAGGATTGATTGTACTTTGTCTATAGTGGTGGTGGGATGTGACAAAGGTATTGATTGTACTTTGTCTATAGTGGTGGCGGGACGCGACAAAGGTATTGATTGTACTTTGTCTATAGTGGTGGCGGGACGCGACAAAGGGATTGATTGTACTTTGTCTATAGTGGTGGGACGTGACAAAGGGATTGATTGTACTTTGTCTATAGTGGTGGTGAGACGTGACAAAGGGATTGATTGTACTTTGTCTATAGTGGTGGGACGTGACAAAGGGATTGATTGTACTTTGTCTATAGTGGTGGTGAGACGTGACAAAGGATTGATTGTACTTTGTCTATAGTGGTGGTGAGACGTGACAAAGGATTGATTGTACTTTGTCTATAGTGGTGTGTGAGACGTGACAAAGGATTGATTGTACTTTGTCTATAGTGGTGGTGAGTCGTGACAAATGGATTGATTGTACTTTGTCTATAGTGGTGACGTGACAAGGATTGATGTACTTTGTCATAGTGGTGTGAGACGTGACAAAGGATTGATTGTACTTTGTCTATAGTGGTGGTGGGACGCGACAAATGGATTGATTGTACTTTGTCTATAGTGGTGGTGGACGACAAGATTGATTACTGTTATAGTGGTGGTGGACAAATGATTGTACTTGTCTATAGTGGTGGTGAGTGACAAAGGATTGATTGACTTTGTCTATAGTGGTGGTGAGACGTGACAAATGGATTGATTGTACTTTGTCTATAGTGGTGGTGGGACGCGACAAATGGATTGATTGTACTTAGTCTATAGTGGTGGTGGGACGCGACAAAGGGATTGATTGTACTTAGTCTATAGTGGTGGTGGGATGTGACAAAGGGATTGATTGTACTTAGTCTATAGTGGTGGTGGGATGTGACAAAGGGATTGATTGTACTTAGTCTATAGTGGTGGTGGGACATGACAAAGGGATTGATTGTGCTTTGTCTATAGTGGTGGCTGGACCTAGGGGAAATGGAAATGTTAGCTGAGTGAAGGTCAGTGTGGCAATTAGCGCTGTTTCATTATCATTGCTTCTGCCTGAACCCCGAATGAACTTTGACACCACCTTCTCTCCAAGTTATGCATGCACACTAAAAGAGAGTGGGTCTAATTGCCACCATCACCACCACCACCACTACCGCCTCTTATTCTCACCCACCCCCACCCCCCACCCGCTACATTCCATTATCTCGCTCTTATCAACTGCTTCTATGGATCTAAAAATGGAAATATAATTGGGTGTGCATTTGTCGAATGGAAAGTAAATATTAATAACATATACATCCTATGGAATTTTTAATGCCATGTACACCCTAAGGAACTATTAATGCCATATACATCCTAAGGAATTATTAATGCCATAGACATCCTAAGGAACTATTAATGCCAAATGCATTCTAAGGAACTATTAATGCCATATACATCCTAAGGAACTATTAAAACCACATACATCCTAAGGAACTATTAATGTCATATAGACCCTAAGGAATTATCAATGCCATATGCATTCTAAGGAACTATTAATGCCATATAGACCCTAAGGAATTATTAATGCCATATGCATCCTAAGGAATTATTAATGCCATATAGACCCTAAGGAATTATCAATGCCATATGCATCCTAAAAACTCTCATATAAAGATCAACTGAATTGAAGAAGGAATTATATTCATGTTTTGTTGATTATACCAAAGCTTTTGATTGGGTATAAAGACTTGATCAACCAACTAGAAAGGTTCAATGTTGATGGAAAGGATCTAAGACCAATAAGGAATATATTGCTGGGAACAAACAGCAGCAATGAGAGTAGAAAATTATAAAAACTCTTTCCAAAATATCAAAAGAGGGGTAAGGCAGGGTCGTGGTCTGTCACCAGATTTGTTTTTATTTTACAGTGAAAGCGTCATGAGAAACCTAGGAGAATGCCCTAGGATAAAAGTCGGAGGAAAAACGATAAACAATCTTCGTTATGCAGCTGATACCGTTCTGAATGCAGAAAATGATAAAGACCTACAAAATCTTGTGAATATAATAGAAATAGAAACCAGAAATGCAGGGCTGGAGCTAAGTAGCAAGAAGTCTAAAATCATGGTAATCAGTAAAAAAAAAAAAAACAAGAAATCTCCTTATGCAAAATAACAGCAAACCAAACTTCAGCAAGTTGGTAAGTTTAAATATCTGGGAACAGTCATCTCACCAGACTGTAGATGTACATTAGACATAGCCAGCAGAATCGGTCACGCTAAAACAGCATTCAAGAAAATGACAAGCATTCTTACCAACAAATGTCTATCATTTAACATCAGGAAGAGAGTTCGTCGGTGTTACACAGAACCAACATTGTTGTACAGATGTGAAGCGTAGACAGTCAACACCCAAAGTCAGAACAAGATTGAGGCAGCTGAAATGTGATTTCTAAGAAGAATGTTGAGAGTCCCATGGACAGCAAAGAAAACAAACGAGACAGTCTTGAAGGAAGCAGACACAAGAAGAATATAAATGAAGACGATTAGGAAAAGACAAGCAACAATTATAAGACATTTTATGAGGCAAGAGAAATTAGAGCACGTAGTCACAACAGGAAAACTGGAGGGGAAAACAGCACCAGGTAGACTAAGGGAGAAAATACTGGACGGACTTGTGGAATGGATGAAGACAGAGAGGGTGTGAGATGTACTTGCGGCGACAAAGGATAGATTTGTACAGAAGGCAATGATCGCCGACGCCATGCGGCAGGGCACATGATGGTGATGACGATGAATTGGATACATGCTTTTGATCTTCCTAATGAAATATAGACCCACAGACAAAGATCGAGAGGACATCTCCACGAAGCTAACTGGACAACGCTCTTAAGTGTTACAAAGTTAACGACACAAACATCTGTCAACATCATCATCTCACGCCATGGGCATCTCTTTAGATTATGTACGCGAATGCATTGATATTTGTTCTTAATTTTCTTTTCCTTCCCCCCCCCCCCCCCGTCCCCCCGTTGAAGTATTGAGTATGTTTTGAAACGATTATAGTCCTGATATGACTCTACGCAGTCGGTTGGGCTTTAAACAATAACAATAACGCTCTTACACTCAGGATGACTGCGTACAGCTTAACTGTTTGACAAAAAAAAAAAAAGCGTTCGTCGCTTTATTGTTGTTGTAAGGTGACTACGATTGCATGCAGAACATGAATTTACCTAGTTTTATACAAAGTGTTGGGTATCATTTAAAAACTCATTCTTCCCGCTTTTCTTCCGTAAGCATTTTAAATTTGTGTCATCCTAAGGGAGATGAGAGAAAATGGTTGATATATTAGCGCTGTAAATGTTCCTGCTGACAGTGTTATCACTGACCCTGGCACTGTGTGGGACAGGGACAGGTTGTACCGACATAACTGACCTCATTAGTCACGGGGTTATAAACTCTGACTGGGAGGGATAGAGCCTGTGTCCGTCTGTCTGTCTGTCTGTCTGTCTGTCTTAAGGAACATAAAGAAAACGCATCTCGACAAATCGTGCATGAACTGTCTGCATGTCTGTCTGGCTGGCTGGCTGGCTGGCTGGCTGGCTGGCTGGATGGATGGCTGTTTGTCTTGTCTATCTGTGTGTCTGTCGCTCTGTCTATTTATCTATCTGTCTGTGTCTATTTGTCTGCCTGTCTCTCGATTTGTCTGTCTGTGTGTTTGTCTGTGTGTCTGTATGTTTGTGTGTCTCTGTATCTGTCTGCCTGTCTGCCTGTCTATGTGTGTGTGTGTGTGTGTGTGTGTGTGTGTGTGTGTGTGTGTGTGTGTGTGTGTGTGTGTGTGTGTGTGTGTCTGTCTGTCTGTCTGTCTTAAGGAAAATAAAGAAAATGCATCTCGAAGAATTTTGCTCGAACTGCTTGCCTGCCTGCCTGCCTGCCTGCCTGCCTGCCGCCTGCCTGCCTGCCTGCCTGCCTGCCTGCCTGCCTGCCTGCCTGCCTGCCTGCCTGCCTGTCTGTCTGTCTGAAGATAATAAAAATGATTCCCTATGAATTTTGCATGAATGATGGAGCGCTATTCCTGTACCATAACGTTCCGCCCAAAACCACCCAAGCACTACCAGAAACATAATGCCACAAGGATCCTGGCAGAATAAGTTTGTTCTTGTTTTCGTGTAACACACACAGAAGATAGAGAGAGAAACAGAGACAGACAGACAGAGAGAAAGAGAGCGAGAGAGAGAGAGAGACAGAGAGAGAACACACGCAGACAAACACACACACACACACAAACACACACACACACACACACACACACACACACACACACACACACACACACACACACACACACACACACACACACACACACATACGAAAACAAAGTCAAACTCGTCGTTAAGTTCACGGTACAAAGACAATTATTATATACCATTGTTGCCAAGTGAATGTTTTGTCAGAAATGTTGGAATATTCAGGTATGTCATCACAATCATTCCATGGCATTTGTGGTACAGATGCAATCATAGTTTCAGGTTGTGTTTCTTAAGATAAAGTCTCAACGCTAGGAACAAATTCCATATGCAATGATGCCACTGGTGATCTGTGAAGGAGAAGATTCAAAACGACCATAGCGTCATGAACAACTCAATCAGAATGAATTGATCTATGTGTGTGTATAGAGGGGGGTGGATGGGTGCAGGTGGGTGTGGGTGTCTGGGTGGGTGGATGTGGGTTTGGATTTCTGTTTGGTTTACATAAAGGGATTTTCTTCCTTTTTTTTTCTGATTCCCATGACTTCAATCTTCCGGCTAATTAGCACTAGTCCTTTAATTCTGCTTTTTATTTCTATTACATTCACAGATTTTGTATATGTCTTTTTTTTTCTTCATTTTCTGCAGTTAGAACGGTGTCAACTGTACAACCGAAATTGTTCATCATTTTTTCATCAAATTTTATCCCAGGGCATTCTTCTAGGTTTTTCGTCGCGCTTTCGTTGTAAAGTTAAAACAAAAATGGTGACAGAACAATCTCTGCCCAATCCCTCTTTTAATATTTTGAAAAGAACTCGTATCATTTTCTACTCTCATTGCAGCTGTTCGTTCGCAACAGACATTCCTTTTTATTCTAGATCGTTCATAATATTGAGCTTTTCCAGTTGCTTGATCAATTCTTCGTGTCTTACCCAATCAAAAGCCTTGATATAATCAAAAAGTAAGAAAAATCGTTATTCAACTAGGCTGAAATTTCTATATCAATTTTTTAGGATACATAGATGGTATTAACTGTTCCTTTCTCTTCAACGAATCCACGGTGTTCTTTTGATATTTCTGTTTTATTCTGTTCCTTGTCTTCGTCGCCATTATTCTCCTCAATGTAGTCTTTGTTATGTATAATAGTCCATTATTATCATGAATCATTTTTGTATAGCGCTATCAATCAAACTCACTTGCACTGTCTGTCTGTCTTAAGGTGAATGGACCAGCAAGACAGAAAAATTATAGGAAGAAAAGACAAAAAGCAAAGGAGCAAGGTAGAAACAAAGAGAGTGACAGAAAAGAGAGGAAATTTCTGTCACAGAATTTCCAGAACGTGGGAATACAATTTATACTGAAAGAACCATCGGCATCCACCACAGGGGAATATTCGGACTCACTGCATATTTACACTCAATCAGACTTATCAGAGAAGCTTGGACAACTCCAGATGTTACACGAGCTGAACCGTTCTTCCATGCTGTTGAACAATTTGCATCTTGGCTGGGTGTACGTGTATGCTGAGTCTTCCTGTGTTTCCATAAGCCAGCAACTGACATGATTTACATGATCTTTAACACATTCCATACCGCGTCACGAGATCCTCGTGACTCAGCTTTCTCTCACCGTGAACCGCGTCACGAGGATTTCGTGCCCTGAACAGTAGTTTCAGTTTCGAGTATATAAAATATAAAATGACCGCATTACTGACGTGAATCCTTTTCCGTCAAAAGGAGTTTACTCTTTGTCATTTCCTTTCTGCGTTCACACGACGTTTGAAGCGGCAAAAATGGCAAGATATACCTTGTTTTCTGACAATACCCCCTCCAGCCTTTCTCTCTCCTAACATTACTTGGTCAATAGTTAGTACAGTGACCTATTTTTTGGTAAGAAAAGGGTTAACGTGCATAATTCATATTCTGCATGCGTATAGACACGAACCAGGCTTTAGCACTGGGCAGATTTTATGTTTCAGATTCAGTTTCTCAAGACGACGCCTCCACACTCGGAACGAATATCCATATATTATGCACTAACGTCACTGGTGCCATGTGTATGGTGATCATGGTAAAAACCTTAAGCCTACACATAAACCCAGTTGGTTGAGCATCGGATTCACATACTAATGGTTGTGGGTTCGAATCCCCGAGTGTGCTACATTAAAACTGGCCTTATCACTGTCCCATCTTAACATTATTGTTAAAGTGGTGTCAGTATAGGATTAGATAAGTCCCCCTTTCCTCCTCTTCCTTGAGATGGTTATCCCCGTCGGCCATATCACCTGAGGTGGGTGCCGACGTAAAAACTGAACCAAACCAAAACCATGAGCTGACCGGGTCCTGAGGGGCAAATCTGCACACAGGTAGACCACGGAGACAGGAAAATTCTCAACCTTTTACCCACCAGGCCGTGGTCTCTAGCTGGATCGAGAGACAACGACCGTTGATTGGAAGTACAACGCTAATGCACTTTACTGTTGGGCCTGAAGAACAGAGAGAGAGGGGGGCAGGGAGAGAGAGAGGGAAGAGAGAGTGAGGGAGAGAGAGAGAGGAAGAGAAAGAAAGAGAGAGAGGGGGAGAGAGGTGGAGAGAGGGAGAGAGAGACAGAGATGGGGAGAGAGAGAGGGAGAGAGAGAGAATGGGAGAGAAAGGAAGAGAGAGAGACAAACAGACAGACAGAGACAGAGAAACAGAGACAGAGACAGACAGAAAGAGAGAGAGAAAGAGACAGAGAGACAGAGAGAGGAAGAGAGACAGAGACAGACAAAGAGAGAGAGGGGAGAGAGAGCAAGTGGACACAGAGAGACAGACACGACATAAAGCAAGAAGAGAGAGAGAAAGAGAGAGAGGGAGAGAGAGAGTGACACAGAGAGACAGGACACAGAGAGACGACACAGACAGACAGACAGACAGCAAGATGAGAGAGAGAGGGGGGAGAGAGAGAGAGAGTGGACAGACAGAGAGAGAACATAGAAAGACAGACACAGACAGACAGCGAGAAGAGAGAGAGAGACACAGAGAGAGACAGAGACAGACAGACAGACAGACAAAACAGAGAAAAAGAGAGAGACACAGAAACAGAGACAGACAGACAGAGACAGAGATATATACGACTGTGTGATTGCATATTCAACAAAGGCCATGATACCTAGAGAAACGACTGTTCGAGCACACACTTCAGAAAAACATAAGAGGCAATGAATACAAAAATGGCGTGTGTACATCAACCACTAACCCCATACAACAGATCTCGAGTATACATACATGAATAAATTCGTACACAGAAATCCGTATGTAACAAGTCATGAATTTACAATGACAGGAATATACACGCACTCGACACTACTGAAACAAAAGAGGTGTCCCTGAACATATTCTGTACAAAAATCCACTTCCATAGCTAGGTAGACAGAAATACACGCAGACAGAAAAAGGTGGCGCTGCCATGCGACGATGGGATCTCTGAGCTAATGGAACACTCTCTAAAACCGTGGCCAGCCACTGGTCGCAATAACGAACAGAAAAACAGGGAAAGTGGTTTGCAAAAGTTACGGAAAGGACAGTTATAAAGTTTGGGAAAGCTGGCTTAAGGGGAGTTATAAGGTTTGGGAAAGTTGAGAAAAGGGGTGTTCTAAGATTTGGGAAAGTTGAGAAAGCTCAGTAAAGGGGAGTTATAAGAATTGGGGAAATTTGAGAAAAAGAGAATTATAAGGTTTTGGGGAAGTTGAAGTTATAAGGTTCGGGAAAGTTGAGGAAAGGGGAGTTATAAGGTTTGGGAAAGTTGAGGAAAGGGGAGTTATAAGGTTTGGGACATGTTGAGGAAAGGGGAGTTATAAGGTTTGGGAAAGTTGAGGAAAGGGGAGTTATAAGGTTTGGGAAAGTTGAGGAAAGGGGAGTTATAAGGTTTGGGAAAGTTGAGGAAAGGGGAGTTATAAGGTTTGGGACAGTTGAGGAAAGGGGAGTTATAAGGTTTGGGAAAGTTGAGGAAAGGGGAGTTATAAGGTTTGGGAAAGATGGGGGAAGGGGAGTTGTAAGGTTTGGGAAAGTTGAAGTTATAAGTTTGGGGAAAGTTGAGGAAACAAGAGTTATAAGGGTTGGGAAGGATAAAGTTATGAGGTTTGGGTAAATTGAGGAAAGCGGAGTAAAGGGGAGTTATAAGAATTGGGGAAATTTGAGAAAAAGGGAATTATAAGGTTTGGGGAAGTTGAAGTTATAAAGTTCGGGAAAGTTGAGGAAAGGGGAGTTATAAGGTTTGGGAAAGTTGAGGAAAGGGGAGTTATAAGGTTTGGGAACGTTGAGGAAAGGGGAGTTATAAGGTTTGGGAAAGTTGAGGAAAGGGGA
>CM060315.1:24886736-24899236 GCA_030674185.1 Monoplex corrugatus | reverse complement strand
TATTATTTTAATTATCGTTATTCTTGTTGTTATTATCATTATTACTACCATTATTATCACTACTACTACTATTATTATTATTATTATTACTACTTCTACTATTATTATTATCATTATTATTATCACTATAATTATTATTATATTATTATTGATATTATTATTGTTGTGGTTATTATTGTTATTATTATCATTATTACTACTACTGCTACTACTCTTGTGATTATCATGAGCTGTTTGAGACCCCCCCCCCCCCCCATACCAAAACGGATATGAGCATTCTAGAACGAGTGCAGAGAAGTGCAGCGCCTTTCATCACAGGGGACTAGAATCCCCACACCCCAGCATAAGAGTTCCTGCAGAAGATCGACCTCCGGTCCTCCAAGACCTCAGAAAACAACTTCGCTTTTCTTCTTCGGGTTTGTAGTTTCTTCAAGACGGATTCATCACATTCGGACAGTTCCAATATGCACTCCACCCAAATCTGCCAGCAAATTATCTGAAAAAAATTCCAAAGCCTGCGCAAAACCCTTATGCCATGGCAGGGTCTTGAAATGGGGAAGGGGAAAGAGGGACCTATGATACATTAAACTGACACCACCAGAATGATGGAAGCATTAAGATGGACAGCAGAACAGGTCAGTTTTAATGTGGCAGGCTGGGTTTGAACTCTAGGTATTAGATCTTGAGTCCACGGCTCTGCCACCTAGCCCGCAGCAGTGCCTCTCTCCTAATTTAACAGGCATGTAACTGTAATTGTGACCCCCCCCCCCCCCACCACGAAATCAGTCTTAACTCGCAGTCAGTCGAACAGCACTAGGAGCTGAAAAGGTGACTGAAGGTCTATCTGGGTGCTTTGACTTTTTCTCAAAATTGATTTCTGTACACTATAATCTATCTTCCACATAATTTTTTTTCTTGAAAAAATATTATTAATCAATTTAAATCGGTATTTTAATGCACTGATCGCAGCACAAAGAACGCAGTTTCCTACCAGAAGTACCTATCTTTGTCTCTTATTATGAACCGTAACCTGTACAGTACCCCACATGTAATACATGTAACTGAAGGAAAGCTCTTTGGTGCACCTTTCAGATAATGACAGCGAAAATTAGAAACAAACTGGGTCAAAGCCACCAAATAAAGAAATTTAAGGAAAATGTGTAGGAGAGCACACAAAAACTTTAAAGGCCGTTTTATCAAAATGGCCGTCATACAACTTAATGACTTTATAAACATACATAACTTCTACTATTTTTTTATACAAGCTTTATTCAGGTACCAAAAAAAATCAGCAGAATGTACACTTTCCAGTGATATGTATATATCTCAAAATGCCCAAAATGATAGTTAAGACTGATTTGTGGTGGGAGGTCACAATTGTTTCTTTCCCCACAGAAAAGGCAGCAGACGAAATCTTGTGTGGAGAGTTACGCAGTTTTCCCTGTTTCTTCTTTCTTTTGAATGTGAAGAAATTCTACCTGGTGCATTTCACAGCGCTACTTGACATGATCACCAACGCCATGCGGCAGGGCACATGGATGATGATGATGATGATGATGATGATGATATGACTTGACACGTCTTCCCTGTCGCTTGTTTGTGCTTAACCCCTTGACTCTTGTACCCAGTCCACCAGCATCCTGCATTGTCAACCATGCTAGTCAAGTAAAAAATTAACCCTCTAACTCCCTGACCCTTCCTGCAGGAATCTGGCGGATAACGTGAGAGAGTCAAACGATCAATTTTCTTGCAGTTGGTGAGAGGATGTTGGAGTTAAAGGGTTAATGCTTCCTGAAGTTACCTTCTTGTTTTCTTTAAATTAATGCTATGTCTGTGATTGACGTGATTTTTAAAAAAAATCTATTTTCGTTGTTATAACTGCGAAACAAAATATATGTTAAGACTACAACTAGTATCAATCATTCTTATGTCATTCTTGTTGCTTTTTGTTGTTGTTGTTGTTATTATTATTGGGGGTTGATAGTTTTCATCCATATATGGTTTGCTTTTTGTTGTTGTTATTATTATTGGGGGTTGATAGTTTTCATCCATATACGGTTTGCTTTTTGTTGTTGTTATTATTATTAGGGGATTGATAGTTTTCATCCATATATGGTTTGCTTTTTGTTGTTGTTATTATTATTAGGGAGTTGATAGTTTTCATCCATTTGTTGTTATTATTATTGGGGGGTTGATAGTTTTCATCCATATATGGTTTGCTTTTTGTTGTTATTATATTATTGGGGGGTTGATAGTTTTTGACCATTTATGGTTTGCTTTTTGTTGTTGTTTATTATTATTTGTGGTTTGGGTGTTGATAGTTTCATCTTATGGTTGCTTTTGTGTTATTATTATTATTAGGGTGATGTTTTCACATTATTTGCTTTTTGTTGTTGTTTATTATTATTGGGGGTTGATAGTTTTCATCCATATATGGTTTGCTTTTTGTTGTTGTTATTATTATTAGGGGGTTGATAGTTTTTGACCATTTATGGGTTTGCTTTGTGACGTGTGTTTGTTTTAAATGTGTCTTCCTTTGTCTCTCATACTTTTATAAAACGTTTGACCATTGATGTACGTAAGTAAATATTTCACTAAAATTAATTTTTTTGTTAATTTTTTTTTTGACAGTTCATCTTTTTTAATTTCAGTATGCTTATGTCATGTGTGCAGAGTAGCAAGGACTAACTGTAAGACAAGACCAGTGGGACCTAGTGCTACTACGATTCTTGAGTAAGAAAGCGTGTTAAAGTTTGGGTTTGCGTGCGTAGTGTTTGATACTAATGAACACAGAGCCATAAAACAGCTGGGTGTACTGTCAGTCTCATGTTTGTCATCGGTTCGGGCTATTGGTCTATGACTATTTTAATAAACAATTCAGATAGTTGACTTTACATACAATCGATTGTTGACGGGATTTAAACACACACACACACACCTCCTCTGTCTGTCTGTTTGTTTGTCTGTTTGTTTGTTTGTCTGCCTGTCTCTGTCTTTGTCTCTGCCTGCCTGCCTGTTTGTCTGTCTGTCTGTCTGTCTCTCTCCCCTCTGTCGCTCTCTCTCTCTTTCCCTGCCTGTCTGTCTGTCTGTCTGTCTCTCTCTCTCTCTGCCTGTCTGCCTGCCTGTCTGTCTGTCTGTCTCTCTCTGCCTGTCTGCCTGCCTGTCTGTCTGTCTGTCTCTCTCTCTCTCTGTCTCTCTCTCTCTCTCTCTCTCTCACACACACACACACACACACACACACACACACACACATACACACACACACACACACACACACATACACACACACACGCAGAGGCCTCAAAACCAAATACAGTTACGTCAACAACAACAACAACATCAACAAAAACAACAATAACAACAACAAATTGCAGCGAGCTGGAACACAATTGTGTGTGCGGGAAAGAAAATGACGTCAAATCTATGACGAAAGTTACATCAATAGCAAGCACCGCCCACAAATCTGCCTCTAGAGTTGACCACCCACAACCACTAGACTAGTATGCTCCCCCCCCCCCCCCTTCTTCTTATCCACCCCCCATCCCCCCCCCCCCCCCCCCCCCCCCCCCCCCGTCATTTACTTTTTCAGCCATCTGGATTCTACGACGTCATCTAACAGATACAAATTTACTATTAGATCATCCACGAGACCACCAATATTTGCATACACAATAAATGGTGATCAGTAAAAAACATGAAATCCCCTCCTGCAAAATAACAGCAAATGGCACAACCTTGACACAGGTTAATAAGTTCAAATACCTGGGAACGGTCATTTCATCAGACGGCAGATGCACATCGGAAATAGCTGGCAGAATCGGCCAAGCCAAAACAGCATTCAAGAAGATGACAAGCATTCTTACCAACAAATGCCTATCAATTAACATCAGAAAGAGAGTCCTTGAATGTTTTATAGAACCAATACTGTTGTACGGATGCGAGACGTGGACAGTCAGCAAGCAAAGCCAGAGCAGGATTGAGGCAGCCGAGATGTGGTTTCTCAGAAGAATGTTGAGAGTACCATGGACAGCAAAGAAAACAAACGAGACAGTCTTGATGGAGGCAGACACAAGTCGATCACTCATAAGGAAGATTAGGAAAAGACAAGCAACATTTATAGGCCATTTTATGAGGAAGGGGGATTTGGAGCACCTGGTCACAACGGGAAAGCTAGAGGGAAAGAGAGCACCGGGTAGACCCAGGGAGAAAATGCTGGACGGACTTGCAAGGTGGCTGAGGATGAAGAGGGTGGGGGAGATGCTGGGGGCAACGAGAGATAGAGATGGTTGGAAGTCCATGGTCGCCAACGCCATGCGGCAGGGCACCTGATGATGATGATGATGAATAAATAAATAAAAAATGAAAATGAATAAATAGAGATCGATGGAAATAGCAACAATATCCTCTGCGTAAAACCTCAGCATCGATTATACAAGGGATCTCAACCCAGTCCTCTCACCATCTGTGACAGTGGTCATGACAATTTCAACTTTTCAAGGCCATCTGATTTCCATCAGTCTAGGTGTCCATGGCAAAATGGCCACATTCAACACCGTAGTTCCTCCCCCCTCCCCCACCCCCACCCCCCTTCTGTTGAGATATGACCGTGACTAGTGAACCTGTGTCAGCTTGACCATAAAATAGTGACTCAGTGTACATGTACTAGTTTCTACTGACATTTATGTTCTGGGCTTGCCTTTTACTTTCGTCAACGCGCGCTGTCATCATTGCTATTGTTTTGTTTTCTTTATTTGTCTTTTGTGTAACCTACAATGCGTGGATAGGTAGATAACCCAACTTGGAAATAATTAAACCAAACACATTGTAAAGGAGATTGGAATGCTAATTTTTAGTTAAATCCATTGTAATGCAAACATTGATTAAATTTTAAAAAATTAAAAAAATTAAGTTTTAAATTACAACTTCAACTGGAGAAAATCATACACATACACACACATGCACACACACAGCCCACACAAACACACTTGTACACATACACACACGCACGCACGTACGCACGCGCACACACACACACACACACACACACACACACACACACACACACACACACACACACCACAACACGACACACACATATACGCACATACACACACAAACACACACACACACACATACACACACACACATACACACTCACTCACACACACACACACACACACACACACACACACACACACACACACGCACACACATACACACACTCACTCTCTCACTCACACATACACACGCACGCGCACGCACAGACAGACAGACAAACAGAGAAGACAGAGATAAGAGACAGACAGACAAACACAGACAGAGAGAGAGAGAGAGAACAATCGAAATCCAAAAGAGCAATCACAGAGAAAGGACACAAAAACCAAACTAATTCAGATACATACAATGGTAAACCACAGAAGAGCTTATGAAACTTGAGTCCCCGGCACTATCACGCCTCGCTGACACAATACTATAAGTACACGCTAACCACACGCTGACATTGACATTTCTGCCACATGTGTCGCACAACCATTGTCACTCACCCCACTGACTTCAAACTATAGTTCTGCAGTAACTGAAGCGTAGGCCACGCCGGACTACTGTTAACCACAGTCCGACATCCCGCAGTGGAGCCCGTGGTTCTGGACTTCTGTCAACCATTATGTGACATCTTACTGCAGGTTTGGACTCTGTTATCTATCCCCTGTCTGAGATCTCACAACGGACCTTGTGGCTCTGGACTATTTTAAACCACTGTCCAACATCTTACAGCAGAATTCCAGGCACGTGGCTCTGGACAACTCTTAAACACTATCCCACATCTCGCATCGGAGTGCCTGACTCTGATCTCCTGTTAACAGCTAACCGACATAGTGAGAACACCCGGCTCTGATCTCCTGTTAACAACTAACCGACATCTCAGTGAGAACACCCAGCTCTGATCTACTGTTAACAGCTAACTGACATCTCATTGAAAACACCCAGCTCTGATCTACTGTTAACAGCTAACCGACATCTCATTGAGAACACCTGGTTCTGATCTACTGTTAACAATTAACCGACATCTCATTGAGAACACCTGGTTCTGATCTACTGTTAACAGCTAACTGACATCTCATTGAGAACACCTGGTTCCGATCTACTGTTAACAGCTAACCGACATCTCAGTGAGAACACCCAGCTCTGATCTACTGTTAACAGCTAACTGACATCTCATTGAGAACACACGGCTCTGATCTACTGTTAACAGCTAACTGACATCTCATTGAGAACACCGGCTCTGAACTGCTGTTAACAGCTAACTGACATCTCATTGAGAACACCTGGCTCTGAACTGCTGTTAACAGCTAACTGACATCTTAGTGAGAACACCCAGCTCTGATCTCCTGTTAACAGCTAACTGACATCTCAGTGAGAACACTCAGCTCTGATCTGCTGTTAACAGCTAACTGACATCTCATTGAAACACTCAGCTCTGATCTCTTTACAGCACTGACATCTCTGTGAGAACTATCCGGCTTATCTACTGTTAACAGCTAACTGACATCAGTGAGAACACCCGGCTCGATCTACTGTTAACAGCTAACCGACATCTTATTGAGACCCCGGCTTTGATCTACTGTTAACAGCTAAAGGGACATCTCAGTGAGAACACGGTTTGATCTACTGTTAACAGCTACTGCATTCAGTGGAACTGCTTAATCACTGTTAACAGCTAAATGACATCTCATGAGAACATCTGGCTCTGACTACTGTTAAACAGCTATCTGACATCTCATTGGAATCACCGGCGCTGAACTCCTGTTAACAACTAACTGACATCTCATTGAGAACACCTGGATGATCTACTGTTAACAGACTAACTGACATCTTAGTGAGAACACCCGACTCTGATCTACTGTTAACAGCTAACTGACATCTCAGTGAGAACACCCAGCTCTGATCTACTGTTAACAGCTAACTGACATTTCATTGAGAACACCCGGCTCTGATCTACTGTTAACAGCTAACTGACATCTCATTGAGAACACCCGGCTCTGATCTGCTGTTAACAGCTAACTGACATTTCAGTGAGAACATCCGGCTCTGAACTGCTGTTAACAGCTAACTGACATCTCAGTGAGAACATCCGGCTCGACTGCTGTTAACAGCTAACGACATCTCATTGAGAACACCTGGCTCTGATCTCTGTTAACAGCTAACTGACATCTCAGTGAGAACACCCGGCTCTGAACTGCTGTTAACAGCTAACGACATCTCAGTGAGAACACCCGACTCTGAACTGCTGTTAACAACTAACTGACATCTCAGTGAGAACACCGGCTCTGAACTGCTGTTAACAGCTAACTGACATCTCAGTGAGAACACCCAGCTCTGAACTGCTGTTAACAGCTAACTGACATCTCAGTGAGAACATCCGGCTCTGATCTACTGTTAACAGCTAACTGACATCTCATGTGAGAACACCCGGCTCTGATCTACTGTTACATGCTAACTGACATTCATTGAGAACACCCGGCTCTGATCTACTGTTAACAGCTAACTGACATTTCATTGAGAAACACCGGCTCTGATCTACTGTTAACAGCTAACTGACATTTCATTGAGAACACCCGGCTCTGATCTACTGTTAACAGCTAACTGACATCTAGTGAGAACACTCGCTCTGATCTACTGTTAACAGCTAACTGACATTTCAGTGAGAACACCCGGCTCTGATCTACTGTTAACAGCTAACTGACATTTCATGAGAACACCCGCTCTGATCTACTGTTAACAGCTAACTGACATCTCAGTGAGAACACCCGCTCTGATCTACTGTTAACAGCTAACTGACATCTCATTGAGAACACCCGGCTCTGATCTACTGTTAACAGCTAACTGACATTTCATTGAGAACACCCGCTCTATCTACTGTTAACAGCTAACTGACATCTCAGTGAGAACACCCGGCTCTGATCTACTGTTAACGCTAACTGACATCTCATTGAGAACACCTGGCTCTGATCTGCTGTTAACAGCTAACTGACATCTCAATGAGAACACCTGGTTCTGCGTTTGTGTTGTGTGTCTATGATGTGTGTGTATGTGTGTGTGTATGTGTGTGTAGTGGATGCGTGTGTGTATGTGTTGTGTGTGTGTGTGGTGTGTGTGTGTGTGTGGTAGTGTCGTAGTGTGTGTTGTGTGTGTGTCTGTGTGTGTGTGTGTGTGTAGTGTCGCGTGTGCGCGCGCGCTGCGTCAGCGTACGTTACGTGTTTCTATGACACTTTCCTCTCTCAGCATGTGTGTGTGTGTGTGTGTGTGTGTGTGTGTGTGTGTTCGTGTTCGTGAATCATCCCTCTCCACACCAGTACAGGGAATGCATCTTGACCTGGCTGTATTATCCAGCACGCTACATGGACGTTAGTTGAGATAGTCAAGTATTGTTTTGGACCAATTGGCTTTGTCTGTTGGCTTTTTACCTTCTGATTTCAGAAATGTCTGAACACAAACGTGACGCTCCTATATATATGCATGTTTATGCTTAGAAACATATGTAGGGTACTCAAGTGGAAATAGGCGTCATGTACTTTTTCACACCAAGGTGTTTTAAGAGACAGGTAACAGCGTGGCTTTGAATTATGTCTATAGAAAGAGACGATTGTCAAGTGGACTAAACGTAGACTTCCATTCAGAAAATCCTGGGTTCGTTCCACCTTAACGCCTTCTCCAAGATGATAAAGGGTATAGTTTTTCCCCAATCTCTTTAGTCTAGTCCCCACCCCACCCACCCTGCTATTGTAAGGTTTGTCTGCCTTGATCGTGTGTGTATGTCTGGCGTGTGGGTGCGCTTTGATTTGAACTATAAAGATTTGACACTAAATGAACCCTGTGATTGTATAGAGAAAACAAAAAGCACCGAAAAAGCTTTTGTCACCTTCATAGACTATAGAAAAGCATTTGACAGCGTCATTCGTCTCGACCTGTTCAGCACAATGGTCAAAATGGGCTTTCCCAAAGACATCATTGCATGATTGCCTATTATGTATAGACCAAAAGGCTACAGTTAAATGGAACGATCAGAAATGTGAATTCTTCAACATCCACAGGGGAGTCAGACGAGGTTGTATCCTCTCCCTGAATCTATTTAACGTCTACATGGAAAAGTCATGAGAGATGCTGACAGCATGGGCATAAAGATGGTGAAGAAAAAATCTTACAAACCTGCGCTATCTGATGATACTGCGCTGCTAGCAGACAACATTACCAGCATAAAAGGAATTCTATACAAGGTGGATGCAGCAGGCAAAAAGACTGGTCAAACTTGAACGCCAAGAAAACAAAAGTGCTACATATCAAAGGCAAAGACACTGAAAGCAATCAAGACATCACAATTAACAAAGTTCCTTTAAAAATGTTAAGGATTACAAATGTCTTGGCACGTTAAAAACTGATGATGGAACCTGTTCCAAAGACATCAAAATAAGAATTGGAATGGCAAAGCAAAAAATGGTACAACTCAACAACATCTGGAAAGACAGAAGCACACCGAATGGCCTGAAAGTTAGACTTCTAAAATGCTTGATCTGGCCAGTCATGATTTATGGCTGCAAAGCCTGGACTCTCAGAAAAACTGATTGCAGAAGAATTGAGGCAGCAGAGACGTGATTTTACTGAATTGTTCTACGTGTCAAATGGACAGACAAAACAACTAATGAAAGTGTCCTGGAAGAACTTGATACCACCAGAAAACTTCTAGCAGACATAACGAGAGAAGACTAAGATACATTGTCCACGTGTCACGTGACAAGAACGCGGATCTCATGGCAAAAATCTTTCAAGGAAAAACAGTGGCAAAAAGGAAGAAAGGCAGACCTCCAATCTCATACATCGAGAACATAACCAACATCAGTAGCCTAAATATTCAAGAAATTGTCCACAAAAGTCAAGACAGAGCGGTCTGGAGGGAGATGGTGGCATCCAGTTGTTCGGCAGCCAGCAGCAAACCCAGTGCCACCGACAGGTGAGACAGGTAAATTGTGTTATTATGCTTAATTTCTCTTGGAGTGTATTGGCAAGCACTTAGAAAGGCGCTCTTCTTTGAAATGTCGGATAGTGGTTAACGGTATCACATTAGAGATCCTGGAAGTTGGCTCAGTAGCTGGCTTATGGAAACACATGCAAAACATTTGCATACATACTCACTAAAGGCGTAGTATGCATATCTGCACAGCAAAACAACGTATACATAAATACATCCAAAGGCAAAAACAATGAAAAATAAGAATGCTAAACACACACACACACACACACACACACACATACAAACACACCACACACACACACACACACACACACGCACACACACACACACACACACATACAAACACACACACACACACATACAAACACACACACACACACACACACACACACATACATACACACACACACAAACACACATGTTGTAGCTGAGACGAAACCGCAAGGAATAAAAAAAAACACACACACACACACATTTCATGTAAAATACACACATACACACACACATTTCATGTAAAATATTCATGAAGGCATTACCTAGGTGTCCGATAATGATTGAAACATGTAACACATTTCCTTCAGACATGGACAAAGCAGAAACTTTTGTGGATCTGTTCGCCAAAAACAGTAAAGTTGAAGGTTTATCTCCTGACTGCAAACATCACAGAGAAATGGAAGATTACAACCCAATCTACACTGATCCAGTACCACAGAATGATCTCTGGTTTAATTCTCCAATCACCTTAGAAGAGCTAAAAAACACAGTACTGTCTCTACACAACAAAAAGTTCGGTAGGTGTTGATGCAGTTTCGACTGAAATGATTAAACATCTCCCTGAAAACTACCTTATTTTCCTACACAAAATTTTGCAGAAATGCTGGGTTACTGGAACTGTGCCACAAATCTGGCAAAAGTCTATAGTTATACCAATCTTAAAAACAGGAAAATCGAAAACCGATAAAAACAGTTACAGTTACAGCTTTAACGTCCCACACAAGCAAACTAATGGAAAGATTGGTCTTAAACAGACTTTTACACTACTGTGATAAAAATAACGTTATTCCGGTAAACCAGGCAGGTTTTAGAAAAGGAAGATCCGCAGTTGAGCACCTAGTTAAACTTACAACTCAGATCAAACAACAGTTTGCCCGCAGAAAAAGTGTTTTAGCTACTTTCTTTGATGTGAAAAAAGCTTACGATCAAGTTTGGCATAAACGTTTATTGTTCAAGCTAAAATCTGTTGGTTTATCGGGCAATATGTTCAATTACATTAAATCGTTTTTAGCTAATAGAACAATTCAGGCAAGAGTGGGAGCTAGTTATTCTTCTTCACGATGCCTCGACATGGGGATTCCACAAGGTTCAGTGATAGCACCTATTTTATTTAATATCCTTATACAGGATCTTCCGAAAGCTCTTTCAAATCGTGTTGTTTTAGTACAGTACGCTGATGATATATGCACTTGGATGAATATCACTTTAAAAAAGACAACTCCACAGAGAACGCGAAATTACATCAGGAAGTTGTATCAAATTGATCTTGATAATCTTGGAAACTATATGTTAGAAAATGGGCTGTCGTTGTCAGCAGAAAAAACTAACATGATGCTGTTTGATCCTGGTGGTAACTCAAATAACTTGCCTATTTTCAAATTGCTTGGTGAAGTGTTAAATTACAAACAGGTCGTAAAATTCCTGGGAGTTTACATCACGTCCAAATTGAGCTGGAATGTCCATTTTGATTATATTTTAACAAAAGCGCGAAAAACCTTAAATTTTCTAAAGATACTAAGCAAATTACCCTGGGGAATGGATACAAATGTACTGATTCATCTGTCAACAGCGCTGGTCAGGTCTAAATTATCCTACGCGCAAGAAGTTTTCTTCAATGCACCCAAATATTTACTAAAAAAGATTCAGAGCTTGGACTGCAAAAGTCTTAAAATTGCACTAGGTGTACCAACTCATGCTTCTACTCTGGAAACGTACAAAGTTGCTGGAATTCTACCTTTAAACAACCATCGTGAGTTAGCTACAGCAAAGTTTGCAATTAGAACTACTTCACAAGTGGATAATTTTGTGAGCAAAGAAATTAACATCAGGTCTGATACTGACTTTCCAAAACGAGCAAAAAACATTTCATCACAAATTACAGCCGCAACTTACATATCTGGCCTGATCAAACAGTCCAACATAACAATGGATGAAATTGCTGAGAAACCAACGATAACGCCTATCCCTACATGGGAAATGCTAAATGCCACATTTGATCTCGATTATGCAAAAGTTAAAAAAGATGATAATGTCAACATTACGCTATCCACAGCTTGTGAACACATCGATGAAAAGTACAGTACCCACCTCCACATTTTTACCGATGGGTCAGTCTTAGCAAACCAGAGCGCTGGAGCAGCCTTTTATATTCCAAAATTTAACATTAAAAAGTCTTTTTTCATTGGGGCAAATGTATCTATAT
>CM060315.1:24861736-24866736 GCA_030674185.1 Monoplex corrugatus | reverse complement strand
GTAAGGGTGGGATTACTCTGTTTAGTTATCCGGTTGAGTTACTGCCCTGATCCTTGTCTTTCTGGGCTGATTCCAAGAACAAGAACAAAAACAAAAAAGAAGAGGAGAGGAGAAGAGGAGGAGGAAGGAAGAAGAGAAGAGAGGAAGAAGAAGAAAGAAAGAAGAAAGAAAGAAAGAAGAAGAAAGAAGAAAGAAAGAAGAAGAAAGAGAAGAAGAAAAAAGAAGAAGAAGAAGAGAAAAAGAGGGAGAAGAAGAGAGAAGAAGGAAGGAGGAGGAGAAGAAGAAGAAGAAGGAGGAGGAGGAAGGAAGGAGAGAAGAAGATGAAGAGAAGAAGGAGGAGGAGGAGGATGAGGAGGAAGAAGATGAAGAAGAAGAAAAGGAGGAGAAGGAGGACAAGGAGGAAGAAGAAGATGAAGATGAAGGAGGAGGAGGAGGAGAAGAAGAAAAAGGAAGCAGGAGGAGGATGAGGAGGAAGAAGAAGATGAAGAAGGAGGAGGACAAGGAGGAAGAAAAAGATGAAGAAGAACAAGGATGAGGAGGATGAGGAGGAAAAAGAAGATGAAGAAGAAGGAGGAGGAGAAGAAGAAGGAGGAGGAGGAAGAAGAGGAAGGAGGAGGAGGAGAAGAAGGAGGAGGAGGAAGGAAGAAGAAGAAGAAAAAGGAGGATGAGGACAAGGAGGAAGAAGAAGAAGAAAAAGGAGGATGAGGACAAGGAGGAAGAAGAAGAAGAAAAAGGAGGATGAGGACAAGGAAGAAGAAGAAGAAGGAGGAGGAGAGGGATGAGGAGGAGGAGGAGAAGAAGAAGATGAAAGAAAGAAAGAAAGAAAGAAAGACAGAAAGAAGGGAAAAGAAGATGAAGATGAAGAAGAAGAAGAAGGAAAAGGAGAAGGAAGAGGAGAAGGAGGAGGAGGAGGAGGAGGAGAAGAAGGAGGAAGAGGAGGAGAGGAAGAAGTCGGAAAAAAAAGAAGAAAGAGAACAAGATGAAGAAAAAGACGAAGACGAAGAAAATCTGACTGTAAAATTAAGCACAGGATCAACAGAACCCTTGACCCCATGACCCCATACAGACAGACGCAGACACCCACGTAAGACAGTAAAACAACAGTGAGAGTTATCAGCTGGACTTAGTGCTCTCACCATATTGCTTCCATTGACGCAAGGGGCTGTGCTATCTGAGCAAACAAATGGACCACGTAAGGGTGGGATTACTCTGTTTAGTTATCAGGTTGAGTTACTGCCCCTGATCCTTGTCTTTCTGGGCTGATTCCAAGAACAAGAACAAGAACAAAAACAAAAAAGAAGAGGAGGAGGAGAATGAGGAAGAGGAAGGAAGAAGGAGAAGAAGAGGAACAAAAAGAAGAAGAAGAAGAAAGAAAGAAAGAAGGGAAAAGAAGATGAAGAAGAAGGAGGAGGAGGAAGAAGAATATGAAGAAGAAGAAGGAGGAGGAGGAGGAGGAAGAAGAAGATGAAGAAGAAGAAGAAGGAAGAGGACAAGGAGGAAGAAGAAGATGAAGAAGAAGGAGGAGGAGGAGGAGAAGAAGAAAAAGGAGCAGGAGAAGGATGAGGAGGAAGAAGAAGATGAAGAAGGAGGAGGACAAGGAGGAAGAAGAAGATGAAGAAGAAGAAGGATGAGGAGGATGAGGAGGAAAAAGAAGATGAAGAAGAAGGAGGAGGAGGAGAAGAAGGAGGAGGAAGAAGAGGAAGGAGGAGGAGGAGAAAAAGAAGGAGCAGGAGGAGGAGGAGGAGGAGGAAGAAGAAGAAAAAGAAGGAGGATGAGGACAAGGAGGAAGAAGAAGAAGGAGGAGGAGGAGGAGGAGGAAGAAGAAGAAGGAGGAGGAGAGGGAGGAGGAGGAGGAGGAGAAGAAGAAGATGAAAGAAAGAAAGACAGAAAGACAGAAAGAAAGAAAGAAGGGAAAAGTAGATGAAGAAGAAGAAGAAGGAAGGTGAGAAGGAGGAGGAGGAGAAGAAGGAGGAGGAGGAAGAGGAGGAGAGGAAGAAGTAGAAAGAAAAAAGAAAGAAGAAAAGCTACAAGACGAAGAAGAAGAAGAAGAAGACCTGACTGTAAAAATAAGTACGGGATCAACAGAACCCTTGACCCCTTGACCCCATACAGACAGACGCAGACACCCACGTAAGACAGTAAAACAACAGTGAGAGTTATCGGCTGGACTTAGTGCTCTCACCATATTGCTTCCATTGACGCAAGGGGCCGCGCCGTCTGGGCAAACAAATGGACCACGTAAGAGTAAGTACAATATTTGTGGGAGTGGGATTATTCTGTTTAGTCATCCGGTTGAGTTACTGCCCTGATCCTTGATTTTCTGGGCTGATTCCAAGAACAAGAACAAGAACAAAAACAAAAACAAAAACAAGAAGAGGAGGAGGAAGAGGAGAATGAGGAGGAGGAGGAAGAGGAGAATGAGGAGGAGGAGGAAGCAGATGAAGAAGAAGGAGGAGGAGGAGGAGAAGAAGAAGAAGGAGCAGGAGGAGGACGAGGAGGAAGAAGAAGATGAAGAAGGAGGAGGACAAGGAGGAAGAATAAGATGAAGAAGAAGAAGGATGAGGAGGATGAGGAGGAAAAAGAAGATGAAGAAGAAGGAGGAGGAGGAGAAGAAGGAGGAGGAGGAGGAGGAAGAAGAAGATGAAGAAGGAGGAGGAGGATGACAAGGAGGAAGAAGAAGAAGGAGGAGGAGGAGGAGGAAGAATAAGATGAAGAAGGAGGAGGACAAGGAGGAAGAAGAAGATGAAGAAGGAGGAGGACAAGGAGGAAGAAGAAGATGAAGAAGGAGGAGGACAAGGAGGAAGAAGAAGATGAAGAAGAAGGAGGAGGAGGAGGAGGAGAAGAAGGAGGAGGAGGAAGAAGAAGATGAAGAAGGAGGAGGATGAGGAGGAAGAAGAAGATGAAGAAGGAGGAGGACAAGGAGGAAGAAGAAGATGAAGAAGAAGGAGGAGGAGGAGGAGGAGAAGAAGGAGGAGGAAAAGGAGGAAAAAGAAGATGAAGAAGAAGAAGGACGAGGAGGACGAGGAGGAAAAAGAAGATGAAGAAGAAGGAGGAGGAGGAGGAGAAGAAGAAGGAGGAGGAGGAGGAAGAAGAGGAAGGAGGAGGAGAAGAAGAAGAAGAAGAGAGGAGGAGGAGGAGGAAGTAGAAGAAGAAGAAAAAGAAGGAGGATGAGGACAAGGAGGAAGAAGAAGGAGGAGGAGGAAGAAGAAGAAGGAGGAGGAGAGGGATGAGGAGGAGGAGGAGAAGAAGAAGATGAAAGAAAGAAAGAAAGAAAGAAAGACAGAAAGAAGGGAAAAGAAGATGAAGATGATGAAGAAGAAGAAGGAAGATGAGAAGGTGGAGGAGGAGGAGAAGAAGAAGGAGGAAGAGGAGGAGAGGAAGAAGTAGAAAAAAAAAAGAAGAAAGAGAACAAGATGAAGAAAAAGACGAAGACGAAGAAAACGTGATTGTAAAAATAAGTACGGGATCAACAGAACCCTTGACCCCATACAGACGGACACAGACACCCACGTAAGACAATAAAACAACAGAGAGTTATCGGCTGGACTTAGTGCTCTCACCATATTGCTTCCATTGACGCAATGGCCGCGCCGTCTGAGCAAACAAATGGACCACGTAAGGGTGGGATTACTCTGTTTAGTCATCCGGTTGAGTTACTGCCCCTGATCCTTGACTTTCTGGGCTGATTCTTATTACACACATATGTAGCACCGTGTTGTCTGTATGTGTAACGTTCTTGGATTTCAGAAAAAAAAATCAAGAAGAAAAAGGGATAGGGGGTATTATTTTATGCCTGAGACTCGCTGTGTGTGCCCGAGCCTCTGTGTACGTGTGTGTGTGTGTGTGTGTGTGTGTGTGTGTGTGTGTGTGTGTGTGTGTGTGTGTGTGTGTGTGTGTGTGTGTGTGATGTAGTATGTATGTATGTATGTATGTATGTATGTATGTAGTATGTATGTATATGCATGCATGTATGTATGTATGTATGTATTATGTATGTATGCATGTATATATGTATGTATGTATGTGTGTGTGTATGTATGTATGTGTGCAACTATCGAACTACTGTCTATCTATCTATCATTCTATCTATCTATCTATCTATCTATCTATCTATCTATCTATCTATGTATCTGTCTGTCTGTCTGTCTGTCTCTTTCTCTGTCTCTCTTTCTCTCTCTATCTATCTCTCTATCTACATGTATCTATCTATCTATCTATCTGTCTGTCTGTCTGTCTATCTATCTATCTATCTATCATATCTATCTATCTGTCTGTCTGTCTATCTATTATCTATCTTTATAACTTCCTTTTTGTCTATATATCTATCATTACTGTTCTTTATTCGTTTCTTTTGTTTGCATGTTTTTAACTCATTTATGTTTTTGTAATCTTAATTGACGCACTTCCCTTTTATCTTTGTATGTTTTTTTTTTCTGTGTAGAATATCAAAGACTAACTGCAATATAGACTCAAAGGGACATAATGCTTCTAACTGTGGGTAATAAAAATATTTCAAAGTTTCTAGTTTCAAATTTCGATTAAAGGACAGCGGTTCTCTGTGCTGCTAGCGTGGGTTTCACATTCACCAGCATGGAGATTATTTCTTTTGCACATCTAAGATCTGTGTGAGGCAGCTCAAATGTGGTTTCTATGAAGAGTGTTATGAGTTTCATGTACAGAGAGAGAGACAGAGAGAGACAGAGAGAGACACACAGAGAGACAGAGAGAGAGACAGAGAGAGACAGAGAGAGACAGAGAGAGACACACAGAGAGACAGAGACAGACAGAGAAAGACAGAGGCAGAGACAGAGACAGAGAGACAGACAGACAGGCAGACAGAGACAGAGAGCTAGAGAAATAGAGAGACAGAGATGAAGAGAGAGACAGAGAGACAGAGGCAGAGACATAGTCTTGAAAAAAGCTATACACAGAAAGAACATTAATGAAGAAGAATAGCAAAAAGACAAACGTTTATAGGACACTTTATGAGGAAAGAGAAA
>CM060315.1:24851736-24856736 GCA_030674185.1 Monoplex corrugatus | reverse complement strand
TTCTATATGTTTATTGTTATTTCTATATTGTTATTTCTATATGTTTATTGTTATTTCTATATGTTTATTGTTATTTCTATATGTTTATTGTTATTTCTATATGTTTATTGTTATTTCTATATGTTTATTGTTATTTCTATATGTTTATTGTTATTTCTATATGTTTATTGTTATTTCTATATGTTTATTGTTATTTCTATATGTTTATTGTTATTTCTATATTGTTATTTTTATATGTTTATTCGTTATTTCTATATGTTTATTGTTATTTCTATATTTTATTTATGTTATTTTCTATATGTTTATTGTTATTTCTATATGTTTATTGTTATTTCTATATGTTTATTGTTATTTCTATATGTTTATTGTTATTTCTATATGTTTATTGTTATTTCTGTATGTTTATTGTTATTTCTATATGTTTATTGTTATTTCTGTATGTTTATTGTTATTTCTGTATGTTTATTGTTATTTCTATATGTTTATTGTTATTTCTGTATGTTTATTGTTATTTCTATAGCAGGCAGGCAGACAGACGGAGTTATACACAGTACCCAAGCCATCTTAAAAAAGGAAGGGGGGGGGGGGTGTAAATGACAAAAAATTCAACAAAACAAGATCCTCAGCAGTGTGAGTGAAAACATTCTGTGGAAAACAGCAAACAGCAAACAGACCTGTCAGTTCATAGCATTTTGCAACTTTCGTTGTAACAATCAACTCTACGTTACTTTTGATTCTGACTGTCTGCGTACTGTCTGTCATTTGTTTCTTTTCTTGTGTGTGTGTGTGTGTGTGTGTGTGTGTGTGTGTGTGTGTGTGTGTGTGTGTGTGTGTGTGTGTGTGTGTGTGTGTGTGTGTGTGTGTCTGTCTGTGTGTGTGTGTGTGAGTGTGTGTGTGTGTATGTGTGTGTGCGTGTGTGTGTGTGTGTGTGTGTGTGTGTGTGAGTCTGTCTGTCTGTCGTCTCTGTCTGTCTGTCTGTCTGACTGTCTGTTTGCTGCTGTCTATGTGTGTGTTATATATATTATATATATATATATATATATGTGTGTGTGTGTGTGTGTTATATATTATGTTGTGTGTGTGTGTGTGTGTGTTAGTGCGTGTGTGTGTTTTGTTGTGTGTGTGTGGTGTGTGTGTGTGCGTGTGTGTGTGTGTGTCTGTGTGTGTGTGTCTGTGTGTGTGTGTTAAACTGACGAAGGTTCACGTTTTTGTTGTGTCTGTAAACACACAGGTAAAGGAGAGATGTTTCTTTTAGCTTTAAGACCCTAACATGTACACATCAACAGCAAAGGGTCAATGTGAGAGACAGTGGAAGACAGAGAAACTGAGAAAGAAAGAAACTGGAGAAGAAGAAGAATAGCAACAACAAGATGGAAAGAGATAGAGACAGAAAGAGAAAGAAAGAGAGAGAGAGGGGGGAGGGAAGAGAGAAGAGACAGACAGGCAGACAGACAGACAGACAGAGAGATTGAGGCACAAAGAGAGACTGAGGCACAGAGAGACAGACAACAGACAAAAAAACAGACAGATGGACAGAGACAGATAAACAGAGAAAGAGAGAGACAGACAAAAGAAACAGACACAGACAAAGACAGAGACAGGCAAACAACCAGTCAGAGAGAAACACAGAGAGACAGAGAGACAGACAAAGACAGACAGACGGAGACAGAGGGACTCAGAGAAAATCCCCAACGAAAACAGCAACAATTAAACGTCAACACATACATAAAAACAAGCTGTTCTAACATATTCTCCTTTATCATACAATTATCATCAAAAGAAAATTCAAATTTTGTACTTCTCAAGGTCACTCTAACCTTAAAAAAGCATCCGATAAAATAAGACTTAACAAGCTGTGAGGACAATGGTAGATTGTCCAAACAATGAAACCAGAATGTAAATATTGTCAGATGCTGAAAAATGCTGTTCACACATTTTTTTCAAAACATTCATTTATTGTACGGATTTTGTGTGTGTGTGTGTGTGTGTGTGTGTGTGTGTGTGTGTGTGTGTGTGTGTGTGTGTGTGTGTGTGTGTGTGTGCATGTGTTTGTGTGTATATGCAAGTGTACGTCTGTCTATCTGTCTGTCTGTCTCTGTCTGTCTGTCTGTCTGTCTGTCTGTCTGTCTCTCCTGGGCGTGCCTGTGTGTTAGAATAAATGATTAGCGACATCGACGAAGAGAATTTTTTTTTTTTAAATTTTTTTTATAGATTTAAGTGACTTTCATACTTGGCACCAAGATTTTCAAACATATGTATTTGCGATTTCCTTAACAATCCACAACTTTGGTCAATCCAGATGTAGCTGAGAAAACTTAAACCAGAAAAGCACGAAAATAGAATCAGAACGCGTATTTAATACAACCAGACAAGACAACATCAACAAACGCCTGTTTCGTCTGGTTGTATGAAAAACGCGTTCTGATTCTGTTTCATGTTTTTCTGGTTCCTGTTTGCTTGAACGCGAGCGGTCGTACTTGTTTTGGATCTGAAAAAAAAACAACTTAGCTAACACTGTTTATATATCACAGACGCACATTTACAGAGAGAGACAACAACAACACACACACACACACACACACACACACAACAACACACACCACACACACAACACACACAATATACAGCTCTTTGCGTTCGATCTGAATCAATCTCCGCAACGCGAGACACTGAAAACAAACCTGATCTTCCTCATGAAAAAATCTTACCTTCCTCAATCTGTCTCTCTGTCTGTCTGTGTTGTGTGTTGGTCTCTCTCCTCTTTTTCTTCTCTGTCCTGTCTGTCTCTGTCGTCTCTGTCTCTCTATCTCTGTCTCTGTCTCTGCTCTTCTCTGTCTCTCTCGTCTCTGTCTCTCTCGTCTGTCTCTCTTCCTGCTCTCTATCTCTGTCCGTCTCTCGTCTCTCTTCCTCTGTCTCTCTCTCTTCTCTCTCTCTACTCTCTCTCCTCCCCCCTTTAAAGAACGAGGAACCGCCACATTCAAAAACCAACCAAACAAACAAACAAGCAGGCAAAAATCTCACCTTCCTCTCATTTCAGAGAGAACAACGAACCCGGCAGTTTTGTATCCATGTTTAATTCAATGTTGTTTTTGAACCAGCACAAGCTCTCCCATATTTCTCGTTCCTTTTTATTTTCTTCTTTGGAGGAAGGCTCACACTATCGTCTCTTCGAACGCGCGGCGGCGGGGAAAGACAGCACACGTTTTTTTCCAGCTCTATTTATACGAACGGCCAGTTGCTTGCTGTTTGTTTGACAACCGTGTCTGCTTAGTCCCTTCCGTGCACTGTGTGATCGTTTCATAGACAGTGGGGGGGGGGGGGAGACGAGAGAGGTATGAAGAGCGAAGGTAGGAGACACAGAGAGAGAGAGGGGGGGGGGGAGGGAGCATAAAGCGCATAAGTTTCTTTTACGCTCTGAGAGAGAAGAAGACAGACAGACAGAGATAACAGACAGACAGACAGAGATGGAGAGAGAAAGACAGAGAGAAAGAGAGAGACAGAGAGAGATAGATGGAAAGAATGAGAGAAAAGGAGTGGGTGAGTGAGTGAGTGAGTGCGCGCGCGCGCGCGTGTGTGTGTGTGTCTGAATGTGTGTGTGTGTGTGTGTGTATGAGCGCGCGTGCGTATGTGTATGTGTGCGCGCGCGTGTGTGTGTGTTTGTATGTGTGTGTGTACTTGTGTGTGTAATGTATGTGTATGTATGTATGTGTGTGTGCATGCGCGCGTGTGTGTGTGTGTGTGTATGTGTGTGTGTGTGTTTGTGTGTATGTGTGTGTGTTTGTGTGTATGTGTGTGTGTGTGTGTGTGTGTGTGTGTGTGTGTGTGTGTGTGTGTGTGCTTGCGTGTGTGTATGTGTCTTCAAATGAGAGCTTTAGAGAAGAAAGAGATTGACAGAGGAGAGAGAGAGAGGAGAAAGAAAGAATGAGAAGAGAAAGAGAAGAGAGTGAGAGAGGAGAACAAAGAATGAAAGAGAGTGATAGAGTGACAGAGACAGAGACAATATGAGAGTGAGAACGAGACAGAAAGAGAGACAGGCAGACAGACAGACAGACAAGACAGACAGACAGACAGTCAGACAGACAGAGATAGAGAGAGTTCTCTAAGCAACCTAAACACATCTGCAAATAATCTCACCACTGTCACTCAATTTCAACAACAACGAACAAATCCTGTTCACAACCTTTTCCAATGCTGTTTCTCGTTTTCTTTTTTTTTCTTTTTTTTTCCCTCCTTCCTTTTTGGTCTCTTTTCTTTCTCTTTCTTTTTTTTCTTGCTTTCTCACCCCAGACTAACAATTTCAAGCTGTTGTGTCTCGGAGACTGATGGTGATGGAAAAGGTATTTGTTCTCAGCTCTAAAAAAAAAAAAGAAGAACAAAAACAACAATAAATGATGGGTTCCTTAGACTCTGACAGCTGATTACGGCTACGGAGCCAGTCCACTCTCCGTGCAATGTGTATCTCTTCCCAGAGACAGGCGAAGACAGAGAATGAGAGGGACAGTCGAAAGGAATAACGGACAGAGGGAGAGAGGAATGGCGGAGAGAGGGAGAGAGAAGGGGGAAAATAGCTGTGTGGAGCGTGTATCTGTGTGTGTGTATGTGTGTGAGAGAGAGAGAGCGAGAGAGAGAGAGAGAGGAGACGAGACGAGACAAGAGAGGAGAGAGAAAGAGAGAGAGAGAGAAAAAAAGAGAGAGAGAGAGAGAGAGACGAGACACAGAGAAAGAGACAGACAGAGAGACAGAGAAAAAAGAGAGAGGGAGAGACCGAGACAGAGTGACAGAGAGAGACACAGAGACACAGATACAGAGAGAGACACACAGAGAGAGACACACACACAGAGACAGAGAAACAAACAGAAACAGAGAGACAGACAGACAGAGAGAGAGAGACAGAGAAACAGAGACAGAGAGAGAGAGAACAGAGACAGAGAGAGGGAGTGCAAAGACAAGAGAGAGAGGACAGAGAGAGAGAGAGAGAGAGAGAGAGGACAGAAACAGAG
>CM060315.1:24841736-24844236 GCA_030674185.1 Monoplex corrugatus | reverse complement strand
TGTGTGTGCGTTTATGTGTGTATATGTTTGTTTTTGTGTGTATGTGCAAGTGTACGTCTGTCTGTGTGCTTGTCTGTCTGTCTGTCTGTCTGTCTGTCTGTCTGTCTCTCTCTCTCTCTCTCTCTCTCTCTCTCCTCTCTCCTCTCTCTCTCTCTCTCTGGGCGTGTCTGTATGTTAGAATGAATAGAACAAATGACTAGCGACATCGACGATGAGAATTCTAAAGCGCAATACCTCAGGGGCCGACTCGGCTGGGTCCATTAATATTCTTTTCAACGGTTCGGCTTGTCTATTATTAAAGAAATGATTAACAGCAGCTTCTTTTACCTGACATGCCATAAGGTAATCTATGATCTCTGTCTCATTATGTCATAGAAAAAGTGTTCTGTCGTTTTCTTTGGTACTGGTGTAAGAAGACATTTTCCTTGTTAATTTTGACATTTTGAAAGAAAAGAAAAATAACAAGTCTTTCCTCTTTGATTGATCACTTTGGGGAACACACAGAGAGAGGAAGGGAGGGAGAAAGAGAGGGGAGAGAGTGAGACAGACAGACAGACAGAGAGACAGAGAGAGAGAGACAGAAAGACAGAGACAGAGAGACAGACAGACAGATAGACAGACAGATGAGACAGACAGACAGATAGACAGACAGACAAAGAGACGCAGACAGGGAGACAGATAGGACGACAGACTGACAGACAGACAGAGAGACAGACAGAGACAGACAGACAGAGAGAAAGACACAGAGAGAGAGAAAGTGAGAGACAGACAGACAGACTGACTGCAGACAGAGACACAGAGAGAGACAGAAAAGAGACAGACAGACAGTCAGTCAAAAAGATATAACGACGGAGAGATAAGAAGACACACACAGCACATGCGCGCACGCATGCACACGCACACACACACACACGCATGCACACATACGCGCGCACACACACACACTTGCACGCACACTTGCACACACTCACACTTACACAAACAAACAAACATACACACACAACACACACTCATTCACACTCACACCCACCCACCTACCTACCCCCTTACACACCAACACAACACACACACACACACACACCACACACACACCACACACACACACACACACACACATACATACATACAACATAATACACACACCTCTATATACAACACACAAACGTAAACACATATATATATACAAAATACAAACACACACCCCACCGGAAATAAAATTAATAAATCAAGACAGAGATACTGAAACAGAGAGACACAACCACGCAAAACTAAATAGTCTGAATATCTGAATGTTAAAAAAAAAACGTACCCACAATGATTTAGTTACATGCTCACAATTTTTCATAGCACTATAAAACTCCCAGCATTTCAGAAGTTTCGTATGTACAAGTTTGAATCTGCGTGTACCATTTTCCACTGACAACTCACAATGATAGACAAAGTGTGCATACATCAGGAAGGCTTTTTTTTCTACTGGTTTTGGTCAGTATTTTGTTTCTGTATCCATTTTTCTAAAATCCTAAATTGGGTCACAAATAAAAGCCTGATCAGGTTACAACGTATAAACCAGTCACCGCGGTAAAGTGGTTAGCGCAACAAATTGCTGACTGGGAAGTTTGGGTTCGAATCCCCATAAGTTTACAACAACAACAACAATAACAAAAAGAACAGAAAAAGAAACACTATGGGATTTTTCGGTCTAGATTTTTTTTTCTTTTTAAGGATCATCGCACTCAGGGAAGTTACCTTTGTGCATATCCTTTTTTTTTTTTTTTTTTTTGGTCTCATTTCATAATACATTTCGCTCTGTTTTTTTCTTTTTGTCTGCCTAGAGTTACATCTGCCTAGAGCTGAGCCGTTGGAAAGCCTAGAACAACAAGACTGAGTTTTACCCACTTTACGGATGCGTCTTTGAGGGTGGTGCTTAATTAACTTTTCTGACCAAAAAATGTAGACAGTAAGTTGCTTAGATCTTGATTCATTTTTAAACCTCCAATGTATGAAATATCATTATGTATATTCTGAATGTTATATGGAGTACCTATGTCAACAATATCTTTTCGTGTGCATATGATTTTTTTAAAATTTTTATTACCACGTCGTCTGTCCTGAGCCTCAGGACAGAGGACAGGGAGGGTGGAAGATGTACTTGCAGTGACAAGGGATAGATGCATATGGAGGGCCACGATCGCCAACGCCATGCTGCAGGGCACATGATGATGATGATGACGTCGTCTATTTGATGTCCGTTTGTTGTAAAACAAATAATAAATGAAAATGTTTATTTGGAAAAAAAAAATGATGACCAACACCGCAAGTATCTGTATCTCTCGGCCTGGCAGACGGCAGAAAGAAAGCGTAGAGCGTTCAGCCCAGTCAGGCAGTCTTAAATTCAAAATGGAACTCCGCGGTATCATCACTATCACCCCTATTCACATTATCATTGCATTGGGGGGGAAATAAGTGCTTCAAACTCTGTGGCCCTTCATATCTACTTCTC
>CM060315.1:24831736-24836736 GCA_030674185.1 Monoplex corrugatus | reverse complement strand
ACAAACTTGACGCTATTGTAGTTTTAGACAAACTTGACGCTATTGTAGTTTTTAAGACAAAACTGACGCTATTGTAGTTTTAGACAATCTTGACGCTATTGTAGTTTTAGACAAACTTGACGCTATTGTAGTTTTAGACAAAACTGACGATATTGTAGTTTTAGACAACACTGACGATACTGCAGTTTTAGAGAAACTTGACGCTATTGTAGTTTAAGACAAAACTGACACTATCGTAATTGTAGACAAAACTGACGCTATTGTGGTTTTAGACAAAATTGACGCTATTGTAGTTTTAGATATATGGGCTACTTGGTTCTTTTTGAAAGTAGCTGTGGACTCAAGATCTGATGTTTGGAGTTCAGTCCTGACAGCTTTCAGTTCCCGCGATTATCTCAGCGTGTTTAAGTGTCAGGATAACAGGAAGAAGAAGAAGGAAAGGCTGTGTACACGAGCTTCTATTATCTTTAAATGTAGACTAGGTAAGACATAGGCTAGGTAGGGCCTCAGCACCTGGCCAGCTCATGGGTTTATGTGCAGGCTTAAGGTTTGTGCCATGATCACCATACATATACATGGCACCTGTGACGTTAGTACATATGGAATTCGTTCCTAGCGCGGAGACGTCATTTTGAGAAACCGAAACTGAAACTGAAACTGAAACTGAAACTTCTATCATCTTTGAACCTTTCAGAGCGGTTAGATTATTGCTACAGTAGACACTGGTGATACAAAAATCACGTCCTTGAACACCATGCTTAGGGAGAGGGGGCGGGGGGAGTTTGATTTCCAACATTCGATACCGTCTTGCCAAGTAGTCGACTCCCAACATACAGAGTACGTATATTACACACTATATATACGTATATACAATGCTGTATGACCCCCCAGCCCCACCCACGCATCTTCCTTCCCTTATCTCTGCCACTGCCATGTTCAGAAAGAGGGGAGGTAGGGGTGGTTGTTGTTTTTTTTCCAACATTTGACACCATCTTGCCACATACTCCCACCATACAGAATACATGTATACATACTCTCACCACAGAATGTATAGAATGCTCTATGATCTCTCACCCCTTCATCTTCCTTCCCTTAACTCTCTGCACTGCCTTGCTCAGAAAGAGGGTGGGGGAGGGATGTTTGATCTCCAATATTTGATACCGTCTTGCCACATACTCCCACCATAGAGAATACATATATACATACTCCCACCATTCAGAGTACGTATATACATACTCCCTCCATACAGAGTACATTTATACATACTCCCACCATAAAGAGTACATATATACATACTCTCACCATACAGAGTACATATATACATACTCCCTCCATACACAGTACATATATACATACTTCCACCATACAGAGTACATATATACATACTTCCACCATACACAGTACATATATACATACTTCCACCATACAGAGTACATATATACATACTCCCACCATACACAATACATATATACATACTCCCACCATACAGAGTACATATATACATACTCCCTCCATACAGAGTACATATATACATATTCCCACCATACAGAGTACATATATACATACTCCCACCATACAGAGTACATATATACATACTCCCTCCATACAGAGTACATATATACATATTCCCACCATACAGAGTACATATATACATACTCCCACCATACAGAGTACATATATACATACTCCCACCATACAGAGTACATATATACATACTCCCACCATACAGAGTACATATATACATACTCCCACCATACAGAGTACATATATACATACCTCCCACCATACACAGTACATATATACATATTCCCACCATACAGAGTACATATATACATACTCCCACCATACAGAGTACATATATACATACTCCCACCATACAGAGTACATATATACATACTCCCACCATACAGAGTACATATATACATACTCCCACCATACAGAGTACATATATACATACCTCCCACCATACACAGTACATATATACATATTCCCACCATACAGAGTACATATATACATACTCCCACCATACAGAGTACATATATACGTACTCCCACCATACAGAGTACATATATACATACTCCCACCATACAGAGTACATATATACATACTCCCACCATACAGAGTACATATATACATACTCCCACCATACAGAGTACATATATACATACCTCCCACCATACACAGTACATATATACATACTCACACCATACACAGTACATATATACATACTCACACCATACACAGTACATGTATACATACTCCCACCATACACAGTACATATATACATACTCCCACCATACAGAGTATATATATACATACTCACCATACACAATACATATATACATACTCCCACCATACAGAGTACATATACATATACTCCCACCATACAGAGTACATATACATATATACAGAGTACATGTATACATACTCCCACCATATACAGTACATATATACATACTCCCAACATACAGAGCACATATATACATACTCCCAACATACAGAACACATATACATACTCCCACCATACAAAGTACATACCACATATATACATACTCGCACCATACACAGTACATATATACATACTCCCAACATACAGAGTACATATATACATATTCCCACCATTCAGAGCACATGTATATGTATATACTCCCACCATACAGAGTACATATATACATATTCCCACCATACAGAGTACATATATACATACTCCCACCATACACAATACATATATACATACTCCCACCATACAGAGTACATATATACATACTCCCTCCATACAGAGTACATATATACATACTCCCACCCTACAAAGTACATATATACATACTCCCACCCTACAAAGTACATATATACATACTCCCACCATACAGAGTACATATATACATACTCCCACCATTCAGAGCACATGTATATGTATATACTCCCACCATACAGAGTACATATATACATAATCCCACCATTCAGAGTACGTATATACATACTCCCTCCATACAGAGTACATATATACATACTCCCACCATACAGAGTACATATATACATACTCCCACCATACAAAGTATATATATACATACTCCCACCATAAAGAGTACATATATACATACTCCCACCATACAAAGTACATATATACATACTCCCACCATGAGGAGTACATATATACATACTCCCACCATACAGTGGATGGTCAGGTCAGACAAATAGGTCTGCTACTGGCAAGCTGTAGCCCAGTACTACCTGTCACAGCAGGAGACTTGGAGAGGGGATTGGCGCCACCAAGGATTAACCTAAGCCCACAGAAAAGATATGAGAGACACTATAGCCAACAACATACCGGATCGGTCGGGGCCCGGGTTACAAACGACCGCGCTTACCACTGACAAGCACCAGGGTGGAAGTGAAAAGTCAGCTACTGGGGCAAAGACATCATTCAAACTGCCAACGGAAAAAGCTACCATTGGAACCTGGAATGTCCGTACACTCCATCAGTGCGGCAAAGTAAAAGAACTAGAACACGAGCTGAGACGCTACCAATGGGACATTGTGGGTATATCGGAAGTAAGATGGACAGGCTTCGGAGAAGCAATCACAGAGAAAGGACACAAGATGTGGTACAGTGGCGAAGAGTCACTACATGAAAATGGCGTAGCTTTCATCGTACGCAAAGAAGTCATTGGATGCATCATGAGCTGCACGCCTGTCAACAGCAGAATCATCAGCATTCGGGTGTCAGCCAAACCAAAGAACATCACCATCATACAAGTGTATGCTCCAACTACCAGCCACGAAGACCAGGTGGTTGAAGAATTCTATGAGAAAATAGAAGACACCATCGGAAAAGCCCCCAGGAAAGACATCATCATAGTTCAGGGGGACTTCAACGCCAAAGTCGGCCCAGATGCCTACAAAAACTGGGCTGGAACAGTGGGTCAATTTGGCACAGGGGAAACTAATGACAGGGGACTTCGCCTTCTGGAGTTTGCCTGCACCCAACGGCTCACCATTGCCAACACCCTCTACCCCCACAAACTGTCAAGAAGAACAACCTGGCATGCGCCGAACGGAAAGACTCACAACCAGATCGACTTTGTCCTCACACCGCGGCGCTTCAAATCAAGCATTAATAAAGCAAAGACGAGGACATACCCTGGAGCTGATATAGGCAGCGACCACGACCTCGTGCTGCTCACAATGAAGATCAAATTGAAAAAGAAGTACCAAGCTGCGCAGCCACGCATCAAGTTTGACCTGGAAAAGCTAAAAGATCCAGAGATAGAAGAGGCATTCCAGGCACAGCTCGGGGGGCGGTTCGCGGCACTCAACTTCCTGGACAGCGACATCAACGACCTCACAAACAACTTTGGTGAGGCAGTCCGCGAAACAGCAGAGGAGGTACTGGGGCGACAGAGGAAGAAACACCAAGCATGGATCTCAAATGACATCCTTGACCTCTGCGACAACAGAAGATCACTGAAGAAGACGAAAAACTCCAGCCCTGAAGAAGCCGCACAGTATCGTAAAACCAACAACCTTGTAAAGAAGAAAATGATTGAAGCCAAAGAACAATGGATCAACAACCAGTGTGAGAACATCGAGAAAGGCATGAAAAAAGGAAACAGCAAACATGCCTTCACCACACTGAAAAACCTTACCAAGACGCAGCAAAACAGATCGTCAGTCATCGAGGATACCTCAGGCGAGCTGCTGACAGAAAGCTCCGCTGTTCTGAACAGATGGACGCAGTACTGCCAAGAACTATACAACTACCCAATACAGCCAGATGACAGTTTGTTTCAGGGGGACTCAACACCATTGAGGGAATCCTCACCGCTACCAGTGATGAGAGAAGAAGTGGAAGAAGCCATCCGCAGCCTACCAGCAGGGAAATCACCTGGAGCAGACAATATCCCAGCAGAGCTGCTCAAACATGGAGGGAATGATTTGGTCACTCGTGTAACATCGATTTGTCAGAAGATCTGGGAGACAAAACAGTGGCCCACAGAATG
>CM060315.1:24821736-24824236 GCA_030674185.1 Monoplex corrugatus | reverse complement strand
AGATTCATGAAGGAAGATGGAAAGTAAGAACAGGGAGAGGAAGGGTTAACGCGGGAAACCGGTGGGTAGAAACAGGGAGATAAGAAGGGTTAATGTAGGAAGATGGTGGGTAGAAACAGGGAGATAGGAAGGGTTAATGCAGGAAGATGGTGGGTAGAAACAGGGAAAGAAAGGGTTAATACAGGAAGATGGTGGGTAGAAACAGGGAGATAGGAAGGGTTAATGCAGGAAGATGGTGGGTAGAAACAGGGAAAGGAAGGGTTAATGTAGGACGATGATGGGTAGAAACAGGGAGATAGGAAGGGTTAATGTAGGAAGATGGAGGGTAGAAACAGGGAGATAGGAAGGGTTAATGTAGGAAGATGGTGGGTAGAAACAGGGAGATAGGAAGGGTTAATGTAGGAAGATGGTGGGTAGAAACAGGGAGATAGAAAGGGTTAATGTAGGAAGTTGGTGGGTAAAAACAGGGAGGTAGGAAGGGTTAATGTAGGAAGATGGTGGGTAGAAACAGGGAGGTAGGAAGGGTTAATGTAGGAAGATGGCAGGTAGAAACAGGGAGATAGAAAGGGTTAATGTAGGAAGATGGCAGTTAGAAACAGGGAGATAGAAAGGGTTAATGTAGGAAGATGGTGGGTAGAAACAGAGAGGTAGGAAGGGTTAATGTAGGAAGATGGAGGGTAGAAACAGGGAGGTAGGAAGGGTTAATGTAGGAAGATGGCAGGTAGAAACAGGGAGATAGAAAGGGTTAATGTAGGAAGATGGAGGGTAGAAACAGGGAGATAGAAAGGGTTAATGTAGAAAGATGGTAGGTAGAAACAGGGAGATAGGAAGGGTTAATGTAGGAAGATGGTGGGTAGAAACAGGGAGATAGAAAGGGTTAATGTAGGAAGATGGTAGGTAGAAACAGGGAGATAGAAAGGGTTAATGTAGGAAGATGGTAGGTAGAAACATGGAGATAGAAATGGTTAATGTAGAAAGATGGTGGGTAGGAAAAGAGAGATAGGAAAGGTTAATGCAAAAAGCAGGTGACTAGAAACAGGGAGATGAAAGGTTAATGCAACAAGCAGGTAGGTAGAAACAGGGAGAGGAAGGGTTAATGCATAAATCTGGTGGGTAGAAAACAAGGAGCAGACTAAGGGTTAATGCAGAAATATAGTGGGTAGAAACAGGAGGAGAAAGGGTTAAAATAAACGTAAACATGGTCGACCAGTCCTTTATCAGAAACGTTTGCTACCAATCAGTCTTTTTATCTGGAACCACTGCAGGCAATCAACATGAACGGCACTGCTTAACCCCATCTGGGATAATTGAATTGTGACTGATAGTTTACGCCAAAGCCCTACTAGGGAGAAAGATTGTCGCTAGGGTGATACTGGTTTGCATTAAATGAGGTTGGGTTTTGAACCGTAGAGATAACGCAACAACGATGTTTTTCGCTAAAAACGAATCTTTAAAGAAAAAGGGGGAAATTTTTTTAAACAAAAATAAAGCGATAAGAAAGAAAAGAAGGAAAGAAGGAAAGCTTCTCCCTCCCTCCCTCTGTCTCGGTCTCGGTCTCTGTCCTTGTCTCTCTGTCTCTCTGTCTCTCTGTCTCTGTCTCTGTCTCTGTCACTGTCTCTCTCTCTCTCTCTCTTTCTCTCTCTCTCTTTGTATGTCTGTCTCCCTCTCTCTGTCTCTCTCTGTCTCTGTCTCTCTCTCCATCTCTCTCTCTCTGTCTCTCTTTCTCTCTTTCTCTCTCTGTCTCTCTCTCTCGCTCTCTCTCACTCTCTAGATAGTACCATAACCCTGGGATCGTAGGGGAGTGAGGTGGCAGAGACCTCAACTTTTCCCGGGGCCAGCACCATGAGGGTGGTGCCCATCCCCTCTCCCTCGCTTCAACTTCATATTCATATTCACTTTTTTTTGTAACCAAGACTTCAGAAAGACAAGAAAGCTAACTGGTCTTCAAGGGGCGGGACCTGGGAATTCAACCTATCTTCAAGGTTTTACACCAAGGCAGTCCGGCAATGCCCTGCTCTTCACGATTTTCAACCGCCGTGGGATCTTTAGCGTGCGCAGCCAGAAGGCACACGGGTCCAACTTGTTTTTCGTCCCCTTCCGAAGGACTAGACGTTCAGTTCGATTTTCCTGTCAAACTGAGGAGAAAAATCTAGGCCTCTACGGGAAGTGAACCCTGGAACCTCGAGTTCAGTTATTGTCAGGCGAACGTTTGAACCATTCTGCCACTGTTCTCCCACATTATTAAAAACTGGCCTGTTCGCTGCCCATCGTAACGTTTGTGTCATTGTGGATGTCATCATCATCATCAAGTGCCCTGCCACACGGCGTTGGCGATCATGGCCCTCCATATGCATATATCCCTTGTTGCCGCAAGCACATCTTCCACCATCTCTGTCCTCAGCCACCCTGCAAATCCGTCCAATATTTTTTCCCAGGGTCTCTACCTGGTGCTGTCTTTCCCTCCAGCTTTCCTGTTGTGACCAGGTGCTCTAATTCCCGT
>CM060315.1:24804236-24814236 GCA_030674185.1 Monoplex corrugatus | reverse complement strand
GAATGCATTGATATGTGTACTTAATTTTCTTTTTCTTTTTTTTTACTGTTGAAGTATTGCGTATGTTTTGAAACGGTTATAGCCCTGATATGGCTCTACGCAGTCGGCTGGGCTTTAAACAAAAATGACATTAACAGTAAGATTGTTTTGTTGTACTATTCAACAAACAAAGTGTCACTTCGGGAAAGCAACTGAATCATAACTCCGAATGTCAGGCGGCTGTAACTTCTTAACCCTTTGACTCCCGCACACTGTCCACCAGCATCCTGCATTGTTAACCAAGCTAGCAAAGCGAAAACATAACCCTCTGACTCCCTCACCCTATCCTCCAGCTTACTGAAGGAAGCTGGTGGATAGGGTGCGGGAGTCAAAAGGTTATTAGAAAACATAAAATCCGTTAGGAAATGTATAAATAGTCAAAGTACTTTTGTTCCGACATGGAATTACAGCTTTGTCAGTGTTGACAATGTATATTGTACGCTGTGCTCTTTGCTGAAATATGCGATGTTCATTATTTGGTTGTGATAAAACTTTCCATTGCTTTATGAAGATCGGAGGAAGAACAAAATATGAAATAATACAGGGACAAAGTCTCAAAACCATGAGGTACGCTTGTGGGGTAATTCATCATCATCATCATCATCATCATCATCATCATCATCATTCATCATCAGGTGCCCTGCCTCATAGCGTTGGCGATCATGGACTTCCATCTGTCTCTATCTCTCTTTGCCCCTAGCATCTCCCCCACCCTCCTCGTCCCCAGCCACTCTGCAAGTCCGTCCAGCATTTTCTCCCTGGGTCTACCTGGTGCTCTCTTTCCCTCCAGCTTTCCCGTTGTGACCAGATGCTCCAAATCCCCCTTCCTCATAAAATGGCCTATAAACGTGTGGTAATTACAATGTTTTTACTCACAATTTGAAAATTTTAAAAGAAATTAGAACTGTCCGTTTTAGAAATATGAAGATTTGTGTTATTTTGTTATTTTCTCTAACAAGTGTGCAATAGACTACAGCGACTCATACCACAGATTGTGTGTGCAGCCTCACTAAAGATTTACGCTTTCCAAGTTTCGGAGGTTATCTCTTCTCGCTTCTTCGATGCAAACGTGCGTGTGTGTGAGTGTGAGTGTGAGTGTGAGTGTGTGGTGTGTGTGTGTGTGTGTGTGTGTGCGTGTGTGTGGTGTGTGTTGTGTGTTTGTGTATGTATGTATGAGTGAATAAGTGTGTATGTATATGTGTGTGTGTGCATGCTTTCGTGCGTGTATGTGTGTGCGCGCGCGCGCGTGTGTGTATGTGTGTGTGTGCGTGCGAGCGTGTGTGCTTGTATGTGTGTGTGTGTGTGTGCACATGTGTGTGTCAAAAAGTAATATTAAACAAATGAGACGACTCAACTTTCTACTGAACGGAAAAAAAATTGTCACCTTGACATCTTTAGTCTCGCACAAATAACAACGTCCAACGTTTACCCCCTCATCATTATCGTCTCCACGTGACCTGCCGCATGGCGTCGGCTATTATGGCCCTCCAGATGAATCTGTTTAACCCCTATGCTGCTGCAAACACAGGAACCATTGAAAAGAAATTCCTGAGCTAATGTAACAGTAAACACCGTACAATCATGTGTGCCATGAATGACTGGGAGCTGAGATCAACACTCCATTCCACTTTGGTACCTACATATACACATGATTAGGACCAAACTCGAAACCTCTTAAAACAAGATGTACGTTTCTTTGTGGAAAAGAATGTTTACCAGTGTAGAAAAGAACAAACAACAATTGGTCCATTTTCCCTTGTGGGGTTAGGGGGGGGGGGGGGGGGGGTTGAAGGTCTATCGTTCTCGTGCCCAGTCACTGTTCCAGCAACTAAATTCGCTCATGCTGAATGAAAACGTGAAGTTGTTTTCTTCAGCTTCTGCTTCAGTGTCAGTGGTTTTTCTTTCCAGACGAAGTATGCTAAGCATCCTTCAGATTGCCTTCGTGGTTTACTTAGTTTTAACCCTTTGGCTCCGGCATCCGATCCTACAACTGCAAAAAATTAACCCTGTGATCCCCCCCCCCTCATCTTATCCACCAGTACGGTGAGGGTGTCAAAGGGGAAGCTCAGTGGACAGGGTGAGAGAGTCAGAGGGTTCATTTTTTTTGCTTTGCTAGAATGGTTGATAATGCAGGATGCTGGTGCTGGTAGGCAGAGTGCGGGAGTCAAAGGGTTAAACACCATGACTTTTTTTTTTTTTTTTTTTTTTTACAGAACTCAGTTGGCTAGATTAAAAGAATCTGCACTTATTTCGGACAGATACTTTATTTTAAGAATTTTGAAATTCGGGGTTTGTTGTACTGTTCCACGAATAGTCATTTGTAAGGTCATGGTCGACATCATCCTAATCTTCATAATCATCGTCGTCGTCGTCATCATCATCGTTTTGACCTCTGTAAACTAAGGTTCTTTTGAATCTCGCAATAAAACTGTTTAAATTTTTATAAACAAAAACAAAAGTTTCATCTTTAAATCAAAGACAGATTGTTTAGTTTTGCGATATTCCATTTCTTCACCTGCCCAGAATATTGCAAAGGATATGTATAACACATTTGCTTTTATATTTGAATCAAAAGACACGTTTCTTTTCTTAAATATCAGACTTCTTATAATTTATTCATAATATAGGCTATAGCACCTTATGAAGAGGTATGTGAAAAACATAGAGTTTAATACGTTTCCGAAGCAGACCATTAGTTTGTAGGCTTACATACCAATTATTAATATTATTAAATTGGCATTTTACCGATATGTACAAAACCAGAGAGAAAATGCATAAAAATTATTGTTTGTTGATGACATTCATACACTCATTAGACAAGCAGGTTTGTTGATAATAGTTAGGCTGAATAGACTGCTTTTTCTTTAAATTCCAAAATGCATTAAGCTCAGAACAAAATAAACTCCATTAAAAAAAAAAAAAAGACAAAATCCCGTTTAGTTCGTTTAGTTCTTTTATGACTAGTCTAATTACACACACACACACACACACACACACACACACACACACACACACACACACACACACACACACACACACACACACACACACACACAAAACACACACACACACACACATACATACATACACACACACACTCACACACACACACACACACACACTCACTCACTCACACACACACACATACACACACATACACACACAACACAAACACAAACACAAACACACACACACAACACACACACACACACACACATACACACACACACACAAACACACACAAACACACCAAAACCACACAAACACACACACACACACATACACAATACACACACAACACACACACAAACACACACACAAACACACACACTCACACACATACACACACACACAACACACACATAACACACACACACACACACACCACACACACAACACACAATACACACACACACACACCACACACACACACACAACACCACACACCAACCACACACACACACAAACACACACACACACAACACACACACACAAACACACACGACACACACACACACACACACACACAACACACACACACACACACACACACACACACACACACACACACACCACCCCACACACACACACACACAACACACACACACACCACCGCATCATCATCACGCATTTTACAAAGGTGACACTCACAAAAACCAGAGGCCGTACGTCAGTCAGAACCTAAAATATTACGTTCTGTTCATGGTGCAACGTTAGCAGAAAACACTTTTTTTTCAGAAATCTGTACTTGGTTATAACTTAAGCACTCCCTGCCCAAGTTTTTCTGAATATTTGTTTTGTTCTGCTTCGTTAATTTATATTTTCTGCTCCGACTTCTGCATCCAGTCCGCATCACTGACCTCACGTCACACGCTCCTGTTGTCCGACACACCTCCAGACCCACCCCACCCCTAAGGTCACTGTACCAAAGAGACTATGGCTCCGTAAGTACTATTCTCTTTGGCTGTGCTAACAGGAGAATGGATGGCCACAGACACTGGGATTAATTTTCCCAATGGTAAAGTGATATATTAGAATGGGAATGGTAATGATGTTACAAAAATGGGAATGGCAATGTTAAACTAAAATGGGAATGGTAATGTTATACTAAAATGGGAATGGTAATGATATACTAAAATGGGAATGGTAATGATATACTAAAATGGGAATGGTAAAGTGATATACTAAAATGGGAATGGTAATGACATACTAAAATGAGAATGGTGATGATATACTAAAATGGGGGATATGATATACTAAAATGGGAATGGTAATGATATACTAAAATGGGAATAGGGATGATACACTAAAGTGGGAATGGTAATGATATACTAAAATAGGATTGGTAATGATATACTGAAATGGGAATGGTGATGATATACTAAAATGGGAATGGTGATAGATATACTAAAATGGGAATGGTAATGACATACTTAAATGGGAATGGTAATAATATACCGGTACTAAAATGGGAATGGCAAAGATATACTAAAATGGGAACGGTAATGATATACTAAAATGGGAATGGTGATGATATACTAAAATGGGAATGGTAATGATATACTAAAATGGGAATGGTAATGATATACTAAAATGGGAACGGTAATGATATACTAAAATGGGAACGGTAATGATATACTAAAATGGGAATGGTGATGATATACTAAAATGGGAATGGTAATGATATACTAAAATGGGAATGGTAATGATATACTAAAATGGGAATGGTAATGATATACTAAAATGGGAACGGTAATGATATACTAAAATGGGAACGGTAATGATATACTAAAATGGGAATGGTGATGATATACTAAAATGGGAATGGTAATGATATACTAAAATGGGAATGGTAATGATATACTAAAATGGGAATGGTAATGACGATGGTCTGGAATTCCATTTTCAGATTAGCACTGCGTACCAGGGCTGCACTCTAGCCTTTGATAATTCTTACAGGCGTCAACCAAACCCAAGGCAGCTTGGTCAAGAAGTTTGAAGAAAACCTTCAGTAACGCGAACCAGAAAAACACGAAAATAGAATCAGAACGCGTATTTGATATAACCAGACAAGACAGGCGGAAATTTTCGGCCAACTGGCCTTTGTCAAGCATAAATGTAAGATGGCAAACGAACAAACACCAAATACAAAAATTAGGTTTCGTTTTGGTGAAACAGGTCTGAGTGTAGGATACAGCAAGGGAAAAGAGCGGAGGAGGAAGAAGTTGAAAATCAGAGAGAAGAAGGGAATGAAGGTTTGATGTAAAACATGATATCATGCAGTTTCAGTTTCAGTTTCAGTTTCTCAAGATGACGTCTCCGCACTCGGAACGAATTCTATATGCACTAACGTCACAGGTGCCGTGTGTATGGTGACCGTGGCACAAGCCTTAAGCCTGCACATAAACCCATGAGCTGGCCAGGTCCTGAGGCCCTACCTAGACTATGTTTTACCTAGTCTACATTTTAAATTGGTATTTTATCAGCCTTGGCATCTCCTACGAGACATCATGCAAAAATCTATGAAACAAAAACGTGACTTGATACCAAGACAGCTAATATAAATAAAATGTAGTCTTAGATTAATGAGAAGACGCGTCTCTAAAGTAGATGAGACTCGAGAGTTATCATCATCATGTGCCCTGCTGCATGGCGTTGGTGATCATGGCCTTACATGCGGATCTATTTTTTCTCACTGCATCTCCCATCCTCTCTGTCTTATCCACTCTGCAAGTCCGTCCAATATTCTCTCCCTAGGTCTACCTGGTGCTCTTTTCCCTCCAGCTTTCCAGTTGTTCTGCAACATGAAAAGTCTGTCCCGTTCGCCGCCCATTCTTAATGCTCATCACGTTGGTGGTGTCAGCTCGGTGCGTTACAGGACATGTTCACCCGCTTCCCTCCTATATGAGGATTTGCCAGTGGCGTAGAGTTTTGCGCAGGCTAAAGGAGTCTGCCAAGTAACAGATGAAGCGAATATTGGATTTTGTTTCAGTGCGATTAGTTCCTCTTGAACAAAACTTCAAACTCCATATTCCTTTAGAAACCACAATCACGTTTTCATGCTTGACGAAACATCAAGGAAGTTTGGTTGGCTGGTTGGTTGGTTGGCTGGTTGGTTGGGTTGGTTGGTGGTTGGTGGTTGGTTGGTTGGTTGGCTGGTTGGTTGGTTGGTTGGTTGGTTGGTTGGTTGGTTGGTTGGTTGGTTGGTTGGTTGGTTGGTTGGTTGGTCTGCTTGTTTGTTTGTTTCTTTGTTTCTTTGTTTGTTTGCTCACTAGCTTCCTTGCTTGCATGTTTGTTTGTTTCTTTTTTTCTTTCTTTCCTTTTGCCTGATTTCTTGTCTAGATTTTTTGTCTTTGTTCATGTTTTTTTTGTCTATTGTATATGCTTGACAAAGGCCACTTGGCCGAAAATTTGCACCTGTCTTGTCTTGTTATATTACATACGCGCAATGGTTCTATTTTTGTGGTTTTTCCGGTTCCTGTTTGCTTGAACGCTGGCGGTCACTTTAGTCTTGGATTCCAGACATTCGATTACTGTACTGCGATTTTCTGGGTCACGTGATTGGGTAATGCTGTTTGTTTAACTAACACCTTGCTTCTTTATATATGCAAGGCTCACTGGTGGCGCTGCTGAAACATACCTCTGGAAATCCATGTTAACGTTTTCCATTAAAAGTACACTTAGACTTCAAGAAAAGTCGGCTGACCGTATGAAATCAGGCTTTTAGATCGGAGGTAGGTGCAGATTAAGGAAGACCATCCTATACAAAAAGAATCTAGCTGTAATTGAATCTGGTCGTTCAGTACATATTTAGCCGACTCTGTAGTGGTAGTGTTATTTTAGTTTGATTTACTCACAAGGCTTCTTCCCTTTCCTACAATCGAGCTTGAAGAAGATTGGAGAATCCCCAAGGTGCTTGGTCATCTAGTACAAGTTTACTTACTTAACCCTTTGTGACGTGTGTTAACTGTAATCAGCCTGAGCTGATCGTGTAAATGTTAACTGATTGCTGTTCGTTGTAACATGTATGTAAGTGTCAGTTGGGAGTCAGACAGTATGTTCCAGTAAAGACGTAGAACCATTGCCCTGTCTTCTGATTCGTCAACAGCAAGAACGAAAGACCCTTTGACTCCCAATCCACCGGCATCCTGTATTGCCAACCATGCTAGCGAAGCAAAATCTTAACCCTTTGATTCACTTGACTTCCGTACCTTGTCCACCAGCATCCTGCATTGCCAACCATGCTAGCAAAGCAAATCCTTAACCCTTTGACTCTCTCACCCTATCCACCAGCTTCCTGCAGCCAGGCAACTTGTTTTCTCCGTGCATACTTGTGGTGGATCGCAGTCGTAAAGTTTATGATGTCTTTTTTTTTTTTTTACAAATGTTAAGGTAGATCATGAATGGTATTTGTGTTGGGGGGGGGGGGAGGGATGTGTATGTGTTTGAGAGAGAGAGCGAGAGTGTATATATATATATATATATATATATATATATATATATATATATATATGTGTGTGTATGTGTGTGGGGGGGGGTGTAGTTTGTGTATAATTTATGCATTTTTGTATTGATGTGTGTATATGTGAAGTGTATGTGTGGTGATGTGTGTGTTGTGTGTGTGTGTGTGTGTGTGTGTATGTGTGTGTATGTGTGTGTGTGTATGTGTATGTGTGAGTGTGTATGTGTGTGTGTATGTCTGTCTGTCTGTCTGTCTGTCAGTCTGTCTGTCTGTCAGTCAGTCAGTGAAAATAACATTCCCCATTATGCTCGGTGTGTGACTGACAATTCCAGTGAGAGAGTCAAAGGGGTTAAGTTTTTTTTTTGTTTTTGTTTTATTGCAGTTGGTGGATAGGGTGCGGGAGTCAAAAGGTCAGTAATGGGCTTCGAGAAGTAAACTAAGCTCAAACAAATCGTGTGTAACCTGGGGGGCTGGCTCTCAACACTTTTGTAAGGCTGCACAACAAACCAGCTGTCACTTCAGAAAGACCGTTGAGGCATGAGCCAAACAGACTTCCCACATCAAACTACTACACTGTGTATACCTTCGGGGAAGAACGGTGGAGAAGTGGCGTAGCAGTCAAAACACCCGTCCAGTGATAAGGCTAATACAATACCAAATCCCAAACAAGTGTGACTTCATATGTGATCTGCCTGCACAAAATCAGTCTTAACTAGCATTTTGGGTATTTTGAGATATACATATCACTGGAAAGTGTACATTCTGCTGATTATTTTGGTACTTGAATAAAGCTTGTACTCAAACAAAAATGTAGAAGTTATGTATGTTTAATGTCATTAAGTTGTATGACGGCCATTTTGAGAAAACGGCCTCTAAAGTTTTTGTGTGCTCTCCTACACATTTTCCTGAAATTTCTTTATTTGGTGGCTTTGACCCAGTTTGTTTCTAATTTTCGCTGTCACTATCTGAAAGGTGCACCAAAGAGCTTTCCATCAGTATATTACATGTGAGGGTACTGTACAGGTTACGGTTCATAATAAGAGACAAAAATAGGTACTTTTGGTAGGAAATTGCGTTCTTTCTGCTGCGATCAGTGCGTTAAAATATCGATTTAAAGTGATTAATAACATTTTTTCAAGAAGAAAATTTCTGTGGGGGATAGATTATAGACTACAGAAATCAATTTTGAGAAAAAGTCAAAACACCCCAGATAGACCCTCAGTCACCTTTTCAGTCTTAGTGCTGTTCGACTGACTGCGAGTTAAGACTGATTTCGTGGTGGAGGGTCACATATACCTTCGGGGAAGAACGGTGGAGAAGTGGCGTAGTGGTCTAAACACCTGTCCAGTGATAAAGCTGAGACAATACCAAATCCCCCCAAAATGTAACTTCATATTCATTGTTCATATTGCTTATAGCCCAGCCGACTACTTGAGCCATATCAGGGCTAACACCGCGTCAAAAACGACAACCCGTTACAAGTGTGACTGCCCACGTTCAAGCAAACAGGAACCAGAAAACACACACACACACAAAAAGAGAGAATCAGGACGCGTATTTAATACAACCAGACAAGGCAGACGCAAATTTTCCGCCAACAGGCCTTTGTCAAGTGTAGACGTAAGATCATATAGGAACAAACACCAATATTACAAAAATTAGGAAAAAAAGACTGAAACTTCCCTGCTGCTCTGTCCAGTGTGAGACTATCGTCTCGTCTCTCCTAATTTTTGTATTTGATGTTTGTTCGTTTGTGATCTTACGTCTACGCTTGACAAAGGCCAGTTGGCCGAAAATTTGGTTGTATTAAATACGCGTTCTGGTTCTCTTTTTTTTTTTTTTTTTTTTTTTTTTTCGTGTTTTTCTGGCTCCTGATACAATATCAGTATAAAATATAGGCTAGGTAAAACGTAGTCTAGGTAGGGCCTCAGGACCTGGCCAGTTCATGGGTTTATGTGCAGGCTTAAGCCTTGTGCCATGATCACCATACACATGGCACCTGTGACGTTAGTGCATATGGAATTCGTTCCGAGCGCGGAGACGTCGTCTTGAGAAACTGAAACAAACTGAAAAGCACCCGTCAAAGACGTGAGAAACCCGAGTTTGAATCAAGGATTTTTCTTTTTCTTCCTTCTCCCTCCATCCATGAACCCTTAATTTCTGGTCTGGGTGCTAGTCTTTCCGACGAGACGATAAACGAAAGTCCTATGTGCAGCATGCATTCAGCGCACGTTAAAGATTTCATGGCAACAAAAGAATTTGGTGAAATTCTGTAGAAGAATATCTGCTTTCAAAGATAACTGAAAAGACACGTATAAGCATGTAGAAAAAAAGGTGTGGCACAGAACTAAGGAAACGTGTAGAGCAAACCGCTTTTCATTTTGAAATAATGCGTTTGACAAACAATAGATCCGATCCAGCATTAAATCAAAATTATCTGTCAATATTGAAGTTGAAACGTTAAAGATCCCACGTCAACAAAAGAGTTTTCCCTGACAA
>CM060315.1:24791736-24794236 GCA_030674185.1 Monoplex corrugatus | reverse complement strand
GGACCTCCATCTGTCTCTATCTCTAGTTGCCCTGGCATCTCCCCCACCCTCCTCGTCCCCAGCCAGTCTGCAAGTCCGTCCAGCATTTTCTCCCTGGGTCTACCTGGTGCTCTCCTTCCCTCCAGCTTTCCCCTTGTGACCAGGTGCTCCAAATCCCCTTCCTCATAAAATGGCCTATTAATGTTGCCGTCTTTTCCTAATCTTCCTTATGAGTGATCTACTTGTGTCTGCCTCCATCAAGACTGTCTCGTTTGTTTTCTTAGCTGTCCATGGAACTCTGAACATTCTTCTTAGAAACCACACCTCGGCTGCCTCAATCTTGTTTTGGCTTTGCTTGTTGACTGTCCACGCCTCACATCCGTACAACAGTATTGGTTCTATATAACATTCAAGGACTCTCTTCCTGCTGTATACCGATAGGGCTGAGTATACCGATAGGGCTAAGTATTCCGATAGGGCTGAGTATACCGATAGGGCGTTAACATGCGTCTGTTTCGTTTGATTTCACCACAAGCTAGGCGATCTGACCAGACCAGCTGACTGGCCGGTTGGTTGGCTCTTGGCTGGAACTTGCGGACTCAAGTTCTGATGTCTGGAGTTCAATCCCAGACCGAAACATTGAAAAACTGGTCTGTTTCGCTGCCCATGTGAAATGTTTCCAATCATTCTGATGGTGTCTTTATTACATAAGCACTTTCCCCTCTCTTTCCCAGTTTTAATTAAAACCTTGCCAGCACCTAGGCTTTTGTGCGGGCTCAAGGAGATGATAGCTGCCGGCAGATTTGGGAGGAGCGCATATGTAATTGCCCGAGTGTTTCATAGGTTCTGTCGCCCTCTCCTTCCAAGTTTCAGGACCTTGCCAGCGGCCTGTCTTTTGTGCAGGCCCAAGGGGAGATAGCTGCTGGCAGGTTTAGGTGGAGCGTGTATGGAATTGCCCAAGTGTGGTGAGTCTCTGCATAAAACTGCAAACCCCCAAACAGGCTTGGCTTCTTGTATACCCGGTGTTTTTTTTATATTCTTTTTATTTTTGTTTGTGTCCGTAATTTTAACATTGGTGTTTTTGTTTTATATGTTCATTTATATATTATTTATTTGTTTACATATTTATTGATCTATTTATTTATTTATTTATCTGCCCTGATACTTTTTCTTGGTATGGGCACACAACAAGATCCAATGGCCCTGTTAAATCAATCCTCTAGAAACTGCGGTGGGAAGAAGGCGGAGCCGAAGGCGGTAAAAGAAAACAAACAAATATAATGGAGTGACAACATTGCGGAATGGACAGGGGAACTATTTATTTGCAGAGCATCAGGCTTCGGCACACAACCGACAGAACTGAAGGAATCTGGTGAACAGTTTCTGAGTGCGGCACCCCTATGACTCGTGAAGGGGAAGACAGAAAAGAAAGAAAAAAAAAAATAGAAAACGCAATAGATTGACAACATCGCGGAACGGACAGAAACAAAAAGAAAATGCAGAGACCCGGGCTTTGACTTACAACCGACAGAGCTGGAGGAATCTAGTTTCAGTTTCAGTTTCAGTTTCTCAAGACGACGTCTACGAGCTCGGAACGAATTCCATATACACTAACGTCACAGATGCAATGTGTATGATGGTCATGGTACAAGCCTTATATATGTATAATGGTCGACTATCGTGGTAGATAAAGTCCAACTTATCACTTTATTTGTGTACCCTCATGTGGGATCTCAGGCCAAAGTCTGATGCACACAATCGGCCCACATACTGGACACCTCAATGGAAACGCTCTGCAGAGTTGGTTCTGGCCTAACTGCACGCTTTTCCACTTGGCTGCATCGTCTTTCTTTTTCATAAGCTTCTGTTCCCTTGCGAATAGCTTGCCTCCATTCAGACCTGTTTGTGGCCATGATTCCCCACTGTTCTTCATCAATGTCACATTTCTAGACGGATTTTTTTCAAGGTATCTTTGTAGCAAAGCTTTGGCTGTCCTCTTAAAGCCTTTAGCCTACACATAAACCTATGAATTGGCCATGTCCTGGGGCCCCACCAAGCCTATATTTCACCTAGTCTATATTTTGATACTGGTATTGTATCAGTCTATCGTTGGAATAAATTTAATGAAGTTCTTTAGTGCGACGCCTTAAGAACTCTTCGCGGAGCTGAAGGAGAAGAAGAAGATTTCCTACACAGCCTCAGTGGCACTGACCCCCACACAGCGTATTCCGATTCCTCACAACACACTACCGACCCTACGTTCATTCAGACCAAGTCCCAGCGCCAGGAAACCCGACGTCAAGCCGCCATGAGGCCACTCACTGAAGGAAACTCTGCGCACTGCTTGCCATGTAACCGAAGTGGAACTCGACAATGCTCTTGCTCTGATTTAACTTACAAAGAACACTGCCTAGTAAGCTTCCCACATCCACCCCTACCCCTTCCTCCATTAATATCGACAGTAACGGTTCAGTCACGGAGCCAGGCCAAGAGAGCAATTGCTGGTAAGAAAACCACCACC
>CM060315.1:24784236-24789236 GCA_030674185.1 Monoplex corrugatus | reverse complement strand
GTGTATGGTGATCATGGCACGAGCATTAAGCCTGCACATAAACCCATGAGCTGGCCAGGTCCTGAGGCCCTACCAAGCCTATGTTTTACCTAGTTTATATTTCATACTAGTAATGTATCAGCCTATCACTGGAATAATCTTGGTTACATTCAGTGACTGGAAAGTGCTGTCTAAAATTCATATGGCTATTAGTGCTCTCTTCTGCTTCTGTGATGTGACATCTTTGGTAGAACACCAGTACATATACAATAGCAGAACACTGGTTTTAATTGAAAGTTTGTTATTTTGAACTGTTTTCCATTTAAGTAGCAAAATAATGTCACTAAACGAAACATGTATGCATTCATACAGGCACAGAGACATCCATATACACAACCCGAGTGTCTTTTTTTGCTTGTTTTCGGGTATTGAGCAGTCTGAAGTAATCATCAGAAGTCTATACAATTCTGTGAGACAGATCTTTTGATGCGTTGAAGTTCCATTGGTAGGCTATACGGGGCAACACTTTGTAAGGATCAAACCCAGACACGAGACTAAGCATGTATCTCATTTTTTAATGTTTTTCTTCTTTCAGTTTCAGTTTCAGTTTCTAAAGATGACGTCTCCGTGCTCGGAATGAATTCCATATGTACTAACGTCACAGGTGCCATGTGATGGAGAAGATCCAGAACGATCGCAGCACAAGCCTTAAGCCTGCACATAAACCCAGGAGATGGCCAGGTCCTGAGGCTTCCCTAGATAGTTCCATAACCCTGGGGTCGTAGGGGAGTGAGGTGGCAGAGACCTCAACAATTCTCGGGGCCAGCATCTAGAGGGCGCCACCCATCCCCTCTCCCTCGCTTCCAATTCATTTTCATATTCTTTTTTTTTAACCAAGACTTCAGAAAGGCAAGAAGGCTACTTGGTCTTCAAGGGGAGGTACCTGGGAAATCAGCATATCTCTCCAATGTTTTTGTACCAAAGGAGCCAGGCAATGTCCTGCTCTTCACGATTTTCAACTGCCGTGGGATCTTTAGCGTGCGCAGTCAGAAGGCACACGGGTCAGACTCGTTTTTCGTCCCCTTCCGAAGGACTAGACGTTCAGTTTTTTCTTCAATGTATGTGATTACTTTAGTTTGGATATTAAGTGGATTTCTGTCAAAGACTGTCGTCAAAGACATCTTTCCTGCCATGGGTTCTTTAATGTGCGCTAAGTTCGTGTTGCCAAGAGAACACAGTTGATTGTATCAACCAAAAAACTGGCATCCAGGCTTCAACCCAATCTCCATTTGAAGGAGGGAAGGAGGGTAACAAAGAGAGAGACAGAGACAGAGAGACTGACAGACAGACAGAGACAGACGGAGAGAAAGAGAGACAGAGAGAGACAGAGACAGACAAAGAGAGACAGACAGACAGAGACAGAAACAAACAGACAGAAAGAGACAGAGACAGAGAGAGAGACAGAGACAAAGACAGACAGAGACAGAGAAAAAGAGAGACAGAGACAGAGAGAAAGAGAGACAGAGAGAGAGGCAAAGGCAGTGGGAGAGAGACAGAGAGAAAGAGAGACAGAGAGACAGAGACAGAGAAACAGACAGGCAGAGAAATCCATCCTGGATTGGATTTAATTCATACATCTTTCGCTTCCGAATGAATGAATGAATGAATGAATGAATGAATGAATGAATAATGAATGAATGAATGAAAAACGAAAAGCAAGGAAAGAAACAAAACCTGAACGACCGAACGAATGAAAGAAAGACACACACACAAAAAAGAAATGAATGTATGAATGAATGAATGAATGAATGAATGAATGAATGAATGAATGAATGAATGAATGAATGAATGAATGACCACAAACAGAGACACTAAGACCTGAATTGTTTGTTTGTTTGTTTGTTTGTTTGTTTGTTTGTATCCCAAACAGAAATTCCGCTGTATAGTAATAGTCCCCACACACCACTCTCGCTCCATACCAAAAAATCTACTAAAAGGGCGAAATTTCTCGCGTCACGACTGCGATTCGCAGCAAGAGAAAGCAATCAGAACCACTCCCTGCAAACACCTCGCTGTCACCTACCTTCACAGACCGAGGGCTTCAGGTAAGTAGGTGATGCTGGATGCCACAGATAAGCACGTTCTTCACTGTCAAGGACCTCCCTCAGAGCCGAAGGCTGCCCTCAGCGTGAGGGCGATAACCGTCTGCATTAATCACCCGGATTTATGTCCCTTTTACATCTGATGCTTTTCAAGATACGCAGCAAGCAGATTAAGTCACAGCTACCAACTCTACTGTTTTGAAACGTGTTTTATTCAAGGTAAAATTAAAATCAAACAAAAGTAAATTTATTATATGAATAAACAATCAAACAAACACACCTGCTAACTCTACTGTTTTAACCCTTTGACTCCCGCACCCCATCCACCATCCGCAAAAACTTAACCCTTTGATTCCCTCACCCTATCCACCAGCTTCCTGCAGGAATCTGGTGGATAGGGTGAGGGAGTCAAAGGGTTAAATTTTTGGTTTGCTAAGCCATGTTGATAGTATATGAAGCTGGTAGACAAGGAACAGGAGTCAAAAGGGTTAAACTCTGTTTTGTTCAAGGTAAAACCACAGAAGCAAACAAATACATAAATAAACAAACAAACCAAGCACGTGTTTAAAGAGAATTCCAAACTTGTAGAGTACGAGAAACATGAGCAATAAAACCTCGAAACCAAAACTCTTCTGACTGGTTATACTTGCTCTTAATTACTGGTCAAAAATGATTTCAACTGTGATACAACTTAGCCCTGATATGGCTCTAATAGTCGGCTGGGCTATAAGCAATATGAAGCCGAACCTGTGATTCAACTGTTCAGTACCTGTGTTTTATAGATCTTTTGTGCTACATTAAAAAAATAGCCCCTGCGTCTTTATCATCTTTTATTCATTCAGTTATTGATTAATTGATTGACCTATTACATTTATGTTTTTTGTTCAAGGAAAAAGCTGTTTTTGATGTAAAAATTGCTCACATTTTAATTAAACATGTTTCTAAAGAAACATAGTGAACAAGTAAAACATACACAGCTCTGACTTAAATACCCACAAATACTAATCAAAAAGAGATTCCAGCATTGAAAAAGTCGTTAAGTGCGTGTGTTTCTTTCATGTTTTGTAGATCATTTTCTGTTCCCCGTTTGGAATGTTCTTCTATGGATAAGTACCAGGCCACTAATTCAAGTCTGTTTACTCTTCTGAGAAAAATTGCCCGACGTGATAAGGGGCTCCACTGGAGCACTTTCCTGGTGTAGGGAAAGTCATGTTAAGCAGGTGTCTTCTTGGAGTTCAGATTTTGACCTGCCTTCTTGTCTTATGAGTCCACTCTGTACAGAATTCTTTTCATGCTGGTGATAGTACCCAGCATCGTTGGAGTATCATAAGATATCGTTCATTATGATGTTTCCACTGCCAAATTTTACTCCCATGTCTTCAGTATCTGCCTCTTTCATATCATGCTATGTAGATGTTGAACAGATGAGGTGAGAGCATGCAGCCTTGACGGACTTCTCTCTTGATGATAAAATATTCGCACTTTTGACTGTTGCATCTTATTGCTGCTTACTGGTCAATGTATACTGTCACAGTGGGAGAAATTATGTATTTGCACTTTGATGTGGTCGATGAAAGTAACGAGTCCTCTTGCTCGCTCTTTCTGAGTTTCTCTATCATTATTCGCAAAAAGAATTGCGTGTCAGTGGTTCTTCTGTTGGCCTGTTAGCCTGCTTGACAGTCTGACAGCTTCTCTTTCACTTTTGATATTATTTTGTTTAGTGTTATAATGTGCAGGATTCTGCTGGCGTGACTGATGAAAGCAATGGTTCTGTAGTTGTTACAGTCCTTGATGTTTACAGTCTTGCGCAACATGACACTCTTGAAGTTTTCGGGCTCTTGGCCATTCTCACATTTTCCATATCTTTCAGCATAGCGGTGCAATACTTTAATTCTTGTATGCCATTGTTTCTTAGCAGTTCTCGAGGAATGTTCTCTAGTCCTGGTGATTTTCCCGTTTTCAATTGACTGATGGCTGCTGTCACTTCATCAAAGAGAGCTTCTGGTTCCAGATGCTAAAAATCAATACAGGAAGTACTTAGTGGATTTGTTGCTGTGATGTCATCGAATAAGATTTTACCTGTATTCATGCTCATCATTTATCTCCATCGCCGTGGACGACGGTGGGAGCTCCACTCTTTGTCACGAAGGATCGCCAGGCGACACGGTCTCTGCTCCTGTGCATGATGTCATGGAGCCCCAGTTTACAGGCGTCAGTGATGTTGTCCGTGAAAGATTCATGCTATCTTACAAAGAATTCTTCTGTCTCTTCAACCAAAAAATTAACCAGAAAGATTTCAGTACTGAAACAGCTGTTTACAACGAATGTTTGTACCACGTGCTGAAGATGTTAAGAACTGCGAAAGAGGTGAAAAGACGAGGAAAGATAGGCAACCTGTGAAGACAAAGTCAAGCATCTATAAACATCTATCTCGGTATTTGGCAAACTTGTCTCTCTAAGGTGTAAATCAAAAGTTTCGCAAGGTCATGGAGAGAGAGAGAGAGAGAGAGAGAGAGAGAGAGAGAGAGAGAGAGAGAGAGAGAGAGAGAGAGAGAGAGAGAGAGAGAGAGAGAGACTGTCGTGTGAATGTAAACAGAAGGAAGATAGTCGGTGACAGCCACAAATCCGTCTTCCTTTGTACAGACGACAGATCCGATAACGCCAATTGCCGCTATGGGTGGAGTAAGTACGGTTGTTCTGAGATCTACGAGCAGCAGTGGTAAATCAGTTCACCGGAAACTTTTTGGGGTCAGCGGGTGGGATGATATATTGTGGAGGATGTAGAGGAGTGTGATGAAAGCATGACGGAGGCGGAAAAAAGAAAAATGATACAGACGTGACAGACTGTGTTACATGTCGTGGGTGTACGACTACGGGTTTGCTGAGTCCAAGTCTTTATGGATGGGTCCTATCTTTGTG
>CM060315.1:24764236-24779236 GCA_030674185.1 Monoplex corrugatus | reverse complement strand
TGGACCATCAAGGCAGAAAATGATAGGAAGAAATGACAGAAAGCAAAGTAACAAGGCAGAAACAAAGAGAGTGACAGAAAAGAAGACATTTCTAGCACAGAATTTCCAGAAGGTGGGGATACATTTATACTGACAGAGTCCCCGGCATCCCCACGGGGTAAAAGAAAATACGTTTTGTAAGAGTATATCACACTTGTGATTAAGCCTATAGTGGCATGTTCTGCTTTGTATTTTGCATAATGACTTATTTATGCAGATTATTGATTTTTGAATATTAAGCGTATCGGTCAGTTTTGAACTCACAATCACTCAAAGGTGCGTCGAGGCATAGAATTTGACTTTCACTTTCAGGGTACCCCGTGAACTACTGAAGATAGAGTGACTGATTAGATGCATACATAGTTAATTAAGTACAAACTGATATGACTGACAAGAAATGCAATGATTCATCGCATAGATTTGTGAGATACTGGATAGACAAGTTGATTCAAATAACTCTTGACGTCAATAAATTGATACGTAGTTAGCTCGTCTCGCACTCAGCCTGTTCTGGGGTCATGTTGTGTGTTCTTGTTTTCGTTAGGGAAAAGTAGATTGTGAATAAGGCTTGGACATCCTGCTTTGTTTCATTAGGTCTGACCGTGTTTTTAAGTGCTTGTTTCTAAGAGCTTGTTTCTAAGAGCTTGTATCTAAGAGCTTGTTTCTAAGAGCTTGTCTAGTAACCGTGATACCGTTGTTGATAACGATTGTGATTGTACTGTAACTAAAATTGCTTTTCTTTCCTTTGAGCAGCTGGCAAGCTCCAAATACTAAAGCTTCATTTTCGATATCGATTCTGTTAAGATATCTCGAGTTCAGTCTTTTCCTGCAGGATAAAAACTGACTTCTTTGTTGCCCATCTTAATAACGTGATAATCTCAGCTCATTCTAATGGTATCAGCTTGCAGTTTGATAAGATAAAAGAATGCCTGTGTCCATATCAATGTGCTGATACTTGTGGTGGTGACAGCTGAGTGGTTGATGAGATAAAAGAAAATCACTCGCAGTGTTAGTGTTCTAATAATTCTGGTGATATCTGCTTTGCGTTTTGATAAAAGTTTGTGACCGTACGTTCAAAAAGCATCTCAAAACACATCTCTTTCAGAAATATCTCCAAACTTCGTGAATTAACACAAACATTATGTACATATATATATATGTGAGTGAGTGTGTGTGTGTGTGTGTGTGTGTGTGTGTGTGTGTGTGTGTGTGTGTGTGTGTGTGTGTGTGTGTGTGGAGAGAGGAGAGAGAGAGAGAGAGAGAGAGAGAGAGACATGTGGTGGTGGTTATTGGTTTAATGTATATTCACTTCAATGATTTTAGACCAAAAAAAATATTAAAATAGTACCAAAAAGAAAAAAAGAAAAGAAAAAACCATGTGAGCCAAATTGTGTGTGTGTGTGTGTGTGTGTGTGTGTGTGTGTGTGTGTGTGTGTGTGTGTGTGGTGCGTCTGTGTGTGTGCGTGTGTGTGTGCGCATATGTCTGTTTCTATGCGCAGCGAATGTGTATGCTCGCAGCGAGTGTATGTGCGTGCGTGTATATGTGTGCGTGCATATAATATGTGCATTTTCATGTGTGCGTGTGTTTGTCACTGATAAACTGAAAAACAAATTTGTTGATTTTTTATTATCTATATTATTTATGCTGTGTTAGGATATTGGTGTATACATGTATCCACTGTTCACATGTTTGTACTGCATTAATGTTTATGCTGCATTGGTGTATTGGTGCATACATCTGACCGTGTTTGTACTTCATTAACGTATTAACATGGCATTTTTTATATTGTTTGTAATGTGCAATGTCCATTCTTGGACACAGACTGTTTGCGTTATATATCAAAGAATTATATGGAATTATTGTCATTATTATTAAGCTGAAGAACAAGAAGAACAAGAACAAGATTTTATTTCAGCCCAGTGCACAGGCACAAGGAAAATGTTTTGGCTATGCATACAATCACATTCACGCCTCACAACAATGACAATATTCAACATCATAAAAGACAAATTCGTCGGTCATCCACGGAATCGAAGAAACACACGCACACAACACACACACACTCTCACGCCAAGGGCCCATATCCAAGCCACCTTAGCTGGCACTAATTGTTGGTTCTGCCCTGCCAGCTAATTAATTTAACAGCGCGCATCTGTCTTTCCCCTTCCCCTCTCCACACCACCCTCACCCATCCTGTGGCGAACCACAGGCACACATTGAAGTATAGGCTTACAGATTGACCTAGATTCGACTAGGCCTACTCTGTGCCAGTATCAGTCACTTCCTACACTCAGTCCCTCCCGAAAGAACTGCTGTCTATGTAAGTGTGGTGGTACTTCTGGTGGTACCAGGTGAATGGCTGATCAGACATAGAATCACTCACAATACTGACGTGCTAATAAATCTGGTGAAGTCAGCTTAATGTTTGATAAGATAAAGAATCATGGTCCCAACATCACCCTCCATTCCAAATTCCCTCAATCGCACAAAGGCTGAATAGGATCGGCGAGTTCTACAGGGTATTTGTTGGCAGGTTTTGGTGGAGCACATATCGAACATTCTAAGTGCATTGAGGCCTTCTTACTTAACTCTTTGCCTTCTTCAACTTATCCACCAGTTCTTGCTTTCCTGCAGAAAGCTGGTGGAAAGAAAACTGGCAGATAAATTGAGGGAGACAAAGGGTTAAGAAATATGAGAAACCTAATTCCAGTTCGTTTGTTTGAGAGAGAGAGAGAGAGAGAGAGAGAGAGAGAGAGAGAGAGAGAGAGAGAGAGAGAGAGAGAGATTGAAAACAAATGAGAAAACCACTACTACCAGAAAGAGAAATAGATAGATAGATAGATAGATAGATAGATAGATAGATAGATAGAGACCGAGAGATAGAAACAGAGAGAGAAACAGAGAGACTGAAAAAAAACGAGAGAAAATACCACCACCACCACCATCCCAACACCACCACCCACCACCACCCACCCCCAAGAATGTGGTCCTGTTCACCCCCAAGGCGTGGCACGTGCTCGCTGTTTGGAGTTTCAGTGGCCCGTACAGCGAAACTCACCCGAGCTTATCGTAACAACTCCTTTACCATGAAATGAGGAAGTAGGAAAGATTGAGGAAAAGGTTTCACACACAGCTTTGGAAAGAGCACTGCCTGGTCAGTTGAATTGCTGATCAGTTGGGTTGACTGAGAGGATGAGCAGTGGGGGCTGGGAGGAGATGAAGATGGTAAATGATGAGTTCAGTGATGAGTGTTATGGTGTTGCTAATGATGAGGTTATTGTAACTGTTATCGCCCAGCCAACTGCGTAGAGCCACATCAGGGCTATATCATCATCATCTTTCATCATTCATCAGGTGCCCTGCCGACATGGCGTTGGCGACATGGACTTCCATCCATCTCTATCTCTCGTTGCCCCTAGCATCTCCCCCTACCCTCCTCGTCCCCAAGCCACTCTGCAAGTCCGTCCAGCATTCTCTCCCTGGGCCCACCCGGTGCTCTCTTTCCCTCCAGCTTTCCCGTTGTGACCAGGTGCTCCAAATCCTCCTTCCTCATAAAATGGCCTATAAATGTTGCCTGTCTTTTCCTAATCTTCCTTATGATGATCTACTTGTGTCTGCCTCCATCAAGACTGTCTCGTTTGTTTTCTTTGCTGTCCATGGAACAGGGCTCTAACGGTCTCAAAACACACACAACACTTCAACAGGAAGAAAAAAAGGAAGAGAAAATCAAGCACACATATTTGCGGACATAATCTATGAAGATGCTCCTGGCGTTGACCACTCTGTCCAATTTATCACACAGGGGATTTCAAAAACATATCTGAGTACAAATATAAAAATAACTAAGGACTCCAAAACTTAATAGAAAAAGAAACAGGCCAAAATCACCTAAAATTGCTTCTCTTCTGTATATCTCATTTCCTTAGAGCCAGAAATGCGCTTGATACATGTACTCAATCATCACTCCTAAGAGAAAGTACATAGACTTTATCAAACACGCTCAGGTGAATGGACCAGCACGGTAGAAAATGATAGTAAGAAATGAAAGAAAGCAAAGGAACAAGGCAGAAACAAAGAGAGTGACCGAAAAGAGGACATTTCTAGCACAGAATTTCCAGAAAGTGGGGATACTGTTTATACTGAAAGAGCCCCCCTGCATTCCAACGGGACGGAGGTGGGGGGTGAGGAGCACTGCTTATTGGGATGAATTATTGATCAGTTGGTAGACTGAGAGGAGGGGAGTGGGGGGGGGGTGGTGAGAGGAGATGAGGGTGGTAAATGATGAGTTCAGTGGTAAGTTTTACGATGACGATAATGATGAGGTGATTATAACAGCAGGGATAGTGAGTGAGTGAGTGATGATGATGATGATTGATGATGATGATGATGATGATGATGATGATGATGATGATGATTGTGTGTGTGTGTGTGTGTGTGTGTGGTGTGTTTTGTGTTGTGTGTGTGTGTGTGTGTGTGTGTGTGTGTGTGTGTGTTGTGGTGTGTGTGTGTGTGTGTGTGTGTGTGTGTGTGTGTGTTGTGTGTGTGTGTGTGTGTGTTGTAGTGGTGTGTGTGTGTGTGTTGTGTTGTGTGTGTGTTGTGTGTGTTTTGTGTGTGTGTGTGTGTGTGTGTGTGTTGTGTGTGTGTGTGTGTGTGTGTGTGTGGTGTGTGTGTGTGTGTGCTGTTGTGTTGTGTGTGTATGTGTGTGTGTTGTGTGTGTGGTGAGAGAGAGAGTGTGTGTGTGGTGGTGCGTGCGTGCGTGCGTGCGTGTGTGTGTGTGCGCGCGTGCGCGCACATGCGCGCTATTTCGCATGAAGACTTAATAATAATAATTAATAATTACAATATTTATATAGCGCAAAATCTCGATAAAAATCAAATCTAAGCGCTGAGCAAGACTTTCTTATATCCTATCAAAATAACGGAAAACAAAGAAACAAATAAACCAACAAAACAAAAACAATCATACAAACAATCGAACAAACAAAGAATAAAATGAACAAACAAAAACTTACGTCAGTCATCTTGACGACGATTTGATCCTAGTTACGTTCCTGCAAGGACAAAAAGAAAAAAACACAACCTCTAAAGTCTGTCAGTAATGTAACCTTAGGCCAAATATTTGTGTACATAAACATATCTACACAGAGCACATCTATCAGCATCCTGGATCATTGATTCTGTCAGAAGATTGAAAGGTATTCTGGACATGTTCTGACCACAATCAGCTTCCAACCAGCAGACCGAAAATGACAGCTTGTGAGAATATAGTGTGAAAACACATGTTACAAGGATTTGTTCACCTCTCTGTCTCTGTCCATAAGTCTATCATTCTCTGACTTCTGTCTCTGTCTGTAAATCTATCATTCTCTCACTTCTGTCTCTGTAAATCTATCATTCTCTCACTTCTGTCTCTGTCTGTAAATCTATCGCTCTCTCACTTCTGTCTCTGTCTGTAAATCTATCGTTCTCTGACTTCTGTCTCTGTCTGTAAATCTATCACTCTCTCACTTCTGTCTCTGTCTGTAAATCTATCGCTCTCTCACTTCTGTCTCTGTAAATCTATCGCTCTCTCACTTCTGTCTCTGTAAATCTATCGCTCTCTCACTTCTGTCTCTGTAATCTATCGCTCTCTCACTTCTGTCTCTGTCTGTAAATCTATCGCTCTCTCACTTCTGTCTCTGTCTGTAATCTATCACTCTCTCACTTTTGTCTCTGTCTATAAATCTATCACTCTCTCACTTCTATCTCTATCTATAAGTCTATCACTGTCTCACTTCTATCTCGGTTTATAAGTCTATCTCTCTCTCTCACTTCTATCTCTATAAGTCTATCCTCTCTCACTTCTACTCTGTCTATAAGTCTATCTCTCTCTCACTTCTCTGTTTATAAGAATGTCACTCTCTGCCTCTCTCTCTCTCTCTCTCTCCTCTCTCCTCTCTCTCTCTCTCTCTCTCTCTCTTCTCTCTGTGGCTTCTCTTTGCTCTCTCTCTATGTCTCTGTCTGTCTCTCTAATCAGTAAAATATTCCATGTTGGCACTTGTAATTTAAACAGTGCTGAAAAAAATGGAAATGAAACAAGAACAGCTGATGACGTTACATTAGAACATCTTGAACACAAGCTTCATACATCAATTCACTGACGTATTTATTTATGTATTCATTTACTCAAACACTCAGTCATTCATTTTAGTTTTACACTGACTCATTGACATACCTTCTCGCTATTTAATTGCTATACTTTTTTCTGCTTTGGTAGATTTAGCGAAGTCTCAGTAACAAGATTGCCAACTCCACTGAAAGCATACCAGCAGGTTATCACAATTGAAGAACCTGTCAAATTTGCCACGTATCGGTACGTAACCCTTTGGCTCCCTCACCCTGTCCACTAGCATCCTGCATCGTCATCAACAATAGCAAAGCAAGAACTTAACCCTTTGACTCCCTCATTTTATCCACTAGAGTTCTGCATCGTCATCAACAATAACAAAGCAAGAACTTAACCCTTTGACTCCCTCATTTTATCCATTAGCGTTCTGCATCGTCATCAACTATAGCAAAGCGAGAACTTAACCCTTTGGCTCCCTCATCTTATCCACTAGCATCCTGCATCGTCATCAACAATAGCAAAGCAAGAACTCAACCCTTTGACTCCCTCATCTTATCCACTAGCGTTCTGCATCGTCATCAACAATAGCAAAGCAAGAACTTCATCCTTTGATTCCCTCATCTACTGGCATTCTGCATGGTCATCAGTGATACCAGAGCAAAAACTAAACCTTTTGACTCCTTCACCCTTTCCACCAGCTCCCTGCAGGGAGTCAAAGAGTTAATTTTTTGCAGTTGAGGGATTGAGGCGGGAACCAAAGGGTTAAACATAAGATTGTGACTTACTCCAAACTATCACTATCAGCAAAGTGATTATTGAACTCGATTCACTTCTATGATAAATCCGGATTTAGTACTGGCTTAGGCGTACGATCGTAAAGCTTGCCACTATAATATCAAGAAATAGACAACATCTGTCAAATAAATGCTTAAATTCGACCATTCTTCCTTCAAATATGACTATCATGCATCTAGCCAAAAAAAAAAAAAAAAAAAAGAAAGAAAGAAAAAAAAAACGAAAAAAAAAACAAAACGGCGCCTCACACTATCAACAAATCAAAGCAGCTATCACGATTTATGTTTCAACTTGTCACAATCACGATCTCTTTCCAATGTGTTTTTTCAAATGAGCGCTTGATTAAACCTAATATATGGCTTACATTTGGAACAAGTCCACTGACACTAACCTATCCACACAAAAACACCTCACATTGTTTTCCAACAAAGTCGAGACGCGTTCGATTTGTGGGGAAGATTTATGATTCGTAAGAGTGTCAGGCGCTGTGTGACTCTCAACCCTGAGGTTCGCTGTTGACTCCCAACCATGATCGAACCAAACAGACGTGAAAAGTACAAGTAGTAGTAAATCTTTCGGCACTTGTATGTATGAGCGCGTGCGTGGTGGGTATGTGAGCGCGTGAGGCTGGCCTCATTCTTGATCGCACGTGCCGTACATTTTCTTATCAGTTCAATGAGCAACATAGACTTAGATGAGGAAAGGGGGTGTGGGGGTGGGTAGCAAGAGGTCTGTGATGGGTTGGGGGGGGGAGGGAGCAGGGGGATAGAGAGGAGCGTGTTCTTCAACAGTGGGCCCATGCGTTTGGTTAGGGACAGCCACGCTGGCGCTGACTTTATAGAAGCAATGTAGGAATAAGGAAGCAACGACTGACGTCAAATCCCAGCCATCTCGTTTCGTTGCTATCTTAAATCAATCATCAGTCATTCACAGCAGCAAAAATCATTGATGGTACTGACTAGGTTATCGTTGTAAATCGTAAGTCATCATCATTATCGTCATGATCATCGTCGTCGTCGTCGCCGTCATCATCGTCGTCGTCGTCGTCGTCATCATCGTCGTCGTCGTCTTCATCATCATCATCGTCATCGTCATAATCATGGTCGTCGTCGTCATCATCGTTGTTGTCGCCGTCATCACATCGTCATCGTCGTTGTCGTCATCATCACTGTTATTATCGTCGTCATAATCGTCATCGTCATTATCATCATTGTCGTCGTGGTTGTCATCATCATTGTCGTCGTCGTCGTCATCATCATCATCTTTATCAATGTCATCATCATCATTGTCATTATCGTCGTCGTTTTTGGTAGTCATCACCACCATCAACACGATCAACACAGTTGGATACTCTATGGCTCTGAGAACAAGCTTCAAGACAGACACAGATCACAAGACAAAACAACAAGGCATTAGTCCTAACTGCGAAGAAGATTTACCAGACAATCACAATTCAAAATGACACTGCGGTCGTTCATCGGCCACAAGATATAAAAATAATCATCATTATCATCGTCGTCGTCGTCGTTATCATCATCATCATGATCATCGTCGTCGTCGTCATCATCATCGTCGTCGTCGTCATCATCATCATCATCATCGTCATCATCATCGTCATCATCATCATTGTCGTCGTCGTCGTCATCATCATCATCGCCGTCATCATCAACATCATCATCATCATCATCATCATCATACTAATAATACTGTTATTGTTATTGTTTCTGTTCTTGTTATTGTTATTGTTGCTTAAAGCCCAGCCGATTCCGCAGAGCTATATCAAGGTTACAACCATCCCTAAAAGTACACCATGCCTCACAACAGATTTTTTTTTTAAAAAGCAGGAAACAAAAATTAAGTACAAAATGAATGTATTCGTGCATATCATCTTAGGATATGTCTCTGGCGTTGACCACTCCTTCCAATTTATCACGTGGGGATTTATATAAACATACCTGAATGCAAATGTAAACATAACTAAGAACACAAAAACACATATAAAAACAGACCTAGATTACAAAAATATTGCTTTTGCACATCACATTTCTTTTGAGCCAAAAATGCACTTAATACATGTACCCAATTATCAACCCTATAAGAAAGTATTAAGACTTTATTGAAAACATACTGGTGAATGGACCAGCAAGGCAGAAAATAATAGGAAGAAATGAGAGTAAGCAAAGGAATAAGGCAGAAACAAAGAGAATGACATAAAGAAGGAAATTTCTATCCAGAAGGTGGGAATACTATTTATTCTGAAAGAGCCCCCGGCATCCTCACGGGGAAACTAATGATATTAGTTATAAAAATGATAATAACAACGACAACAACCACAACAATACTACTACTACTAATAATAATATATATTTATTTATATAGCGCAAAATCTTGACAAAATCAAATCTAAGCGCTGAGCGTATACATGCATACATACCTACATACATATGAGCGCTACATGCATACATACATGCTTACATACTTACATACATAAATCTAAGCTGAGCGTATACATGCACACATACATACATACATAAATCTAAGCGTATACATACATACATAATACATACATACGTACGCACATGCATACATAATAATTACAATATTTATACTACTACTACTACTACTACTACTACTACTCTACCTACCACCACTATACTACTACTGTACTACTACTACTACTAATAATAATAATAATAATAATGATAAAAATAATGATAATAATAATAATAGTAATAATATTAACAAGGATATAATATTAGTAATATCAATAATAATATTAATGACAATGATGATGACGACGACGACGACGACGACAACAACATTGTTATTAGTAGTATTAGTATTATTGATGGTGATGATGATGATGATGATGATGATGATGATGATGATGATGATGATGATGATGATGATGATAACAATAATAACAACAATGATAATAATAATAATAATAATAATGTATTATCATTACTATCATTATTATTGTTACTATTATTATTTTTATTATCATTGTTATCATCATCATTATCATAATAACAAAAATGTAACAGAGACAACATTGTCACACATACAAGCAGTCTCGTATCAAACACACTTCAATAACAATCGTTCCCACGCCGCTCTTGTCGGCTCTTCAACACGTCACCACACCCAATAATATCATTCCACTTGAATGCAGTACCAGTGCCAGGAATAACCAGGAGCACCAGCCACTCTGTCATGTCATCAATCTTGTCCCGGTCCCTGCATGAGGTCAGACAATTGAAGGAAGAGGTTGTCATCATATCGGTAAGTTGACCGGAAGGCCGCCATTTTGGACAGGAAGTAGAAATGGCGCTTGAACTTCATGCCTGACGAATCCGTCACTGTAGGACAGTTTCTTAATATTTGCGTTACTAGGATCTGTCAGCGATGATTGATTTGGGTGATTCTTCCACATAGAACCAAACTGCACGAGGCCAATGACCTGACATAAAGTTGGGAAGGGCCTTAGATCCTATACCTGGCAAAACTTCATACGGACAGCTTTAACTGTTGGCTTTCGACTCGTGTAGAATGAGGTCTTGAAAGACAGACAAACATAAAAAGAACAGTGATGAAAAAGATTAGGAAAAGAAAAGCAACATTTATCGGACATTTTATGAGCCGAGAGAAATTTGAGCAACTAGTCACAACAGGAAAACTGGAGGGAAAAAGAGCAGCAGGTAGACCCAGGAAGGAAATATTGGACGGACTTGCGGAGTGTGGCTGAGGACAGAGAGGGTGGAAGATGTACTAGCAGCGACAAGGAACAGATTCATATGGAGGGCCATGATCGCCAACGCCATGCGGCAAGACACATGATGATGATAATGATGATGAGAATGGGGTCTGTAAAAGTAGTCACATTTATGAAGGCATACCTTTTCGTCCAACAGTGATTCACCCCTCTACGTGCCTACAGTTTTGTCCTACTCCCTCCCCCCCCCCCTCCCCGCGCGGTTTGTGTGTGTTTTGGACTCTTTGAGTTTTGGTCATAGTAAGTAAATGCTTTGGCGAAAGATAAGAGTGTGTGCTTTGATTTGATTCGGTGCCGTCTAAATGGCGTTATCATTATGATTTGGTCATGCATACTGAGGGATCATCATTTGGCATGGATGGTGAGTGTGAAGACGTCTTATTCACAAACAATGGAGTCAGACCATAGCCGAAGGAGAACAGTGGCAGTTCATCTGCCAACAACTAAACTCGAGGCTCCAGGCTCAGTTCTCGTAGAGGCTCGACTTTTCTCCTCAGTTTGACCGGAAAATCGAACTAAACGTCTAATTCTTCGGAAGAGGATGAAAAACGAGCTGGACCCATGTGCTTTCTGGCCTGCGCACGCTAAACATCCCACGGCGGTTGAAAATCGTGAAGAGCAGGGCATTTGCCTGGCTGACCAGGCATAAAACATTGAAGAGAGAGGTTCACTCCCCAAGCCCTGCCCTCTCCTTGAAGGGCAATTACCCTTCTTGTCTTTCTAAAGTCTTGGTGAAAAAAAATTGGGTGGCGCTGCACTGCGGCGACGCCCTCTCAAAGCGGAGAGCAGCCCGAGTTTTACATTGTAAATCCAGTCTGACAAAAGAAATGACTATGAATATGAGTATGAATATGAACATGAATATGGATAGGAATATGAATTTGAATATGAACATGAATATGGATATGAATATGATCATTTTGTAGAAAGTTCAGTCATGGTCTTGACAGGTACAGCACGCAGGATAACACAAATATCTAGGATTTCTTGATAAAGAAGACTGCTAACAAAGAGAACATTATGATAACAAAGACGACAACTTTAAAATCTTTGCTGAGAGGCCCAAAATTTATTCCTAATGATGTCAACAGTCGCTCTCAATGTACTATACTATTCTATACTTAGCAAAACTTGATAGGGACCGCAATATATGTTGGCTTTGGACTCTTGGGTCTGTAGAGTGGCTTCAGGTATGAAGACACACAACAGTGATTCCCCCATCTACGTGCCTACCCCTTTTGTCCAGTTCCCTCCAGTTCTTCCCCCCACAAGTCTGTGAGTGTTTTGTACCATTCAATTTTGGTCATATATATATTTTTTACGTTCAAATATTAGATAGCATAATAGCATATCAGGCATCAAATTTGAATATTGTCTCTTTGGCATATTTATCACAGTTTGTACGGTACTAATACTGATCGAATTCAAGTCATCGTTCAAATCGGCTCTCAACGTGAGCGTTCTCGCTTGCCCTTGTCGCAGGTGGAATCCGTTGTCATCGAAGTCGATCAGGAGCATGCCGAGTGGCGACTGTGACCTATTTTGTATCCGGAGGACGTGGCCAATGAGTCGAAGTCTCCGTTTGCGTAGTGTGACGATGAGACGAGAGAGCTTCGACCGGTTGTAGAGCTCGTCTGTCGAGAGTCGGTCTGGGTAGAAGACGCCAAATGCTGCTCGTACCATTCTTCGATGCCTGCTGTCTATCGTGTTAGAGAGTGTAGCTGTCAGCGGGAGGCATTCCATGCCATAGCACAGAATGCTCTCAACTGCACTTCGGAAGAGGCGAATCTTTACCCGATCATCGGCTTTCGACGTGAAGACGGGTTTCAGCTTGTTCATCGCGGCCCAGGCCTGACCGAAACGCTCGTCGACAACAGTGGAAGGGGAGGATGTGCTCACTCTGAGGTAAGTTTTGGTCATAGTGAGTGAATGTTTTGGCAAAAGATGAGAGAATGCATTTTGATCTCATTTACATGTATACATTAAGATTCGGCGCCCTATAAATGTCGCTATCATTATGATTAGTCATGCGTACTGATCAGTCATGGTTTTGCATGGATGGTGAGTGTAAAGATGTCTTATTCACAAACAAAGGAGTCAGAGCATAGCCGAAGGAGAAGACTGTCTTCTGTTTGCGTGCATGCTGGATGTTTTCATGTTTCCACAAGCCACTGAAATATCGGACGGACTTGCAGGGTGGCTGAGGACAAAGAGGGTGGAAGGTGTACATGGACTTGCAGCGACAAAGGATAGATGCATATGGAGGGCCATGATCACTAACGCCATGCGGCAGGGCACATGATGATGATGATGATGATAAGCCGCTGGATACTGACTCGACTTACCGGGTCTTTAACGTGCAAAATTGATATTCTGCAAGTGTATACACACAAAGGGGGTTTAGGCAATGGTTGGTCCGTACATACGTTAACATGGCGAGACGGAAAAATCTCCTTTTTTGGCCATCAGCCGAAGGTATCAAGATATGGACCTGCTTTACTGAGGCGTCATTGAGAGACCACACAGTCGAGTCTCATCCATTTTACAGGTATGTCATTGAGGGTGTTGTTCCGAATATCTTGACCAACACTGCAAGCCAGAGGCAGACAGAGGAGAAGAGGAAGATCGACAACAACAAGAAGACAACGAAGATGAAAATCAACAAGAAGAGGATGAAGAGAGGAGTTAGAAGAAGAAGAAGAACAAGAACAAGAACAAGAACAAGAACAAGAACAAGAAGAACAAAAAGAACAAGAACAAGAAGAAGAAGAAACGAAGAAGAAGAAGAAGAAGAGTTAGAAAAAAAAAAGAACAGTTAGAAGAAAAAGAGGAGGAGAAGGAAGAAGAGGAAAAGAAGAAGAAGAGGACCGGAGGAGGAGGAAGAAAAATAAAAGAAGAAGAACGATGATGATGATGATGTGATGATGATGATGATGATGATGATGATGATGATGATGATGATGATGATGATGACGACGACTACGATGACGGCGGCGACGATGACGATGACGATGACGACGACGATGATGATGATGACGACGACGACGACGACGACGACGAGATGATGATGATGATGACAACGACGATGACGATGAAGAGGAGGAGGATGAAGAAGAAACCGAAGAAGAAATAGAAAAAGAAGAAGAAGAAAAAGAAGAAAGAAGAGAAAAAAAGAAGAAGAAGAAACCGAAGAAGATGATACTGGACTGCACGTGACTTACGAGTTACAGCCCAAGAACAAAACAAAAAAATAAAAAGAGTCTGTGTTCTCCTCGAAAAGTACAAGACCATTACTAACTACAAAAAAGTAACAGTACTGCATGCACCCAAATAGTACTGAGCGTACCCTGTACCAAGATGGAAGTAATAATGGCTATGTGGCTCCTACATCAGTACTTGACCTCCTACATAGGCGTGTGTGGGTAGGTTGGTTAGTGCTGCCATGTTTTATGTCTTGTGTTTTATCAGGGAGGGAGAAATCAGTTAAAAACGAAGACGGTTCGTCTTTCACTATCTCCTTTTTATTGCCGTCGTTTTCATCTTCTTTTCTTTCCTCTCTGCCTCTCTCTATCTTTATGTGTCTTTTTATCTCTGTCTCTTTCTCTGTTTGTCTGTCTGTCTGTCCGTCTGCCCGTCGTCTATCTACAGCTCTCTCCTCTCTTCTCTCTCTCCTTTCTCTCTCTCTCTCTTTCTCCGTCCTTCTCTCTCTGTCTCTCTCTCCGTCCCTCTCTCTCTCTCTCTGTCTCTCTCTCCGTCCCTCTCTCTCTCTCTCTCTCTCTCTCCGTCCCTCTCTCTCTCTCTCTCTCTCTGTCTTTCTGACTCCCTTTCTCTCTCTTTCTCTGTCTTTCTGTAACTATCTAGCTAGATGGTTGGCTGTCTATCTGTCTGTCTGTCGAGCACTCTATCTCTCTGTGTCTGTCTGTTTGTCCGTCTCTGTCTCTGTTTCTGTCTGTCTCTGTATCTCTGTCTGTATGTGTGTGTGTGTATGTGGTGTGTGTGTGTGTGTGTGTGTGTGTGTGTGTGTGTGTGTGTGTATGGTTGTTGTGTGTGTGTGTGTCTGTCGTTGTGTCTGTCTGTCTGTGTCTGTCTGTCTGTTTATCTGTCTGTATGAATGAATGAATGATTACACGATGCTACCAGATCGGTAATCATGTGTGAACGTGCATGTTGGAGAATTCAAATTCAAGACTGTTAGGAGAGCTGACTACATTCCTCCATGTTCTTGCACGGGTGTATCTTTTGGTGGGCGTCCATGCCGAAATGTTTTTAATATTTCCATAGGCC
>CM060315.1:24756736-24759236 GCA_030674185.1 Monoplex corrugatus | reverse complement strand
AGTTTGAAAGTGGGAAGATTTACTGGGTTAGCTCCATTATTAAATAAAACTATTTTCGATTTTTCCAGGGATAGATGTAACCCATTTTCTACCATGTATCGTGCTATTTTATCAAGTTCTAATTGGTAGCATTTGCGTGTATAATTAATACAGCGCAAAGGAGTTTTCCTTTTCATATTTACCTGCATCCACATGCATAAATCGTCAGCATATTGAGCTAAAACTACATGCTTAGATACTTTACTGGGTAAGTCATGCATTAATATCATGAAAAGAAGGGGAGCTATAACGGATCCCTGAGGGATACCCATTTGAAGAATTCGTTTCGTGGAATATACATTTTCAATCCTCGTTTGAAATACTCTGTTTTCTAAGAAACACTTAACATAGTCAAAAATGTGACCTGTCAGCCCAATACTTTTAAATTTAAATAACAATCTGGAGTGCCACACTTGATCGTATGCTTTCGTTATATCAAAAAATGTAGCTAAAACACATTGACGTCTTGCAAATTGTTGTTTTATGTTAGTAGTTAGCTTTGTTAGGATTTCTACTGGTGACCTGCCTTTTCGAAATCCTGCCTGATTTACTGGTATTATTTTATTCTTTTCACAATAGTGCATCAGTCTCTTTAAGATTATTTTCTCCATTAGTTTACATACGTGTGATGTTAATGCAATTGGCCTGTAGTTTTTCAGATCGGTATTACATTTACCTGATTTTAGTACAGGAACCACTATCGTTTCTTTCCAGTTGTTGGGCATTTTCCCACTATTCCAGCATTTTTGAAATATGTCATGTAGCAAAATTATAAAATTTTCTGGTAAATTTTTCAGCATCTCATTGGAAATTGCATCTAGTCCAACTGACGTTTTTTTACTTGGAAGGGACTGAATGGCATCTTTTAATTCTTGAAGTGTGAGTGATGCATTCATGTAGTGAGTATTATCAGAGGCAGGATCCTTATATACATCTTTCTTTTCTTCTCGTTCCCTATAGTCTCTACTAGAGACAGGAAGTCCTTCTACACGACAGGTCTCAGCAAACACGTCTGCAAAAGCTTCTGCTTTTTCCAGTGAGCTAGGAAAAGGGTTATTTTCTAGCTTTACTGGAATTGATGGCAACTTAATCCCGTTTTTCATTAATTTTAGTTTTTCCCAAATCTTTATCATGTCTTTGTGGTCATTTACTTCACATTTACAAAAAGACGTCCAGTGTTGTTCTTTGGCTTGCTCTATGATTCTGTTACACTTAATGTTGGCACTTTTCATCGCTGTATGATTTTCAGGTGACCTGTTTGCTAAATAGATTTTGTATTTTTCTTTCTTTTCGTTCACTGCCTTTTGACAATCCTCATTCCACCAGACATTTCCATGATGTTTTCCTATTTTCGACACTGTAAGTTTTGGAATTGAAATGTTAGCAGCTCTTAACAGTGAGTTACAGAAAACTTCGTACATGTCGTTTATGTTCATTGCTTCAGATAGATCTGTTCTTGTCTTTTCAAGGATTGCCTTAAAACTGATCCAGTCTGCGTTTTTATAATTAAACTTGGGTAAACTATCTTGTGGCATGGCGTCTATTTTAGTAGTATGGTTTAGGGTAAGACGTATGGGGATGTGATCTGATCCCAACAAGTCATCCTCTGTTTGCCACGTGGCGTTTGGGGCTAGGGATGGTGAGATTAAAGTGAGGTCGATAGCTGTGGGTCTGTGGGTTGGTATATCGGGGATCCGGGTAACGTGTCCGTTGTTAAGTAAATATAAATTGGAATCTACAATATTTCGATCAACCTGTTGCTTGTTATGTTTGTGCAATACTTTTCCCAAAATGGGGCATGTGCATTAAAATCACCTCCAATTATCCACTTGTCATCCTGATCTTGAAAGTGTCTTAACCATTCAGTGTTCACAGAATCTGGGCCTCTTGGTAAGTATACAGAGGCCATATTCACAACTAACGATGAGGAAAATTTTATAATGATTGCACATGATGAAATAAATGCGGTAGATTTAGGTACTGGCGATGTTCGTTCACAATAGTTCAGTCCTTCCCGAATGTATATAGCTGTTTGTACACGGCCACCGTCATTTACAGAGTCACATATTGGTGGATAATAAAAACCGGATATTTTAGGTAATTTGGTTTTGATGGTATTCAGCGACTGTAGAAGCATGACATGGACGTTTTTAGAAGAGAGATAGTTACTCAAATATGAGATGTTTTTAACAATGGAACGAGTGTTCCACTGAAAAATGTTGATATCACTTACTACACACGTCTTCATGAGGAACGGTTGATAAACTTTAGAACAATATGGTAAGTTTAGATAATACAATATTCATTTAACTTGGAATCAAAAGGTACAAATAGCATAAAAACGAAGTAGGTAAACAAGTAAATAATTAAGTAAAACAATATAGTTGAGAGCTGAACGAAGAGGAACTGAATCTGGGCTGAATCTAAAATGACCAGGGAGAGAAGAAAAATTGAGAGTGGA
>CM060315.1:24744236-24746736 GCA_030674185.1 Monoplex corrugatus | reverse complement strand
ACACACACAGACATACCGACACCCCGAGATCATCAGCAACAGCAACAGTGGCATGAGACCAGATACAATACTTCACTCACATTCATCAAAACAAATAACTCTGATCGAACCTACTGTGCCGTATGAAAATAGAACGAAGGAAGTCCACACGAACAATAGGCTTCTCAAAAGTACACCAGTCTAGCCAGCAACTTGAGGAAATCGGGATTCCAAGCCAAAGTCCTCGCCATAGAGTTTGGAGCAAGGAGGTTGGTACACACATCTGCCTATGATCTCATGAAATAGCTCTAAATGTCTGGGAAGATGAGGACCAGAGTCCTAAATGCATTGACAACTGAAAAGAGTTCCAGCTGGATCAGGTCAAGGAGGAACAAGAGCGAAATTCATAACGTATAAAATTCCCCTACACACAGCACTTGTCTAATAGCGAAATGGTGTCTTCTCTGGTTATATTGAAATACGCTTTCTGATTCTGTTTTCGTGTTTTTTCTGGTTCCTAAGTGGTTAAGACATCCATCACAAGGGAAACTTAGCCCTGAGGCGTCCCTGATCACCTTGGGAAGCGCAGGTTCAAACCTAGGTAGAAAAAGAATTGGCGACAGCAGAAGACATTCAGAAGTCATCACCTGCATACAGCCAGATTCCATCAGAGTGCAAGGAGCTAAGGACCGAAACACGTGCTTGAATGAGACTTCTCCTTTGAGGATCTTCTGCTGTCCAGCTTTTTCCAGAGTTTCTTGCCCCATTATGAAAACATGTCATAGCGCTATCTTTCGTTTTCAAACAAAAGTCAGTGCAAATGTTCGCTAACAAGTCCTGTGTCTTATAATATTTGCTAGAAAATTTAGGTGGAGCGTATATGGAACTGTCTAATTTTGACGAATCGTTCTTGAAGAAAATTCCCAATTCCAGTTCCAGTTCCAATTTGGCAGAACCAAAGAGCGTGCGATACCTGTCAACTCTATTCCCAATTTACCCGTAAGTCTTCTGTCAGGGGACACTACCCTAATCAGCACCTCGGCCTGAACTCAAAGCCTGCAAAGTTATTGTCCTTGGTGTGTTGGTCTCTTGATGGTAGTGCTAATTTACTTCCGTCTTTTTAACTTTCGTTTCTTTGTACGGTGTGATAGTAAACTTCAGGCTGAGGACTGGAATGAAGAACATTAATGCTGACGCTTAGCGTGTGTCGTTTGAAAGGGGTCACTGACCTGTTGTGATGGTTTGGGGGGTGAAAGGAAAAGAGGTCATGAGTGTGTCGTGTGTGGGAGGGAAGAAGGAATGTGTGCGTGTTGTGTGTGTGTTGTGTTGTGTTGTGTGTGTGTGTGTGTGTGTTGTGTGTGTGTGTGTGTGTGTGTGTTGTGGTGTGTGTGTGTGTGGTGTGGTGTGGTGGGTGTGGGTGGTGCGTGTGTGTGTGTGTTTGTGTGTGTGTGTGGGTGGGTGGGTGCGTGTGTGTGTGTAAGACAGAGAGAGAGAGGAGGCCACGGGAAGACAAGGATAAATAGAGATATAGGGGTGAGACAGTCACAACGTTCACTCTGAATCGAATTGAATGTCAGCGTTAGAATGGAAATTTGTATTTACGAGCGATGAATGAAACACGACAGGCGTGAATTTTCGACTAACTGGCTGTTGTCAAATGTACTCAAAAGACAAAAACAGCAAAATCAAATGTATCAAAAAAGTTATCTGATCGGCTATAGGCCACTGTTGTCCTAAATCTAGTGAAGGTATTTCTCTGTAACTGATGACTGGGTCCAAATGGGTCATGCAATGCAAGGACAGCCCGCCCCCCCCCCCTTTTTTTTTTTTTTTTGCTTGATGAAATGACTATAGAGTGGCGTCGGGAGCTTGGGGAGGTGATTGTCCGGAGAGTGGTGAGGCATTGGTGCTGTGGGTCCCATCCAGCACCCTCGTGTTGTTTCTTTGTTAATTTTGTTTGTTGTCACTTGTATATGTTTTCTAATAGCAATGAGCCAAAAATTTCCTTCTGTCTTGTTTTGTTAATAAAGTTGGCGTTCTCATTCTAGTTTTATGTTTCTAGTAGTCATATTTTTTGTGTAACAGTGACTTATTGGTCTGATTGTTCGCATATGGCTTTACGGGGTTATTTTTGTTTTGTTTTGTTTTTTGTTGTGGTTTTGTTGTTGTTGTTTTTTTGGGGTTTTTTTTGTTTTTTTATCGGTTGTGTGGATGTATGCCCGTAGAAAAAGGAAATGTCACGGATGTGACATGTGAAATTACTTTAGCATGACAATCGAAGCGTTGCTTTTCTTCTGCATAGCAATTTCACAGTGTATCAAGATTTTTTTGTCTTCTGTTTTGCTTGTCTTTTCTTTTTATTACTAGCATTGGCTTTCTTCTGCATAACAATTTCCCAGTGTAACAAGTAATTTTTGTCTTCTGTTTTTTTCTGATCTTTTCTTTTCTTATCATTGCTTCGTATTTTGGTTGGGTTTTTGTTGTTGTTGTTGTTGTTGGGTTTTTTGTTTATTTTGTTGTT
>CM060315.1:24736736-24741736 GCA_030674185.1 Monoplex corrugatus | reverse complement strand
AAGAAAGAAAGAAGGAAGGAAAAAAGGAAAGAAAGAAAGAAAAGACAGAAAGAAAGAAAAAAGAAAAAAGAAAGAAAAAAGAAAGAAAGAAAGATAAGAAAAGAAAAGAAAGAACGAAAGAAAGAAAGAAAGAAAGAAGGAAATAATAGACAAAAGAAAAGAAAGAGGGAAAGAAAGAAAGAAGGAAACAAAGAAAAGAAAGAAAGAGAAAAGACAGAAAGAAAAGAAAGAAACAAAAACAAAAAAAAACAAAAAAAGAAAGAAAAAGAAAAAAATGTCCTGCCTAAGGGTCAATGAACGAACCGAGGACCCCCTACCCCCCTCCCTCGCTGCACTATGAGCATCACGCTGCAAGCAGCCAAGCCAGATGGACCCACTGTGTGGTTTCTCTACCGCACCATTTACTGTCCGCAGCTGCCGCCCCACTCCCCGCATAGTTATGCACAGACGAGCACACGTACGTACATACACATACATACACAAAAAAGTACCCACACGCGTGCGCACACACACACACACACACACACACACACACACACACAAATGCATACACAAGTATAGACATAGACACACGCGCACAAACCAGACACACATACATCCACATACACACACGCGCACCAACAGACATAAATAAACACGTGTGCTCGCGCGCGCGCACACCCCACACACGCACACACACATACACACACACATACACACACAACTACACACACACACACACACACGCATAAACACACATAAACGCACACACACACACAAACACACAAACAGACAAACACACACACATACCTATCCACACAGACATATCACACACAAACACAACTACACACACACAACACACACGCACACACATAAACACACACACACACACATACACACAGCAACCACCTACTGAGCAGTGTCTGGTGTATTCAGGTCAGTGAATATTAACTACCATTGCATGCACCAGAAAAAAAAATTGGTTACGTCATGCTAACATTACTTCATTTTATATGTCATTGCATTGCATCTTTGATATAATTTTTTTTTATAAGGCTTGCGGCTTGACCGCTGACTTCAGAGAATCAGGCCTGATGACCACAGGGAAAGACCTGCTGGCTGCTCGGAATGATGGCAAACTTGGGATCCCTATCGGGGTATGTCAGACCTTGATGAATAGGAAAATGGGCTGTGTCTGGAACATCATGTCTGGCCACTTTCCCGGCCGTTCAAACAACTCGTGTGGTTGAAGTAAGGCAACGTTGAGAGCTTCCGACAGCTAAGTGTCGAGACTATAGTAAGAGGAAAGGTGCTGACAGCTATGCGAGCTGGTGACAGGGCTGGTTCTCCGAAAGCGAGATCAAGACCAGAGTAGGGCGAGAGAGGGGTCTTCCATTCTCTCTAGGTCCGAGGCTGGGCTGGACATGGTTGGTGCGCGTTGTGTGGTTATGTCCAGGTGTTTGTCATCTCCCCACCTTGCTATTCGGCAAGGTAACTGATGACCTGGGTCTGAATGAGTCATGCAACGCATGGACAACCTCCCTTTGCTTGATGAAATGACTATCGAGTGGCGTCGGGAGCTTGGGAGGTGATCGTCTGAAGAGTGGCGAGGCATTGGTGCTCTGGGTCCCATCTGCACCCTCTTGGTGTTTCTTGTTAACTACCGCCGCTTGCGTCAGAAAAAGTTTGGTTAAGTCATCCTAACATTACTTCATTTCATATGTCATTGTATTGTAGCTGTAGAACTGTTTTATAGTATTTTATGCAACAGTTTTATGGGCAATACGAGCAGCAATTCACTGCGTTTCCCTTTGTGAAATGTGGGGTTATGGGTATCATTATGTTGTTTCCTTTCAAAATGTTTATTTATTTATATATTTATTTATTTATTATTTATCTATTTATTATTTATTGACTATTTATTTATTTATTTGTTTGTTTGTTTATTCATTTGTTTATCTATTTATTCATTTATTATTTATTCATTTATTTATTTATTATCTATCTATTTATTCATTTATTCATTTGTTTACATTATTTACTTTTCATTTATTTATTTGTTTATTTATTCATTAATTTATTTGTTTGCCTGTTTGTTTATCTAGCTGGCTAGCTGTCTGTCTATCTCTCTATCTATCTACCCATCTATTTATCTATTTTCTACCTATTCACGTGTAAATTATTTACTTATTTGTTTATCTAAATATTCATCTATTAATTCATTTCCTTATTTTGTCATTCATTTATGTAATTCTTTATTTGTTTATTCGTTTGTTTAATTAATTGGTTGAGTAAGTATCCATATATTGTCTAATTTGCCTTTTTGGAACAAAGTTCTTATATTCCATGTTGCTATTTTAGTATTTTTGAGTTTGAGTTTGGTCGCAGTATCTGGCTGACGGTCTGGTGTCACCTGCACCGCATGACGGTCCCTACTGGACGAAGGTGCTCCATCGAAGCACCTATTCACGTCGTTATCTTCATTTTCCTTCTTTTTTCTGTCCATAATGTTCTTGGGAAAATACGATGGTGGTTTCCCGTTGCCTTCCATCGGTTTGTTTGTTTGTTTGTTTGTTTGTTTGTTTGTTGTTTGTTTGTTTGTTTGTTTGTTTGTTTGTTTGTTTGTTTGTTTGCTTTTTGCGGTCTCTTCGCTAGCCTTATTCTCTCCCGAGATGTCCACAAGGCAGTGGAGCTATTTACCCATAGCTGGGGGTCTGGTTCGTGGGCACCAGGGCATATCCACACGCCGGTGGGCCTGCATGCCTCACGTCTGGGGGCCAGACCTCCTCCGAGTCCCACGAGGTTTAGCCTGAGTCTGTGAGGTGCTCAGTTACCGCCTGTCGTCACGAGGAGGCACAGCGTAGGGCTTGCTGATGGAGAGGCTATGTACTGACAGGAAGAGACCTTCTGCTCTTCTTTTCGCATAGCTGTAAGCAGCAGTGCTAGCTAGCGGTGCCGGCTGAAAGTGAGAGATGACAAGCACGCAGTCACTAGCCGACACACTAGACGCATCACATCAAAAGAGGAGTCAGACAGGGTTGTGTTTTGTCACCAGATCTGTTTTCACTTTACAGCGAAAACATCATGAGAAACCTAGAAGAAGACCCTGTATTAAAGGTTGGAGGAAAAATGATGAACAACATTCGATACGCAGATGACACCGTGCTAATTGCAGAAAATGAAAGGGACCTACAAAACCTTGTGAATATACTAGAAATAGACAGCAAAGGTAAGGGGTTGGAACAAAACAGCAGAAAGACTGAAGTCATGGTGATCAGTAAAAAACATGAAATCCCCTCCTGCAAAATAACAGCAAACAGCACAAACTTGAGACAGGTTGATAAATTTAAATACCTGGGAACGATCATTTCACCAGATGGCAGATGCACATCAGAAATAGCCGGCAGAATCGGCCAAGCCAAAACAACATTCAAGAAGATGGAAAGCATTCTTACCAACAAATGCCTATCAATTAACATCAGGAAGAGAGTTCTTGAATGTTATATAGAACCAATACTGTTGTACGGTTGTGAGGCGTGGACAGTCAACAAGCAAAGCCAGAACAAGATTGAGGCAACCGAGATGTAGTTTCTAAGAAGGATGTTGAGAGTTCCAAAGACAGCAAAGAAAACAAACGAGACAGTCTTGATGGAGGCAGACACAAGTAGATCATTCATAAGGAAGATTAGGAAAGGCAGGCAACATTCATAGGCCATTTTATGAGGAAAGGGGAATTGGAACACCTGGTCACAACGGGAAAGCTGAAGGGAAGGAGAGCACCGGGTAGACCCAGGGAGAAGATACTAGACGGACTTGCACAGTGGCTTAAGACAAGGAGGATGGAAGAGATGCTTGAGGCAACGGGAGATAGAGACAGATGGAGGTCCATAATCGCCAACACCATGCGGCAAGGCACCTGATGATGATGATGAAGTATCCATATATTTATTTATTTATTCATTTAGTTTTATATTTGTTTATTTATTTATTCACTTATTTATTCATTTATTTGTTTATTCACTTATTTGTTTAATTATTTATTTATGAGCATGCGGGCTCCCTGGTTCTCTTGAAAAAGCCATTGACCCCAGATCCGATAACTCGAGTTTATCGCCAGTCCGCAACGTTTACATTTGGCCTGTTCGCTGCCCATCTTAATGTTTCCATCATTCTGGTGGTGCCAGTTTTATGTTTCATGGATCCCTCCGCCTTCCGCTTTTCAAGACTTTATTCAGACACAGGGAGACTGCCAGTTGATAGTTGGCAAAAGTGGGTAGAGCGCATATCGAATTTTCCGCATGCAATATATCCCTCTTGAACAAATTCTTAACTCTTTAAGTCTTTATTTGTGTGCAGATTTTCAAGTCGTCTATTTATTATTTTTTTTATTCAATCATGTGTAAACTGGCAGGACATTTATTTATTTACTAATTAATTAGTTTGTTTATATATTTGTTTGTTTGTTTGTTTATTTATCTATTCATTTATTTATTTATCTGTCTCTCTCTTTATCTATATATCTATCTATCTATCTACCTATTTATTCATTTAATAGTTTAGTTAGTTAGTTAGTTAGTTAGTTAGTTAAATAATTAGTTTGTTAGTTTGTTAGTTAGTTAGTTAGTTAGTTAGTTAGTCAGTTGGTTAGTTAGTCAGTTGGTTAGTTAGTTAGTCAGTTGTTAGTTAGTTAGTCAGTTGGTTAGTTAGTTACTATTTGTGTTGTGCCTAACACTGTTAGCTTCTAGCATGAAAAAAAAAAGTCTAGAGTACAGGTACCATATTGGTCTCCTATTAACTCTTTGATTTACATACCCTGTCCACCAGCATCCTGCATTGTTAACTACGCTAGCAAAGCAAAATCTTAACCCTCTGATTCCATCACCGTATCCACCAGCTTCCTGCAGGAAGTTGGTGGATAGGGTGAGGGAATCAAAGGGTTAAGCTTTTGCAGTTGGTGGATAGAGGGCGGGGAGTCAAAGAGTTAAAAACCTTACCTGAACGGAACATAGGATTTTCCACAG
>CM060315.1:24716736-24719236 GCA_030674185.1 Monoplex corrugatus | reverse complement strand
ACTTCCTGGACAGCGACATCAACGACCTCACAAACAACTTTGGTGAGGCAGTCCGCGAAACAGCAGAGGAGGTACTGGGGCGACAGAGGAAGAAACACCAAGCATGGATCTCAAATGACATCCTTGACCTCTGCGACAACAGAAGATCACTGAAGAAGACGAAAAACTCCAGCCCTGAAGAAGCCGCACAGTATCGTAAAACCAACAACCTTGTAAAGAAGAAAATGATTGAAGCCAAAGAACAATGGCTCAACAACCAGTGTGAGAACATCGAGAAAGGCATGAAAAAAGGAAACAGCAAACATGCCTTCACCACACTGAAAAACCTTACCAAGACGCAGCAAAACAGATCGTCAGTCATCGAGGATACCTCAGGCGAGCTGCTGACAGAAAGCTCCGCTGTTCTGAACAGATGGACGCAGTACTGCCAAGAACTATACAACTTCCCAATACAGCCAGATGACAGTTTGTTTCAGGGGGACTCAGCACCATTGAGGGAATCCTCACCGCTACCAGTGATGAGAGAAGAAGTGGAAGAAGCCATCCGCAGCCTACCAGCAGGGAAATCACCTGGAGCAGACAATATCCCAGCAGAGCTGCTCAAACATGGAGGGAATGATTTGGTCACTCGTGTAACATCGATTTGTCAGAAGATCTGGGAGACAAAACAGTGGCCCACAGAATGGACTCAATCACTCATCATCCCCCTGCCCAAAAAGGGAAATATGCGCCAATGCCAGAACTACAGAACAATAAGTCTCATTAGCCACACCAGCAAGATCATGCTCAGAGTCATATTGAATCGACTGAAGAAAGAAGCGGAAGAACACCTTGCGGAAGAACAAGCTGGATTTAGGGCGGGCAGAAGCACAGTAGAACAGATCTTCACCTGCCGGATAATGATGGAGAAACATCTGCAGCATCAGAGAGACCTGTTCCACAACTTCATAGACTTTAAAAAAGCATTCGACAGGGTGTGGCATAAGGGTTTGTGGCAGGTGCTAAGAAAGTTTGGCATAGAGGAAGGTCTCGTCCAAACCATCCAGGCGCTGTATAACACTGCCAGCAGCGCAGTTCTCCTCAACAACCAGATAGGGGACTACTTCAAGACCACAGTTGGAGTCCGTCAAGGCTGCCTACTCTCTCCCGTGCTGTTCAATCTCTTCCTGGAGAACATCATGCGTGAAGCCCTCCATGACTTCCACTCCACTGTCTCCATCGGAGGAAGAACCATCAACAACCTGAGGTTCGCAGATGACATCGACCTGATGGGAGGCAGCAACGAAGAACTACAAGACCTGACCATGAGACTGGAAGAAAGTGCAGGTGCACACGGAATGGAAGTGAGCACAGAAAAAAGCAAAGTCCTGGTCAACAGCACAACCAACACCCATGCTGAAATCTACATGAACGGGCAACAGCTTGAAGAAGTGGACGCTTTCAAATACCTTGGCGCCACTCTCACCAAAGACGGTCGCTCTACAACAGAAATCAAGACCAGACTAGCGATCGCAACAGCAGCAATGGTAAAGCTAAACAAGATCTGGAAGAGCAGAGAGATCGGCTTTCCATCGAAGATGAAGCTGTACAAGTCCCTGGTGCTCCCCATCCTGCTGTATGGATGCGAGAGCTGGACCATGACAGCAGAGACCACCAAGAGAATCCAGACGTTTGAAACTAAATGCTTCAGGCGCTTGCTCGGGATCTCTTGGCAAGATCGGAAGACAAACGACTTTGTGTGGAGCCAAATAACAACACTCGCAGGCCCACAAGAACCCCTCCTGGCAACAGTCAAGAACAGGAAGCTGTCGTGGTTCGGGCATGTCACACGCCACAACTCACTGCCCAAAACGGTCCTCCAGGGTACACTGGGAGGCGGCAGACGAAGGGGACGACAAGCCAAATGCTGGATGGACAACATCAAAGAATGGACCAGGTTGGATGGCCCCACGCTGGTGCGACAGGCGGAGGACAGGACCGGTTGGCGACGGCTGGCTTCAAGAGTGTCTCTCATCTCTCCTCTACGCCCATCACGGGCAGGAGAATGATGATGATGATGATATAATATATATATATATATATGTGTGTGTGTGTGTGTGTGTGTGTGTGTGTGTATACATATATGTATATATACATATATATATATATATATGTATGTATGTATGTATAGATATATATAGATATAGATATCTTTTTGTCTCCGTCTCTCAATCTGTGTCTGTCTCTCTATGCTATTGTCTCTCTGTCTTTTTCTGTCTGTCTCTCTGTTTCTGTCACTATATTACTCTCTCTGTCTCTCTCTCTGTCTCTCTGTCTCTCTGTCTCTCTCTGTCTCTGTTTCTCTCTCTATCTCTCTCTATCTATCTCTCTCTCTCTCTCTCTCTGTCTCTCTCTCTCTCTCTCTCTCTCTCTCTCTCTCTCTCTCTCTCTCTCTCTCTCTCTTTGTTTCATCTCAAATTTCGTTATGTTTTCTCAACATGTAGTCGTGTGTAATGACATA
>CM060315.1:24699236-24701736 GCA_030674185.1 Monoplex corrugatus | reverse complement strand
CATGTTTGTTGGAGATTCCCTTAATTTGTTCATGACTCTTCCCACCCCCACCCACCCCGCCCAATCTGATAAGGATCATATGACCTGTTTCTTGGATTTGCGGGAATCTAGATGCATTACATATGTTCTAGTTGTCTTTATATATCATAGAGGGGTCTTGTTCTCGTTTAACTTTGTTTTTTTCCGGTTTTGATGTGGTGTGTAACTGCTTATGTACTGTTTTGTCATATAAAGAAATCAGAACTCAGAACTCATTAATGTTTATTTTCTATAAGCTATATAAATATATATATTTAACGCTCAGCAAATTAGAACGAACCAATCAATTGTGAAAATTGGATGTTGTTCATGTTCATGACAATTGCTGGGGAAACGCCGAGGTGGTCAAGATCATTCGTAACATCAGCCTTCAGAGTCAGGGTTCTGCCTTGTCCACGTCGAAGGTTGACACGGTCGCTGAGATTGGCAGACAATATGTCACCCAGGGGAGTCGGACACCTTGTCTGCATTCGACGGCTGTGCCGGATCAGTCTCAGTCGGCGTCTTCGAAGCGTCTTGCTCAAGGATGAGAGCTTAGTCCGAGAGTAGAGCGCCTTGGTGGAGATTTTCTCTGGCCAGTAGATGCCGAGTGCCGAGTGGATCATACGCCGATGAGAAGAGTCGATCAATTTCGAGAGAGTTTCGGTCAGAAATATGGATTCGAGACCGTAACATACGATGCTCTCTACTGCTGCCTTGAAAAGTCTAATCTTGATCTCTACACAGAGCTATAAGACAAAGACTGAATGTGTGGTGCGTTGATATAAAGGTCAATGATTTCGACATTTATTCATGTACATGTAAGCTTACCAGCGCAGTTCTCTCTCTCTCTCTCTCTGTGGTATATGTGCGTGCACGCACGCGCGCGCGCGCGCGCGCGCGTGTGTGTGTGTGTGTGTGTGTGTGTGTGTGTGTGTGTGTGTGTGTGTGTGTGTGTGTGTGTGTGTGTGTGTGTGTGTTTATACATGTCTGTTTGTGTGATATGTGTGAGCATGTGCGTGAGTGTGTGTGTGTATAGGGGGATGTGTGTGTGAAATGTGTGTGCACATGTGCGTGTGTGTGTGTGTGTTTGTGTGTGTTTGTGTCAGTGTGTGTGTATGTGAGTGTGTGTCAGTGTGTGTGTGTGTGTGTGTGTGTTTGTGTTTGTGTGTGTCCGCCTCTGGCTGTAAAGAAGTAAGTACAGCAGTGAAAAGACAAATACAGGCTGGTTTCTTTTGTTGGGCGCCTTCGCATTTCAGACCCTTCTCAAATGGAATACATATATGGAGCTGCGAGACAAAACGCAATTGTGACCAGAAAAAAATCAGAACAAACAAAAAAACAACAACCAAAAAAAAAAGAAAAGAAAAGGGGGCTGGAGAGAAAGAAAAAAGAAACAAAAAAGAAAACCCACAAGTGGTATTGTAGGTCTACCATAGAAGGCTATTGGCGAGCAGGTGCGAGCGATCGTGTACAAGTGCAAACTCTAAGTTTCCCATCCATCGTTAAAGTGATGGTGCAAAGTAAACTAACCCCAGCAAGGGATGATCTGGCCTTTCCTTTGAAGTCCTGCGCTCGTGAGAGGAGGGGATAATTGCCTGCTCCTTAATTCTAACACGGGTTACGACCCTTGGCTTATCCCATCACTGACGGCTTAGAACGGGTAACACGCTTTCATCACATTTGCCACCTTTTAACCCTGGCCGTTGACTCCAGCACCCTGTCCACCAACATCCGGCATTGCCAATCATGTTAACAAAGCAAAAACTTAACCCTTTGATTTTCTCACCCTGTCCACCAGCTTCCTCCAGGAAGCTGGTGAAGAGGATGAGGGAATCAAAGGGTTCAGTTTTTGCAGTTGTTGGATATGGTGCGTGAGTCAAAGGGTTAAAGAAATGCTTATGAAGCTCTGTATGGATAGGGTGAGGGAGTCAATGAGTTAAGTTTTTGCAGCTGGTGGACAGGGCACGGGAGCCAAAGGCTTAAAGAAATACTGATGAAGCTCTGTATGAACTGACTTACTGCTCATTACACCATTGGCAAGTAGGGAAGCAACGAGGGATTTCCGTTTCTGTCTGTTCTGGACCAAGCGTCTGTGTAGTACCCGGAGTGCGTTTTAGGGGCTTGACTCTTTTATTCCTGCATCCTGTCCACCAGCATCCTGCATTGTCAACCATGCCAGCAAAGCAAAACCTTAACCCTTTGATTCCATCACCCAGTCCACCGGCTTCTTGCAGGAAGCTGATGGATAGGGTGAGGGAGTCAAAGGCTTAAGTTTTTGCAGTTGGTGGACAGGGTGCGGGAGTCAACAGGTTAAAGTCTCCTTCTGTTGTTTGTCGCTAGTTGCTCTTGGGTCTTCCTCTCTTAAGCTTTCCTTCTGTGTCCAGTGAAGGGCAAAGTCACATGATGCCATGTGATGGAGAAAATCGAGAATGATCATGGCACAAGCCTTTAAGCCTGCACATAAACCAGCGACCCCGAT
>CM060315.1:24644236-24689236 GCA_030674185.1 Monoplex corrugatus | reverse complement strand
CGGTCTACGGTGATTGCGTACCCAGGACAAGCATCGAACCAACCAGCCATCAGACCTGTGAACATAATGACGACGACGATCATGATGATGATAATGATGATGGTGGTGATGATGAATATGATGATCATGACGGTTGTGGTAGTGATGATGGTGATAATGATGGTGGTGATAATGATGATGAGGGTGATTGTGATGATCATTATGGTAGTGGTAATTATGATGATAATGACATGATGGTGATGACAGTGATACTGATGATGATGCTGGTGGATGAAACCTGTATATACAACAATGATACTGATAACTGTGGTGATGATGGTGATGATGACAACGATGATGATAGTGATGATGATAGTCATGATTGTGATGCTGATGGTTGTGGTGTTGGTGATGCTGATGGGTGTTTACACTTGAAGTGAGATAAGAGTGAAATGACTGATGGGTAAAACAGAACAGTGAAAAAACCTTTAAAACACACACACACACACACACACACACACACACACACACACTACACACACACACATACACACACACACAGAGATTTGTTTATACTTGAAATGAGATAAGAATGAACTGATTGATGGGTAAAACAACTGAGAACAATGAAAGTACCTTTACACACACACACACACAGACACACACACATACACAGAGAGAGAGAGACACACACACACACACATACTCACACACACACAAATAAGCACACACACACACACACACACACACACACACACACACACATACACACACACACACACACACACACACACACACACACACACATCTATACATATTATACACATACCACGACCAGGATAAGTTATTTCACGCTGAGTGAAGGTGCATTCCGTGAACTCCGCCAGCACCATCTTGCACTGTTTGTTTGCGATCTGACATACTGCAACACACACACACACACCACACACACAACACACACACACAACACACACCACCACACACACACACGCACACACAACACACAACACACACACACACACACACACACACACACACACACACACAACACACACACACACACACACACACACACACACAACACACACCACAACACACACATGCTCGCACACACATACACAACACACACACACACACACACACACACACACACACACACACACACACACACACACACACACACACACATACACACACACACACACACTCTATCATCATCATCATCATCATCATCATCATCAACATCACTGTCTCTACTTTCCATCATTAACAATTATCACTACAACCTCAAACACCTTCTGCAGAAATCATTTATTGTTAACCCTTTTACCCCTTCACCCTGTCCACCAGCATTCTGCATTATCAACCATGCTAGCAATGCAAGAACTTAACCCTTAGACTCTCTCACCCTATCAAACATGCAGGAAGCTAGTGGACAGGGTGAGGGCATCAAAGGGTTAACTTTTTGCAGCTGGTGGATAGGGTGCAGAAGTCAAAGGGTTATGGTAAAATTTTAAAGGTTGTCCAATCACACTGAGTCTGCATGGCAGTGAAGTGGTAGAGATCTCATTTTTTCTCTCAGCCGCCAGCATTATGAGGGTTGATTCATCTCCTCTCTCTCTCTCTCTCTCTCTCTCTCTCTCTCTCTCTCTCTCTCTCTCTCTCTCTCTCTCTCCCCTCCTCTACACACACACACACACACTCTCTCTCTCTCTCTCTCTCTCTCTCCTCCTCTCTCTCTCTCTCTCTCTCTCTTTTCCTTTTTCGCTTTTTCTCTTCATTGCTTTACATTTTTTAACCTGAACAGAGTCAGGCACCCATTCAGAGCTGGGTAATTTGAATCCTACCACAAAGTTTTTCTCTTGTCCAACTTTAACCCTTAACATCAAATATGTACTGATATTAATTAATAACAATAATAACTGATACTTAAGTTAAGCAGCATACTATCCAGAAAACTTCTCTAGGTACCTTATTAACTGAAATGATAAGATATAAAATAGATACATACAATGCACACCATAAACTTCTCTAGGTACCTGTGTGTGTGTGTGATTATTCATTTCTAGTTTTCTGTTTCTGTGTTTGTACATGACCCCCTTGCCCCCCCCCCCCCTCCCTTATGAATAATATGTAACAGAAAACCTACCTGCAGAAATGACATCCACATCAAACCCAGACAAAATGCCATCCTTATTTCTGAAAAAAATAAAAACAGAATATTATTTAAACATAGAATGATATAAAGCAATGCATACACATATAATGATATATATTATATATAATATATAGATATACACATATACATATATATACACACATATATACATATATATACATATAGATACATATACATATATATATCCATACATATATATTACTACTATTACTACTATAAATATAAATAGCAATGCTTAATTAGATATACTAGAAGTAAATATAAATAGCAATGCATAATTAGATGTACTAGTAGTATTACTATTACTACTAATATATAGCGATGCAAAATTAGATGTAGTACTACCTTGACTACATGCATTACAAATACTATCATTAGTTATAATAATGGTGATAACAGTGATAACTTACAATCAAGAGTTACAAGAAAGTAACAACAAAGGGAAAAACTTATATCCAAAATCTCTTGTAATTCACTGAAAAGAGAGACAGAGAGACAGACAGACAGACAAAGAGTGTGTGTGTGTGAGACAGAAACAGAGAGACAGACAGACAGGTAGACAGACAGACAGACAGAGAGTGTGTGTGTGTGTGACAGAAACAGAGCTTGAGAGAGAGAGACAGAGACAAAGACAGAGACAGAGACAGACAAACAGACAGACAGAAAATGAGAGAGATAGATTACAGAGATGTAACAAGAAAAGCACAAACCATATTTCAAAGAGTTATGTCCCTCACATCAGAGTATTCAATCACCGTTGATTTATTTGGAAAACTTTATCTAAAAACAAAGCGGCCTTGATTCAACATCGGGCCTTCATGACACAGTTCAACTGAGGTTATCTAATATGACAGCACAAGTTGAAGACAATTTCGGGCAAGTGGAATCCAGTCCATTCAGCTATGGATGGGTTTCTGACTATGTTCAGGATCGGAGAATGTGATCAGGGAAGAGCTTCTCGTGACAAGGGAAGCAACCGAATACTTAACACATAGTTTTACACACACACGATTGCTGCCCCTAGACTGATACACTTGTATGACGGTTGAAAAAAAAATCACATAAAGAGAAGGTCACTGGGGTATGAGGTGGTAGAGATTTCACCAGTCTTTTTACAGAAGAATCCTGTTTCTCTCCTCTGCTCCTTTACCTCATCCTGCCCTGAGCTGCAGCAAATATGGGTAGTTGAAACTATTTCTGAACAGAGTGTACGCATTCACTGGCATGGGTAGTCTGGAGGCTGCCTGCACTCAGTTTTCAAAAGCATGCTGGCAAGACAGGACACACAGTCAATTAGTCCACTTCACCGATCGTCACTGAGAGCGTAGCTCGAATTTTCCAACCAAGACAGCAGGTGTCTGCATTTTTCAGGCCTTGCTGACACCAGGATATATCATGAAAGTAAGCATGGATTACGGCCTTGTCACTTAATCTCAATCCAGAATGGAAGTCCTCAACATTATCATTATCATCTATATTGTCGTCATCACAACAACTGTGTAAAACTGCTCCATATTCTCTGGCGCTCCACGCCGTGTTTTCATGGTGATCCCAGTTTCACAAGATATGGAAGTGAGCTGCGGAGCCAAAATGACCAGTGTAATGGTGGTGACACAAGAGTATGCAGAAGATTGGGACAGAAAAACAACAACAAAAAACAGGCAAACAAAAACAAAAAAGACAACACAAATTAGTTAAACCAGTCACCGTGATGTAGTAGTTAGCACCATGGACTACCAAATGAATGGTTGTTTGTTCAAATCCCAATCAGTTCTTTCAAAATCATTGTGGTATTTTTCAGCCCCAACCTGCTTCTTCCCAGAGTTGAGCATGTTATGAGCTCATTGGGATGACTAGGACCACACAGTCGAGTCTCATCCTATTCACAGATGTATCACTGAGGGCGTTGCTCAAATCTCCTGACCAACTCTGCAAGTACCTCTATCTCTCAGGCCTGGTTGACACAACAATAAGTTATGATAGTAGCATTCAGCACAGCCCTGCAATGCAGTCTCAATCCAAGATGGAACTCTGTAACATCATGACTGTCATCCTCAACGCTACCATCACCATAACATTGTAAAACTGTCCCCATGTCTGTGGCCAGGAAAATGTATGCAAAAAAGAAAAAAAATGATGAGCACAAAGAAAACTGCCTAAATGCAATGTCCTAAAAAAAAACAACAATAGTCAAGTTATTCAACTTGCCACATAATGATCAAAGACACTCACACAAAGGCATATGGCCTTTTGAGTCCATCCACTGCAAACAGCCACACTTTATTGTCCTCATCCTGGGGATGCTGAAACAGCAGAACTAAAAAATAAAAATGTTGTCATAGTGGTTAGGTATCAAACACACACACACAGTCACCCATCTACACATAAACACTATATATGTACACACACACACACACACACACCAACAAAGAGAGCACACACAGTGACATATAAACACACAGTGACATACACATACACACATACACATAGACACAGTCACAGACACTAAGACAACACAATAACACAAGCGTGCATGCATGCGCACACACACGTATGCATGCACACACACCATACCACAACAAAATACATATACACACATGCACACCCACCCACACTCACTCACTCTACACACATATGCACATGCAACATACATACACACACTCAGATACACACAGATGTACAGGAAAACACATGCACACATACATGCTCAGACACACATACTCACCTTATAGACAGAAAACAAAACACACACACACACACACACACATACACAAAATATCACACACACACACACACACACAACACAAAATACAACACACACAACACACACACACACAACACACACACACACACACACACACACACACACACACACAATATCACATCACACATACACAGGGGCACACAATCTTACCTGTAAATGCATCTCACTTTCAAACTGGAGTCGGGAGTGATCAAAAGCACTGCTAAAAGAACAGCATACCAGCACCAAAATCACCAACATCTGTGCAGCCATCATCCTCTATACACTAGACCAACACTGGACACACACAAGTTAACAAGAAACACCAGAGGGAGCAGATGGGATCCAGAGCACCAATGCCTCACTACTCTCCGGACAATCACCTCCCAACACTGGAAACATACAAGATTAGTTTCAGTTTTCTCAAAATCATGTCTCTGCATTCAGACTATTTCCATTGGCATTAACTTTCCATATGTCATATGATGTAATGAAAAACAAACACACACAAAATCATAGCACATATTTGATTGATTTGGTTCAGTTTTTACGTCGACACCCACCTCAGGTGATATGGCCGACGGGGATAACCATCCCAGGGAAGTGGGGGAAGGGGACATATCTAATCTCCTATACTGACACCACCAGAACAAATGATGCTAAGATGGGACAGTGAGATGGCCAATTTTAATATAGTGCACCCTGGGATTTGAACCCACAACCATAAGCGTGTGAATCCGACGCTCAAACCCAACTGAGCTACTGGGGCCCGCACAGCACACATCCCAAATCTTGCCCAAAGGCTTTGCGCTGGGAAGGAATTTGAAAAGTTTATTCCAGAGGGAATCACTGTACTCAAGATATATATATGTGCAAAAGTCTATGCTCTGGTAAGGTCTTGAAAATGTGATGGAGTTGGGGGTGGGGTGGAGGAAGGGGTGCTGAACAGGACCTGTGAAATAAGCTAACAAAAAACTCAAACCCTTTACTCCCACTATCTACCAACTCAAACATTAACCCTTTGACTCCCGTCACTTTATCCTACCCAACTTAAAAACTCAACCCCTTTGACTCCCTTATCCTTTCCACAACTGTACAAAACTTAACCCTTTGACCCTCAAACCTATCCACCAGTTCCTGCAGGAAGCTGGTGGACAGGTGAGGGAATCAAAGGGTTAAGTTTTTACTTTGCAAGCAGAGTTGGATCATGCGGATATAGTGGATAGGTGGGAGTCAAGGGTTAAGATGTACAACAAACTAGTCACATTTTATTGAGGCGGACAGTGTTTTGAGGTTGGAATGTTCGCATGATATCAACATCTCTCATACCATGCAGAAATCAAGACAGCAAATGCCCACCCCTTCTAAAAAAAAAAAAAACAAAAAAAAAAAAAAAAGCAAACCACACACACACACAAAAAAAACAGTGGCATCTGTAGTGGTAGCAGCAGAAGAAACATTAACCATCTGACTCCCACACCCTATCCTCTAACTGCAAAAACTTGCAGGAAGCTGGTGGATAGAGTGAGGGTGTCAAAGGGTTGAGTTTTTTGCTTTACTCGCATATTTGACAATGCAGGATGCTGGTGGACAGGGTGTGGGAGTCAAAGAGTTAATTTTGTACTAGTAGAAATTACAGCAGAAGAAGAACAAGAAATAGAAGAAGCAGCATCTATAACAGTATAAGTCAAATGACAACAGCACCACCACCAGCCGAACAAGAAAAGAAGAAAAAAATGCAACAATGGTAAAAAATGTTAAAATAGTCAAAGAAAATAGTAGTAGTAACAGCAGCAGAAAAAGAAGATGGGGAAAAAAAACCAAAGCAAACAGAACAACCCACTGGCGTAACATTCATAGTCATATCAATTTACAAATCTTCTCTCTGTAAAAACAACAAACAAAAAAACTGTTATACCAAATCAATACTCTGTGTGACCTCACCTAAGGTCATGACTTTCAAACTTCAAAATAAAATGAAATTGGTAAGGGTCTGTCCCCAAAAGCTGAGAATGCTTGACAAATGGTTTTGTCACACACACACACACACACACACACACACACACACACCACACACACACACACACACACAACACACACACATACACTATAGGAGTAAAACAAGAAGCAGTGATAATGGTAGTAGCACTAATAGTAGGAACAAAAACAGCAGCAGAGGAAGTCACGGTCGAAGAAATAGCAGCAAATGAAATAGTAACAATAGTAAATAGTAGTAAGTAGTAGTAGTAGTAGTAAGTATCATCATCATCAGGTGCCCTGCCGCATTGCGTTGGCGACCATGGACTTCCATCCATCTCTATCTCTCATTGCCCCTAGCATCTCCCCCACCCTCCTCATCCCCAGCCACTCTGCAAGTCCGTCCAGCATTCTTTCCCTGGGTCTACCTGGTGCTCTTTCCCTCCAGCTTTCCCGTTGTGACCAGGTGCTCCAAATCCCCCTTCCTCATAAAATGGCCTATAAATGTTGCCTGTCTTTTCCTAATCTTCCTTATGAGTGATCTACTTGTGTCTGCCTCCATCAAGACCGTCTCGTTTGTTTTCCTTGCTGTCCAAGCAGCAGTAGTAGCGGTATTAATAATGGTGGTGGTGGTAGTAGTAGTAGCAGTAGTAGCAATAGTAGTAGTAGCAGCAACAGTAGCAGTAATCATAGTAGTGGCAGCAGCAACAACAGAGGTAATAGTAGCAGAAGTAGTAGAAGTAGAGAGAGTAGTAGTAGTAATAGTAGTAGCAGCAGCAGTAGCAGTAACTGCAATAGCAACAAAAGAGGTTGCAGTGAAGCAGCAGATGTGTATTAACGTCTCTCTCTCCTCTCTCTCTCTCTCTCTGTCTTTCACACACACACACACACACACACACACACACACACACACACACACACACACACACACACACACACACACACACACCACGTGCTTTCTCTTAAACATACAAACATAAAAGCGCAGGAGATAAGAGCGAATCGCTTCAGGTCACTACGGGCCTACCTCGAGATATTTCAGGCTCTTAACCGTAAACAGACCACCCGTCACAGCAACGCAGTTGACAACTAGGCAAAACTGTAGGCCTGCTGCATGTTATTAGGATGTTCTCTGAACGAAACACAAGCACATTTGACAGACACTCTCACAGTACCAAACCGGCAAGTCCTCCGTGCGTAACGAAGTCACTGAACTTGCTTATATAAACCGCAGAAAGGTCACGTGCCGCTACAGCCTGCCCAGGTTACCGGTCTCACGTGATTGATACAGGTTTCTTAAAAACAGCACAGAGAGAGAGAGAGTGTGTGTGTTGTGTGTGTGTGTGTGTGTGTGTGTGTGTGTGTGTTGTGTGTGTGTAATGCATTTTTGACGCAAGGGTTTGCAGCCAAACCGAAGTTTTTAACCATTTCAAGCGATACATTCTCTTTTCTTCTCCCTCCATCCCCCAACCAATCTTCCACAGATCGATCGGCACTCGACAGCGAGCTAACATATTATAACAACATCAACAAAAATAGTAGGCTACACACAATGAAACAAAATAAAGGTTTAGCAGATAAAACTAAAACAATAATAGTTCTACCCAGCTCATTACATCGCGTGTACTGCACGTTTTCCTCACCTTTTCGTCGGCAAAATCATGTCCACCTGACACTGGTCACCCGGGCTGCCTGTAGCGACGTGGTGGGCAAGGACGCGCACGTTAACCTATACAAAAGGCCCCGTCACATGACATCCATTCAATAGTGTCCTCCCTCTCCCTCCCTTCACGGCACCGGATCCCTTCTCAAAGTGATCCCCCCCCCCCCCCCACACACACACACACACACACAGGTGCTGCATACAGATGAACATTCATGATGTCTCCCCACACATAAGACGTACTTTTATTTTCGATCGTTTCTCACTTTGTCAAATTTGACTTGTTTGATTTGAGGTTTTGTACATGTATGTTTGTGTGCAAGTGTTTGTGTACAAGCTTTGTATATGTCTGTGTGTGCCACGCGCACGCACATGCAAATTTGTTTTTCTTCCTTCAATATTCAGAGTGTGAACAAATGAATTACGATCAACACCGATCGAGGATGTCGGCTACAGTTCGACTGCGTTCATTGTTATAAATAGGCTTACGCGTTTGCAAAGTAAAATGGTAATTCATGGGCACTCGCTTATTTTCCGTTTCGTAACCAATGGAGTTATTGGAGTTATTTCAAGAGAGATACACCACGCTCGGTCAACTCCATATGCGCTCCACCCAAATCTGCCAACAAATATGACAGATTTCCTGAGCCTGCACAAACCCTTACGCGCTGGCAAGGTCTTGAAATGGGGAAAGGGGAGAAGGTACCTGTCAAACACAAAGCTGACACCACCAGAACGATGGGAACGTTAATTATTAAGATGGGTTGCGAACAGGCCAGATTTCAATGTTGCGGGCTGGGATTGAACTCCACAGATCAGATCTTGAGTCCATGGCTCTGCCAACTAGGCCTCGTAACCAGTGGAAAAGGAACCCAGGCCTAGACTGGCATGAAGCAATGAGCGGTATTATCAGTCTGCAAAAGCCACAGTAGCCGCGGTGTAGTGGTTAACGCAACGGACTACCGACTGTTCGAATCCCCATCAGTACCTTCAAACAAATATAGCATTGTGTGATTTTTCGACTCTAACCAGCTCCTACCCAGAGTTGGGCATGCGATGGGCTCATTGGGAAGACTGGAACCACACAGTCGAGTCTCATCCACTTCACGGATGCGTCATTGAGGGTGTTTGCTCAAATCTTGTGACCAGCACCGCAGGTGTCTGTATCTCTCGGGCTTGGTTGAGGCAAGGATATATTATGATAGTAAGCGTTGAGTACAGCCCTGCCACGCAGTCTCAATCCTAGAGGGAACTCCATAGCATCATGGTTATCATCCTCATTGACATCATCATCATCTCATTGAAAAAAAAAAAACTGTGCCAACTTCTGTGGCCATTAAGATGGCGTAGAAAATGGGACCAATAAAATGTGTGTGTGGGGGGGGGGGGGTGAGCACAAAGGTAACCTCCCTGAGTGCGATGATCCCAGAAAAAAAAGGGGGCCAATTCATTGCCCTTGACACTTGGGTAGCTCAATCAACAATCCGGCGGGAGTGATATGGGCCAAGAAATCAATTACAGAATAGGCAAAGCATCAGCAGTTTTCAAGCAGCTGACCAAATTCTGCGCAAGCACAAAGTTCATTTTAAAGAACAAGATTTGATTCTACAACTCCACTCGTCTCCTTGCTTTATGGCTGCAAAATCTGGTACTTGAAATCCAACGAGGAGAATTTGTAAAAAAAATTCTATTTGAATTATTTTATTTTATTTTATTATTTTATTTTATTTTATTTTATTTTGTTTTATTTTATTTTATTTTATTTTATTTATTTTATTTATTTTACTTATTTTACTTTATTTTATTTTATTTTATTTTATTTCATTTTATTTTATTTCATTTTACTTTGTTTCATTTTATTTTACTTTTTAGAATCAACTTCCTATGTGTTCACTTCTTGATGTTTTTGACTCAAAATGCTCGAGAAAATTTTGAGGCATTAAACGTAGTGACTTCTTAACCAATGACGAAGTCAGAGAGCGGTCCAATCCCAACCTTCTGGAAATTCGGTGCTAGAAATGTGTTTTCTGTCACTCGCTTCAAGCTGGTGGATATGGCGAGAGAGTCGAAGCGTTAAGAGAGGGGATGCGCAATGTAACGTTCCCTGTCAATGTTAAGCTTATACTTCTTTGGGAACACGCGAGCTGAGATAACTTTCAAGTGATTGAACTGGATTGACCCTAATTAAATAAACACACCAAGAGTATCGGCCGAAGATTATACATCATCATCAAGTGCCTTGCTGCATGGCGTTGACGATCATGGCCCTCCATATGAAGCTATCCTTTGTCGCTGCAAGTATTTCTCCTACCCTTCTTGTCCCCACCTACTCTGCAAATTTTTTTTTCTAAAATTTTCTCCCTCCGTCTACCTGGTGCTCTTTTACCCTCTAGCTTTCCTGATGTGACTAGGTGCTTAAATTTCTCTTGCCTCGCCGAAGATTATACATCATCATCATGTGCCTTGCCGCACAGCGTTGACGATCATGACCCTTCATACGTATGATTAGGTGCTTAAATTTCTCTTGCCTCATAATGTCCTATAAATGTTGCTCATCTTTTCTTAGTCTTCTTCATTGATGTTCTTTTCGTGTTTGTTTCTTTCGAGACCGTCTCGTTCGTTTTCTTTACTGTCCATGGGACACGAAATACAAATAAAAAAAATGAACGAAGTGGATAGGGGGCTCCAAATGATTTTGAGCACCTTAGCCCTGTAGGCGAAGTCATGTTAAAGCAAATGTTATGAAAAAACGATTTGAAAAAACGACTGAATAATCAAAGGCTTTTCCTATAATATTAAATCTGTATAATAAAATCTATGTTACTTTCATCAGTTCAGATCTGCTAGGATAAATAATAGCTAAATTACATCGACGTGAGATTTCTATAAGAAAGTTCCATTGCAGAGGATAATGGTCATCGTTTTAGTTGATGATAGCCCAAAGTCCTGCCCGCTCTGCCTCCGATCCTCTGACTTTTCGCTTTCCACGCACTAAGCTCAATACCTATGGTCCACGAGCCTTCTCTGTTTCTGGTCCACTCTCCTGGAACAAACTTCCTCTCTCAGTCCGTCAGCAACCTACTTTTGCCTCCTTTAAGTCCGCTCTCAAAACTCATCTTTTCTCCTCTGCATAAAATCCTAACCTCACTCAACCCCCCTCTGCAGCCTGTCTCCGCTCGGAGGGGAATCACTTTGTTTTAATATATAATTGTATATGATGTGCTCTCTGTGGTTTTCCATTGGTTTTATTCTTGCTTTTATTGCTTTTATTCTTTCTCCCCATTTGTGGCCATGCGCGGTGTGTGTGTGTGTGTGTGTGTGTGTGCGGTGTGTGTGTGTGTGTGTGTGTGTGTGTGTGTGTGTGTGTGTGTGGCGTGTGTGTGTGCGTGCGTGCGTGCGTGTGTGCGTGTGTGTCTTTTTCGGCGCTTGGATTTGATTTTGTCGAGATTTTGCGCTATATAAATATTGTAATTATTATGTATGCATGTGCGTACGTACGTATGTATGTATGTATGTATGTATGTATGTATGTATGTATGCTATGTTTATGTATGTATGTATGTATATTACGCTCATAGATTTATGTATGTAGTATGTATGCATGTATACGCTCAGCAATTATGTATGTAGTATGTATGCATGTATACGCTCAGCGCTTAGATTTGATTTTATCAAGATTTTGCGCTATATAAATAAAATATATTATTATTATTATTATACTGAACGCGCGCTCGTATCATTGTCCTGAAACGTGGCTTTTCGCGTTGGAAAACCTGAATGATGTGATCTTGAAGATTCTCTATCTACTGTGTAAACAATTGCTCTAGAATGACTTTTTCTTTTTCTAAATATTTGATCATCATCATCATTATCACCATGTGCCCTGCCGTGTGGCGTTGGCGATCATGCCCCCCCCCCCCCCCCCCATACGAGTCTATCCCTTGTCGCTGCAAGCACATCTCCCATCCTCTCTGTCCTCAGCCACCCCGCAAGTCCGTCCAGTATTTTCTCCCTGGGCCTACCTGGTGTTCTCTTTCCCTCCAGCTTTCCTGTTGTGACCTGGTGCTCTAATTCCCCTTTTCTCGTAAAATGTCCTATAAATGTTGCTCGTCTTTTCTTAATCTTCTCTAAATGATCTTCTCGTGTCTGCCTACTTCAAGACTGTCTCGTTTGTTTTTGTTGCTGTCCATGGAACTCTAAATAAATGCAACGCAGTTACGATGTAATACTATATTACATCATCTGGAAGATTGGAAGCGGAAACGTTTGACGTCAAAATGTGTTCAGTTTCGGAACAAAGCATTGCAGATCTGCAGGCCTACAGCACAATTCCCGAACATAGCACTTCAAGTATTTGAAATGATTGTTGTGCTGCGGATGCAAAACCTGTACAAATTGTTCGAAATTTTGCTGCAACAAAACACGACCGGAAGCGTCTTGAACAAAGGCACAGTACCCTGTTCGTTGTCTGGTATACACATGTCTATACATGTAAACATACATTACATACATTACATACACACATTACATTACATAGCTACATACTCTGCATGCAAAACATGTACATAATTATCAAATTTTCTGCCTACAACATAATACACACAAGCATTAACATAGCACATACCATTACGTTGTCTTATTTCATGCCTACTACATACATAAACATACATTACATATACTACATTACATACATGCATACATTACAACCACACATTACATACACACATTACATTACATAGCCTACATACATTACATACAACATTACATTACAGACATACATTTCATTACGTACATATGTAACACAATAATAAATTATAACCTGCATAAATTACATACATTACGCACATACATTACGTGCATTACGCACATACATTACATACATTACGCACATTGCACACATGCATTACATACATATATTACATACATTGCATGGATAATGCATTACACACACACATTACACACACACATTACACACACATATTACACACATATTACACACACAACACACACACACACACACACACACACACACACACACACACACACACACACACACACACACACACACACCACACACACACAATTATTTCATCGAAGAAAAATCAAAGTGAATGAATGAAATAGTAGATGATAAAAGATATAACAATCTTAAAATTTCCAGCAACATATCGGCAGCCTGTTCTTATCTATCTACTTACCTGCCTACCTATCCACGTATCTATTACTGTCTAATCTATCAATCTATCCTAATCTATCTATCCTAATCTATCTATCCTAATCTAGCTAATCTAGCTAGTCTGTCTGTCTGTCTGTCTGTCCATTCATATTCATTCATCGTTTCATTCATTCTCACTTTTGAGTAGGCTCAACAGAAAACCCATTCATTTTTTTCCCCCGCATACTTGTTCTGTCATCTACAAAACATGCCTGACTGAAACTGTCAGCTAAACAGACCACTATCTTCTCATTACCCCTCTCATCTGGAGTGATGGAATGGACAGATTCTGCTCCAGTGGCTCTGCTAACGAGTCCCCTGCCACTTGTCAGAAACGAGATTGATCCGAGATCCTGGTTTGACGTCTGGGAGCTTTTTGCATAACCATCGTGCAGAAGATGCTTGGATTGACCGCTACTGAGTTTTGTCAATGCGTCAAGGTCATTTTTTCAACCCTTTGCCTCCTTGCACCCTGTCCACCAACATTCTGTATGGTCAAGCAACAATGCTAACAGCAGCAAAAACTTAACCTTTTATTCCCTCACCCTATCCACCAGCTTCCTGCAGGAAGTTGGTGCATAGGGTGAGAGAGTCAAAGGGTTAAGTTTTTCGGCTGGTGGATAGGGTGCGGTAGTCAAAGGGTTAATGATGGGTCACGTTGTTGTATCGGGTGGCAGTCTTCAAGACCTGTTTCCGATCCGGTCTTTCGGGAAAAGAAATGAGCAGAGCTAGATCTGTCACACACACACACCACACACGACGCACGATCACACGCACATACACGTGAGCGCGCAGGCACACACACACACGCGTGCGAGGGCACACACACACATACACACGCACACACACATGCACGCACGCACACGCACACACACACACACACACACACTCACATACACGCATGCACGCACACACGTGCGTGCCCACTCGCACAGTCACACACACACACATATTCACTCACACACACACACACACACACACACACACACACACACACGGTGCGTCACAAACAGTAGCTCCGCTAAACGTCATTCAAAATCATTTCTATAAAGAAATGCTTCTACATATCAATGATTGCAATCTATTAATACAACTCTGTGTTAAAATGATTAGTTCTGATGGAACCGTGGGCTCAAGAGCTGTTATCTCGAGTTCAATTCTAGTCCACAACGTCAAAACCTGGCCTAATGTTTCTATCATTGTGGTGGTGTCAGTTTTTCATGAGTTATGATTTGCTGAGGGCACGATTACCAGCAAGCTGATTATTAGATTGTGAGCTTAAAGACGGGCTATGCGCGTGAACTCTGGAAAGGTAAGCTAGATTATGCTGACCGATTCCTTCCCTTTGAGAAAACTCTTACCGTCAAGCACACCTAGTGCGCCCTAAGATGCGCTGTTCAATCGCGCCCTGGTCTTTTTATGTTTCCCAACCTTCATCATGATCATCATCATCATCATCATCATCATCATGTGCCCTGCCGCATGGCGTTGGCGATCATGGACCTCCATACGAATCTATTCCTTGTCATAGCAAGTACATCTCCCACCCTGTCTGTCCTCAGCCACCCTGCAAGTACGTCCAATATTTTCTCCCTGGGTCTACCTGGTGCTATTTTTTCCTTCCAGCTTCCTGTTGTGACTAGGTGCTATAATTTCTCTTACCTCATAAACTGTCCTATGAATCTTGATTGTCTTTTCCTAATCTTCTTCATTCATGTTCTTCTTGTCTACCTGCTTCAATACTGTCTCGTTTCTCAACCTTGCTTCTCAAATTCCAAGAGAGCTTTCATTTATTTCTTGAGATTTTGTCCCCTCTGGGTGTTTTCCACCTCACGTTGATGTGTGGATTACTGAGATGTTTTCACCTTTGGCTATTTTACTCCATAGGTATACCAACATTTTTGTCGGAAATCCGAGAAAATCCACAGGCTACTTCCAAGGGAAAAAAAAGTGCTTTCCGACAAAATAAAAAAAATTCAACTGATAATTTTTTTTTCTTAAGCCAAACAGTCGACTGTTTGTCAGTCTGTTGATCTGTCATAGCAGATAACGAAATTTTGGGAAGGGGGATAAATCCGATAGCATTTTCCGGTAAAGTCACTTCCGGTATATTTTGTCTGTCAGATGCCGGTTATTTTCAGAACCGATTGCAAAAAAAATGAAGAGTGTGACTATGTCTCGAGCCGATATTCTGGAGAGAGGGTCTGCTGCAGCAAAAACGGCTGACAAAGGCTGCAAAAACAAGCGGCGTTAGGGTGGATTTCACAAAATATTGATGTCATGGAAATGAGCACATGGCTTTCAAAAATAGCAGAGGCTGGTATAGCCCACTATGTCTTCTGCCGCTTATAGTCAAGCAGTCATCCACAAACTTTCAAACCATTTCAAGCCAAAGAAGCACCAGATGAGGCAGAAAACTGCAAAGAATTTTGTAGCTGTTCAGTCTAAGTTGTTGTTTAATGTTTGTTGGAGCATACATTAGAAAAATACACACCAGATTATTTTCCTTGAAATCTGACACTAGTGTGTATAAATTATTTGCTTCAGTACAAAGGATCATAAATAAGTCCAAAGTTATGCCAGATAGCGTCAGATTGCACTATTTTGCATCTATATGAAAAAGAAAAAATTCCGGGAGAGCATGCCTCATAGATGTTCAGAAATTAGTTTCGTTTGGCATTGGTTGTAGATCTATATCGATATCAATCTATCTACTACTACCCACTACCTACCTACCTACCTACCTACCTACTACACACGCACGCGCACACACACACACACACACACACACACACACACACACACACACACACACACACACACACACACGTATATAGTATCTCCGACTATGGCTAGCTTGTGTTCCAGGTCTCTATCCTATCAGCGCATTCAGTTTATGCTCTATTTCTTCATCCAGCCTCTCCCATTCCTCTTTTGCACTTGCAGACGGGAAGCTGAGTTTCTAGAGCTTAGCATCGAAAACCTGTACAACAGTCTTCGACTGAATCAGCAGCAGCGTGGATATCCTTGCCACTGTGGTTTTCGTTTCTTTACACGGGTCAAAATGTTCTATGTCCTGTTCCTCTTTTGTACTTTCAGACGGGAAGTTGAGTTTCTAGTGCTTAGCATCGAAAGCCTATACAAATGTCTTCGACTGAATCAGCAGCAGCGTGGATATCCTTGCCACTGTGGTTTTCGTTTCTTTACACGGGTCAAAAGGTTCTATGTCCTGCAGAGAACCTTCTCGCGCCAAGCAGAGAGGTAGAGAGAGCAAAACAACTTCATTATCGTTTATTGTGGAAAGCAAATAACCACGCCGGTCACGGGACAGCTATGGAAGGGTACAGTCGATCAAAGATACAGAAAGACAAACAGGCACCTCAGTCTGTTGCGTTTTGTAATATGATCACCTTGCTACGCCAAGGGACTCAACAACAGATAGTGCTGGGCAATGTTGATGTATCAGTCAAAAAGTTTCGTCATAGTTTTGTGGCAACTCTCTGTCTCTGTCTCTCGCTGTCTCTCTGTCTGTCTGTCTGTCTGTCTCTCTCTCTTCTCTCTCTTTTTTTGTTGTTTTCGTTTTTGTTTTTTGTTGCTACTTGAACGCTTTGACTGGTAATATAGTATTATGAATAATTTCTACTATCAGGCTTCTTTCCACCCTGTTAAAATTGTCATTAGTAAGTCTCTTTTGACGAAATTCATTTGATCGAAACAACCTGAAAGACTAGTGCCCAATATAACGCTAGTGGGGTCTTGTCTTATAATGGGGGGTGGGGAACTGGGGGGGGGGAGGGCGCAGGGGGAAGATACCAATAAAACTTTAAGCTGACACCACCAGAACAATGAAAACAGTAGAGATGGGCAGCGAACAAGCCAGTTTTTCAAGTTGCGGGCTGAACTTGAAATGAATTATCAGATCTTGAGTCTACGGCTCTATTATTGTCATTTATTGTTACTTTTATTTAAAGCCCAGCCGACCGCGTAGTCATATCAGGGCTATAGCCGTTTCAAAACATATACAACACCTCAATAGGGAAAAAAATTAAGTACACATATCAAATGCATTCGCGCACATAATCTGAGGAGATGCCCCGAGCTTTGACTACCCCGTCCAATTTATCACACAGGGGATTTAAAAAAGAAAATAACTGAATACAAATCTAAACATAACTAAGGACACTAAAACATAAATAAAAATGGGTCTAATTACCTAAAATTGCTCCCACAATCTCATTTCCCCATAACCAAAAATGCACCCAAAATATGAACCCAATTATCAATCCTAAGAAAAAGTACGTAAGACGTTATCGAACACATACATGTGAATGGACCAGCAGGGCACAAAAGGATAGGAAGAAATGACAGAAAGTAAAGGAACAAGACAGAAACAAAAACAGCGACAGAAAAGAAGAAATTTCAAGCACAGAATTTTCAGAAGGTGGAGATATCAATTATACTGAAATAGCCCCCGGCGTCCACACGAGGGGCATCGCCTGGAAGTTCACCATGGAGTCGCCAATCCTTAGCGTTGTATATATCTATGGTCAGGTCAAACACAAACACCGAGAGCCGTCCTGGGTCACAAACCCCTTCTCTCCTTCCTCCTCCTACCCTCACCTCCCACCCTCAACCCGTATAACCGTATGCCGGTGACATTCATGACTCTTGCTTGACCTTTCACGCTTGTCACTTTTCTCGCCAACACAGCGTTTCGTTTGTTTGTTTCTTTTTCAAATTGCAACTTCTTTTCAAATGCCTCCTAAGATCACACGAGTGAGACCCACCAAACAAACAAAATACGAGAAATATAAACAACAACAACACTACCCCCCTCCCCCTTAAAGAAAACCACCACCAACAACAACAACATGAGACAAACAAAACACACACACAGACACGCGCGCGCGCACACACACACACACCACATACATCTCTCTCTCTCTCTCTCTCTCTCTCTCTCTCTCTCTCTCTCTCTCTCCCAGTTCAACAGCATGATTTGGTAATACGTTTCCCATGTTTTTCTACATTGGAGATAAGGCTGTTTATTCATTATATAAATTATTCATATTTTCATTTCGTTTGTTTGTTTGTTTACTTACTTATTTTCATTTCTGTGAGTATTCATTTATTCATTTATCAGTTTGTATATTATTTATTTATTTAGTTAGTTAGTTAGTTATTCTATTTTTATCTTATTTCATTTTGTTCCATTTTATTTTGTTTCATTTTTTCATTTCATTTATTTCATTTTATTTTTCATTTCATTTAATTTATTTTTCATTTCATTTATTCCTATTTTCATTTTATTGTATTTTATTTTACATTATATTTTATTTTGTTTTGTTCTATTTTACTTCATTTTATTTTATTTACTCCTTTCTGCCATCATTATTTTTAAGCTTGAGGGGGGGAAAAAACCTGCGTCTTTCACACAGCCAAGAAGACGTAGCAAGGGTGGAGTGACAAGAATGGCGGACAAAGCAAGACAGTACTACCTGAGTGGCGAAGGGACAGGAATCCAGCAGCGGGAGGACAGTGGGGGAGAAAGCTGAGGAGAGGTGGTGGAGGGGATGGGGGTGGGGGGCACCAGTCATATGATCCCAAACTCGTGATCAGCGACCTTTGACCTTTCCAGTCAAGAGCACCCAGGGAAAAGAAAACCGGGTCAGGGGTGGTGGGGGGGGGGGATGAGTGTGAGTGGTGGGTATGTGTGTGTGTGCGTGCGTGCGTGCGTGCGTGCGTGCGTGCGTGCGTGCGTGCGTTAGTGGGGTAAGCAAGTAGCGTACCAAAGATGTTGATTTTTGTTTTCGTCTAAATTGTTTAGAGATTGTGAAATATGCTAGCCATGCATTTTTTTATTCTCCTCTCTCTCTCTCTCTCTCTCTCCCCCCTCTCTCCCATCCTCTCTGGAGAAGGTGGAAAAAGTGGAGAAGGTGGAAAAAGTGGAGAAGGTGGAAAAAGTGGAAAGGTGGAAAAAGTGGAGAAGGTGGAGAAGGAGGAGAAGGAGAAGGTGGAGAAGGAGAAGGCGGAGAAAGTGGAGAAGGTGGAAAAAGTGGAGAAGGTGGAGAAGGCGGAGGAGGAGAAGAAGGCAGAAAGTAGAGAAAGAGGAGGCGGAGAAAGAAGAGAAGGAGGAGAAGGCAGACAGTGGAGAAGGTAGAGAAGGTGGAAAAGGAGCAGAAGGCGGAGAAAGAGGAGAAGGCGGAAAAAGAGGAGAAGTTGAAGGAAAAGTTGGATAAGACGGAGAAAGAGAAGAAAGCAGAGAAAGGAGGCGGAACGGAAAGCGGAGAAGACGATGAAAGTTCAGCGCTTAGATTTGATTTTGTCAAGATTTTGCGCTATATAAATATTGTAATTATTATTATTATTATTATAAGTGGAGAAGGCGGAGAAGGAGAAGGTGGAAAAATCGGAGAAGGCGGAGAAGGTGGAGAAAGTGGAGAAGTTGAAGGAGAAGTTGGAGAAGCTGGAGAAAGAGGAGAAGGCAGAGAAAGGTGGTGGAGAAAGTGAAGGAGGTGAAAGTGGAGAAGGAGGAGAAGGTGGACAAGGAGAAGGTGGACAAGGAGAAGGTGGAGAAGGAGAAGGCGGAGAAGGAGAAGGCAGAGAAAGTGGAGGCAGAGAAGGTGGACATGGAGAAGGCGGAGAAGGTGGAAAAAGCGAAGAAGGCGGAGAAGGCAGAAAGAAGAAAAAGAGGAGAAGGCGGAGAAATTGGAGAAGGCAAAAAAAAAAAGCAGAGAAGGCAGAGAAAGAGGAAAAGGTGGTGAAAGAGGAGAAGGCGCAGACGGAGAAGGCGGAGAAGGTGGAGAAGGCGGAGAAGGCGGAGAAGATGGAGAAGGAGGAGGCGGAGAAAGCGGAGGAAAAAGCGGAGGAAAAAGCGGAGAAGGTGGAGGAGGAGAAGGTGGAGAAGGCGAAGGAGGAGGAAAAGGAGGTGTGTGTGTGTGTGTGTGTGTGTGTGTGTGTGTGTGTGTGGTGTGTGTGTGTGGTGTGTGCGCGCACGCGCATGTGTGTGTGTGTGTGTGTCTGAGTGTGCGCGGAACGTGTGCGTGCGCGGAACGTGTGTGTGTGCAAGCGTACATACGTATATGTGCGTACGTGTGGGTGTGGGTGTGTGGGGATATGTGCAGGTGTGCGTGCGAAACCCACTCACCTTGTTGCGAGTTCCGTTTATCCTCCTGGGTCTCCTCTCTCCTCCTGTCCTTCTGTCATCCTTTTGGTTATCTCCCTTTCTTTTCCAGTCCCCTTTCCTCCACCCCGGGGAGTTGTCCCCCTCACCTTGTCTCCCGATTTCCCCCCCAAAATTATCTCCTCCCAATCTTTTACTCAGACGTGACCTTTCTAAGTTGTCTCCTCAGAATTGCCGCCTGCAAGATTTGTGATTTGTCCCTCATTCCTGCTTTGTGTTCCGTAAAGTTATTTTCTATCAGTTGACCCACCGAGACTTGTTGCCCTGCCCATGCTCACAGATTTGTCCTTTTAAACATTTGTCCCTGGGGGGTTACCTCCTCTTTCCTTTTTATCCCTATAGTTGTCCACCAGAGTAATGAACCTTCCCCTTGTCACCTAAAGTTGTTCCCTCCCCTTGTCACCTAGAGTTGTCACCTCCCCTTGTCACCCAGAGTTGTCTCCCCCCCCCTCCCCTGGTTACTCAGGGTTGTCTACAAGTGTCTTGTGACCAGAATAGTCCCTTCCCCATTCCCCCAGAGCTGTTTCCCCATTGTTCGTTCCCTCCCCCCCCCCCCCCCCCCTGAGTTTTCCCGGGCAGCTTTCCCGCCTGACTTATACCTCTAGTGGATTTTTCTCCTTTTACCTAGTTGTCCTGCGCTCTTCCGTGCGCCCTGATTGTTCTGGTTCTCTTCCGATCATCCGGCTGTCGATTTCATTATCTCCCTGTGTCTTTCAGTTCTCCCCCCTGTTTGTTGTTTCTTGCGTTCAGTTGTCCCACTAGTTGTTCCCATTCCTCGTCTTCATTGTCTCCCATTGCTTTTTCCGGTTGTCAGCACGGTCGTTTCCTAGTTGTTTTGGTTGCCTTACAGTTCTCGTCCACTGCCCTTTGTTTCTAACTTACTTCCTAGTTCCGCGACTCCTCATTGTCTCCCCTTGTTCCCCATGTTGTCTCCCTTGTCTCCCAGGTTTTCTCAACTCGGTTGTTTTCCTTGTTCCGTCAGTCTTCCTTCCTCAGGACTTGGCCAGCTCATGGGTTTATGTGCAGGCTTAAGGCTTGTGCTAAGATCATTCTGGATCTTCGCCATACTTGGCACCTATATAACGTTAGTGCATAATTATTGAATTCATTCCAAGCGCGGAGACGTCCATCTTGAGAAACTGAAATTGTCAGCCTTCTCCCCTTGTGCCCTGGTTGTCTTCCATGTCCACCTGCGGCAAGAGGCTGGTCATGTCCACAGACTAGTTTGAGGTTGATGCTGAAGAAATGCTATTACTCTGGGAGGAGAATAAGCATATTTCATCAGCTGTCAAGAACTCGCCATCTTGGGGGAAAAACTTCAGGCATTATCGACTGCCTACATAAGTATCTAAAAAACTCTACTATGGACAACTGTCTCCAACGTTGCTGCAAGTTTCAGACTCGATCAACTCTTGCAACATGCGTGGCATGGACGAAGAAATCAAACAAGCCAACAGCTCAATACAATAGAAGACAACTATTCTGACTGACCATATTGAAATCAAAAATGACTGTACAAGCCAGATGGAAAATAGACTGATGGGAAGAGTACTGTGAGCTGTACACAACGGAAAATGTCAGCCAATAGGCACCATATTCCACATAGTGAAATTTTCCCACTGTAGATTACGTCCAAAACTCCTTAACATTCATATCTCAATAGGGAATGATCTTTGAAACTCAAAGAAATCATCTGCAGACTTTTCTTAGTAATCCTCCTGGAAGAGAAGACGTTTTAAGTCCCCATCGCGACAAAAGCATGTTCATGAAAGAACTGTGTGAGCTTCAAAACTATTGCTGGAGAAGTGTACTGGCACAAAACAAGAGAAACCAACACTGTCACTCTCTATGAAAAACAGAGGTAACACGTAAAACAGCAGCACATAAGACAATTCCTTCTTCTGGATAGTTGGGAAAAAATCAGTTGGAAATCTCTTTTACCACATGCACTGCCAGAGGTGCACCCTCAGCATCTCTTGGAGAGACCACACAATCAACGGTACATTGTGAGTATTGCAGGAATCCAATGTTCACCCTCTCAGCAACCATAGTTGGGTCAGTCTCCATTGTGCAAGACGAGATCATTCCACAGAATCAACTGTGTGGAGAACTGATGATGGGAAAGAGACGAGCAAGTCGATTCCAGCTACGAACATTCTGTAAAACACGTTCTTACGGTGCGCGACATCAAAACAGTCGATAGCGTGGGGAAAAACCCGCCGACACAAAACGGAGACGAATTCTCCAGCCCATGGCGTTTTTGTGCTCGTTTTTTCGGTCTTGTTTTTTCTCCCCTTGTATGTTGTCATTTTTGTCTGTCCCAGTTTCGGTGACGTCTCTGAGACGTTGATCCCACCTCGCTCATCCTGGTCCACAACACACCACTAAAGACAAATTCATTCAGTCGAAGTTCTAGTACTAGAAAGCCCATGAAAGCCAACGTTATCAAGCCGCAACGTGAACATCCATCAGAGGAGATCCTGCATTGCGACTGAGTCATTTAGGTATTCAATATGCATGTCATGATCCACCTTATCCACCTGCATACTAAGTAAGCTCCATCTTAACAGTAATCGTTCAGTTTCGGGGCCAGACCAAATGGTAAATGCAAACAATGAATGACGTTTTGTCCTTGTCCTTGTTAAACAATCTTATTCTTGTTGGAAGTTTCTTCTTTTCAGTTTATTTCTTTTAATTAATTTCCCAGTATTTCTTTTTCCTGTTCGTCTTTTCTTCTTTTTTCTTGTCCATGTTGCTGTTGTTTTGATTCTTCCAACTCTTCTCGATCTTCTTAACGATCTTCATTCTTTCTCTTCCTACTATTTCTTCTTACTTTCCTAACCTGTCCTTTCTCTTCCTGTCGTTCTAACATGTCTGTTAATATTATTGTTCTCTTGTCAAGACTAGAAGCTCCTGACTTTACAGACGATCTAGCACAGGTCTCCCACACTCACTACGCAAGGGAAAGAAAACCAGAACAACAAGTCTGAACACTTCGCACAAGTCTTAGGCCTAAAGATCAGGAAACTGGAGATGATGACAACGAGCCCAAGCCACTCAGCAATGGGTCCACCCACATGGAAGGGTTCAACTACCTAGCTAACACTGTCAGACAGAAGGAGAAGCAGGCGGTCAAATCATGAACGGTCTCGGAAAAGCCACAAATACACTTCAGAATACTGATCAACGTGTAGAGGTCTGACCCGTACAATGTTAATATGAAGCCGAGAATGTACCAGAGCTGTATCCTTTCCACATTACTGAAGGAATTAGAACACCGGAGGTTGACAGAAAACCAACCTTACCAAGTCGTCAACCTACTACACAAACCTCCGAAGAATCATACGATTCTGGTTCAACACCGGCTCAGTTCCGTTCAGTTCATATTGCTTATAGCCCAGCCGACCACTAGAGCCATATCAGGGCTAACACCACGTCAAAAAGAAAACGACCAGTTAAGATAAAAGACAACAGTTAAAAACAATGCTCACCGTCAACCTTCCAAATCTAAAATGCCATTAAAGACAAACACGTGAAATCACATCAGGTGAAATCTATTGATCTCTTGTAAAAACTGAAAATTGCATCAGGAGGGACGTCTCGGAAGAGCTTCTTTAAGGAATCCGCCGTGTAGTGCTTTTGTCTTACATCGTACAACTCCAACACCGGCTCCAACCAAAAACTACTTGCCAAATTCAGTCAACAGAGTCCGGGCATTATCATCACGAATAGATGACGGCGATAGATTGGGAACACTATTCGAAGAGAGCAAAAACAACAACACCCAGACTTCCCTTCACTGGACACCAGACGGATGACGTACGAGACGAAGACGAAAGAACACCTAGCCACGAAAAATAGACTCAAAGCCCTGAAACATACCTGGGGTTCCATATACAGGGTGGCCCAGAAGGAGCGGAGAATCTTCGTTGCTGCCTTATGTGCCAGTGATGTAGTTCTTGTAGATGGTTGTTTTCTTTTGTCTTTTCTTTGTTAAAAAGTTGTAAAAAAAATGTATCTTCTTCGTTGCAGCTGCTGTTATTCCTGCTAGATTCGTTATTTTTCGTTTTGTTGTTCTGCTTTTGTATTTTGTTTTGGTGTTGCGCTTTTTGATGTAGTTTATCTTCTTATCATTTTCGGTTTTTGCTCTTTGTGTTTGTGATCAGGATTGCTTGTCTCTGTTGTTATTGTTGTTCTTATAATTTACTTTTCTTTCTTTCATTTTGTTTTTTTCCCCCATTTCGCTTTTCCTTTCTAGTTCTTCGGCATCAGTTTTCAATGGATGTTTTCTTGTTCGCACTGCTTCTGTTTTATGTATATATACTAGTCACAACAAGTTAAGCACAGTTTACATGTACCCGCATATTTTCAACAAATATCAAAGCCATGACTTTCCAATTGGGAACAGATTTATTTCATAATCTTGTTCAAACGTACATTGAATTTCATTGTGATCGCACAAACGGTTTGGGATATACAGACAATTAAACAGAGGAGGGGTCGAAATCAAAGTTTGCCAAATCTGTCCAGTTCACCAAATCATTTCAATAATGGGTGTGACCACCCCGATTGGCGAGACATTCCATGCAGCGTCTCCTCATCGAGTAGACCAGTGTTCTGATGACCCTCTGTGGGATTCCCTGCCATTCCAGTTGCAGCATTCGGAAGAGATCCTGACGGTCCCTGGGAGGTGGATGGTTCTCCTTTACACGTCTCCCCAACTCATCCCAAAGATGCTCGATGGGATTGAGGTCGGGACTATACGCCGGGAAGATCATCCTGTTGATACCGGCCTGCACAAGGAATTCTAAGGCCACCCGGGCTCTATGTGGCCGAGCATTGTCGTCTTGGAAGACTGCCATGGGTCCGATTCGTTGCATGGTCGGAACAACGAAAGGCGCCAGTATTTCATCCCGATAGCGGAGGCCTGTGAGGTTTCCGTCAATGTGGTAGAGTGGTGTCTTGTGGTGGAGGCTGATGGCACCCCATACCATAACAGATCCTCCCCTGAAGGCCCGGGTCTCACGAACAGCTGCATCAATGTAACGTTCACCAACACGCCTCCAAACTCTAGTTCGGCCATCATTGTGTTCAAGACAAAACCGCGACTCATCCGAAAAGAGGACCTGAGACCACTGTTGTTGGTTCCATCTCGCATGACGTTGGCAGAAAGCTCGGCGAGCCAGCTTATGGGCTGCTAGCAGTCGTGGTCGCACAGCTGGACGACGTGATCTGAGGCCAAAGTGGTGAAGACGGTTTCGTATGGCTTGACGGCTGAGGATGGTGTTAGTTGCCCTACGAAGCTGCCGTTTGATGCTGGTTGAGGTGGCATCCCGCTGCAGTAGGACCTGCCTCTCGATGAACCGATCTTCTCTTGGAGTCGTCTGCCTAGGCCGACCTGACCGTGGCCTCTCTTCAACGCTGTTGGTCGCCCTAAAACGCTGGTTCAGTCTAACAATAACTGAATGATGCACATCAAGTCGTCGCGCCACTTCAGCCTTGGCAATGCCATCTTGCATCCACGCAATCGCCCTGGTTTTGTCAAAGGTGCTAAGTTTTCTTCTTGGTGGCATGGTGAGAAACGGGCTGACAGTAACCAAGCCCGCGCTTATAAAGCATAAGGAAGGGGCATAAAACTCACTCGAAAGACTGCTCTTGCACGGGTATAACGAATTTTTCATTTTACACATCTTGTGTCGCCAGCAAGCTCACTGCAAAACAGGCACATTTACCGCAACTTTGCACTTTTTATCCCGCGCGGCAACGAGGTCACCAAGACCCCCATGCGCACTACAAGTTGCCATAGGCTCGCCCAAACACTGCTGTTTGAGATTCCATCACTGGTTGCCGCATAACAAAAAGAAAATGTTTTCTGAAGGAATGGATCAGCCCCCTGTGTCCAAGGACCTGTGCTTAACTTGTTGTGACTAGTTTATATATATACATATTTCAAGATAAATGGAGGGGACAGAGTTTTATTTGTTTGCCGTGTGTCTGTATTGTTCTTCTTCTCGTGGTTTTGTTGTTCTCGTAATTATGTTGTTCTCGTTGTTCTTCTCGTTGTTCTCGTTGTTCTTCTCGTTCTTCTCGTTGTTCTTCTTCGCCTTCTCATTGTTCACCTTTTTCTCGTTGTTCATCTTCTCTCGTTGTCTCCTTCTCATTGTTCTCCTTCTCCTTGTCCTTCTCCTTGTCCTTCTCGTTGTTCTTCTCCTCGTTGTTCTTCTCGTTGTTCTTAACGTTGTCTCTTTCTTCTCGTTGTTCTTCTTCTCCTACTTCTCATTGTTCTCTTTCTTCTCCCCTCTTCTTCCTCTTCTTTCTCCTTTCTTCTTCTACTTTCTTCTTCTCCCTCTCCTCCTCTTCCTCCTTCCCGTTGTGGTGGTGGTTGTTCTTCTCGTGGTTGTTGTTCTTCTCGTGGTTGTTCTTCTTCTCGTCGTTGTCGTTGTCGTTGATCTTCTCGTGGTTGTTATTGTTGCTGTTGTTCTTCTCGTGGTTGTTATTGTTCTTCTTGTGGTTGTAGCTGATGTTCTCGTGGTTGTCGTTGCTATTCTTCTTCTCCTCTTGGTTGTCGTTTTTGTCGTTCTCGTTCTTCTCGAGGTTGTCGTCGTTCTTGTTCTGGTTGTTCTTCTCGTTGTGGTCGTCGGTTTTTTTGTGTGTGTTTGTTTTTTGTTTGTTTTTTGTTTGTTTGTTGTTCTTTTCGTTGCTGTCATCGTTGTTCTTGTTCTTGTTCTTCTCGTTTTTGTCGTTCTTCTTCTTCGTCACGTTGTTGTTCATCTTCTTGTGGTTGTCGTCGTTCTTTTTCTTCTCGTTGTTGTCGTTGTTGTTCTTTTCGTTGTTCTCGTGGTTGTTGATATTGTTCTTTTCGTTGTCATCGTTGTTATTTTTATTTTTCTTCTTCTCGCTGTTGTTCTTCTCGTTGTTATCGTGGTTGTTTTTGTTGTTCTTCTTCTTCTGGTTGTTGTCGTTGTTGTTCTTCTCGTTGTTGTTCTCGTTGTTCTTCTCGTTCTCGTGGTTGTTGTTTTTGTTGTTCTTCTCGTTGTTGTCGTTCTTCTTCTCGTTGTTGTCGTTGTTCTTCTTCTCGTTGTTGACGTTGTTCTTCTTCTCGTTGTTCTTCTCGTTGTTGTCGTTGTTGTTATTGTTGTTCTTCTTCTCGTTGTTATCGCTGTTATTCTTCTTCATCTCGTTCTTCTCGTTGTTGTTGTTGTTCTTCTTCTTCGTCTCGTTGTTTTGTTCATCTCGTGGTTGTCGTCGTCGTTGTTCTTGTTTTTTTCTTCTTCTCGTGGTTGTTGTCGTTGTTCTTGTTATTCTTGTTCTCATGATTGTCGTCGTCGTTGATGTTCTTCTTCTTCTTCTTCTACTCGTGGTTGTCGTCGTCGTTCTTGTTGCTGTTCTTCTCGTGATTGTCGTCTTCGTTGTTCTTGTTGTTATTGTTCTTCTCGTGGTTGTCATCGTCGTTGTTCTTCTCGTGGTAGTCATCGTCGTTGTTTTTGTTGCTGTTGTTCTTCTTCTCATAGTTGTCATTGTTGTTCTTGTTTTTCTTCTCGTGGGTGTTGTTCTTGTTGCTGCTCTTCTTCTTCTTCTTGTTCTCGTGGTTGTCGTCGTTGTTGTTCTTGTTATTGTTGTTCTTCTCGTGATTGTCGTCAGTGTTCCTGAGGTTATTGTTCTTCTCGTGGTTGTTGTTCTTGTTCTTCTCGTGGTTGTCGTCGTTGTTCTTGTTCTTTTTCTTCTCGTGGTTGTCGTCGTTCTTGTTGCTGTTGTATTTCTTCTCGTGATTGTCGTCGTCGTTGTTCTTGTTCTTGTTCTTCTCGTGGTTGTCGTCGTCGTCTTTGTTCTTTTTCTCGTGGTTGTCGTCGTCGTTCTTTTTCTCGTGGTTCTCGTTGTCGTTGTTGTTCTTGTTATTGTTGTTCTTCTTCTAGTGGTTGTCGTCGTTGTTCTCGTTGTTCTTCTCGTGGTTGTCGTCATTGTTCTTGTTATTGTTCTTCTTCTTCTCGTGGTTGTCGTCGTCGTTGTTCTTCTCGTGGTTGTCGTCGTCGTTCTCGTTCTTCATCTTCTCGTGGCTGTCGTCGCCGTTGTTCTTGTTGTCCTTGTTGCCTCCACCTCCGTCGTTGCCGCCGTTGTCGTCGTCGTCTTTGTTGTTCCTTTTCTTCTTCTTCTCGTTGTCGTCGTTGTTGTTCTTCTTCTTCGTCTCGTCGTTGTTGTTATTCTTCTCGTTGTTGTTATTGTTGTTCTTCTTCTCGTTCTTCTCGTTGTTGTTCTTCTTCTCGTTGTTGTTCTCCTTCTCGTTATTTTTCTCGTCGTTCTCGTTGTTGTTCTATTTCTCGTTGTTGTCGTTCTATTTCTCGTTGTCGTTGTTCTTTTTCTCGTCGTTGTCGTTCTTCTCGTTGTTGTCGTTCTTCTTCTCGTTGTCGTTCTTCTTCTCGTTGTCGTTCTTCTTCTCGTTGTCGTCGGTTTTTTTCCCTCTGTTTTCGTTCTTCTCGTTGTTGTCGTTGTTCTCGTTGTTGTCATTGTTGTTGTCGTTGTTGTTCTCGTTGTTGTCGTCACTGTCTTTGTTCTTCTCGTTGTTGTCATTGTCATCGTTGTTGTTCTTCTCATCGTTGTCGTTCTTCTTGTCGTTGTTGTTCTTCTCGTCGTTGTCGTAATCGTCGTTGTCGTTTTCTTTTTCGCGTCGTTGTTGTCGTCGTCGTCGTCGTCGTTGTCGTCGTTCTTGTTCTTCTCGTGGTTGTTATTGTTGTTGTTCTTCTCGTGATTGCTGTTATTGTTGTTCTTCTCGTGGTGGTCTTTTTCTCGTGGTTGTTTTCGTGGTGGTTGTTTTGTTGTTGTTCTTGTTCTTCTCGTGGTTGTCGTTCTTCTTCTCGTGGTTGTCGTCGTTCTTGTTCTTCTTCTCGTTGTCGTCGTCCTTTGTTGTTCTCGTCGTCGACGTCGTCTTTTGTTGTTCTTCTCGTTGATGTTCTTCTCATTCTCATTCTTCTTCTCTTTGTCGTTCTTTTTCTCGTTGTCGTTCTTTTTCTCGTTGTCGTTCTCGTTATTTTATTTCTCGTTGTTGTCGTCGTTCTTTTTCTCGTTGTCGTTCTTCTCGTTGTTGTTCTTCTTCTCGTTGTTGTCGTTCTTCTTCTCGTTGTTGTCCTCGTTGTTGTCCTTCTCGTTGTTGTCGTTCTTCTTCTGGTTGTTGTCCTCGTTGTTGTCCTTCTCGTTGTTGTTCTTGTTCTCGTTATTGTTGTTGTCGTTGTTGTCGTTCTTCATCTCGTTGTTCTTCTCGTTGTTATCGTCGCTGTCTTTTATCTTCTCGTTGTTGTCGTCGTTGTCATCTTTGTTCTTCTCGCTGTAATCGTCGTTGTTCTTCTCGTCGTTGTCGTCGTCTTTGTTCTTCTTCTCGTCGTTGTCGTTGTTCTTCTCGCCTTGTCGTCGTTGTTCTCGTCGTTGTCGTTCTTCTCGTTGTTGGCGTCGTTGCTGTTCTTCTCGTGGTGGTGGTTGTTGTTCCTCTTCTTTTTCTCGTGGTTGTTCTCGTGGTGTTTGTTTTTGTTGTTGTTCTTCTTCTCGTGGTTTTTTTTCTTCTCGTGATTGCGTCGTCGTTGTTCTTCTTCTTCTCGTGGTTGTCGTTGTTCTTCTCGTCGTTGTCGTCGTCCTTTGTTGTTGTTGTTCTTCGTCTTCTCGTTGTTGTCGGTGTTCTTTTCTTCTCGTTGTTGTCGTTGTTCTTCTTTGTCTCGTTGTCATGGTGGTTGTTGTTCTTCTTCTTCTCGTTGTTGTCGTTGTTCTTCTCGTTGTTGCCGTTGTTGTTCTCGTTGTCGTCGTTGTTCTTCTCGTTGTTGTCGTTGTTCTTCGTCTTCTCATTGTTGTCGGTGTTCTTTTTCTTCTCGTTGTTGTCGTTGTTCTTTGTCTCGTTGTCATGGTGGTGGTTGTTCTTCTTCTCGTTGTTGTCGTTCTTCTTCTCGTTGTTGCCTTTGTTGCCGTTGTTGTTCTTCTCGTTGTTGTCGTTCTTCTTCTTCTCGTTGTTGTCGTTGTTGATTTTGAGCGTCCCTAATCTTGTTGGAGTTCTTCCATTACACAATCAATGTTTTTGCTTTTTGGGGGTTTTTTATTTGTATTTTTTGTTTTGGTTTGGCTTTGGTTTGGGGCTTTTTTCCCCTTCTGCTTACAGTTTTGTCCTTTGTCGTTTTGCCCATTCTTTCCGTTTTCTTTCGTTGTTTTTCGTACTCTTCTTGTCTTGTTTCTTCTTGTCTCATGTTTGTCACTCTTTTCCTATTCTTTTGCTCTTTCGGCTTTCGTGTTCATGACTTCCTATTTTCTTTTTTTTTTCTGTTTTATTCTGTTAGACACGTTGTTGGTCTTGTTGTTCTTTGCTTTTTGTTTTTCTTTCTTGCTGATCTTGATCTCAACTCCCAATATATGTTCGTTCCGTCTTTTTATTCCATTATTTTCGCCTTTTCCTTTTCTTTTCCTTCTTTCCTTCCTTTGTTTGTTGGTCTAGTTCTTGTTGCTGTTGTTCTTGGTTTTTTTAGTTCTAATTCTTGCAGCTGACTGATTTTTTGTTTGCTTCTTTGTGTTAATTGCCAGAGATTTGTTGGTTTTAGGGGGGTTGTTTGGTCGAGTTTACTGGAGATTTTGTTGCCGTTGGTTTTTCTTCTGTTCCATTCACTGTTCGTCTTCTGCTTCTTCTCTTCTGTTTCTTGTCCTGTTTGTGCTTGCTAATCTCCCCGTGTGCTTGCTGTTGTTGCTTTCGATCCTGTTTCTTCTTGTATGTTTTTGTTTTGTTTTCTTTTTGTTTGGGTTTTTTTTTCTTCCCTGCTTCTCGTTCTGCTTCTTGTCCTGTTTGCTCTCGCTAATCTCTTCATCTGTTTGCTGTCGTAGTTTTCGATCCTTTGTTTTTTGTTTATTTGTTTTTGTTGTTTTTTCTTCTTTTTTTTCTCCACGTTGTTCTTGTTCTTATTCTCGGTGTCTGTTTTTAGTGCGTGATAATAATTTGTGACCATTGTATGTCTGGATGTTGTTTGGTAAAGTTATGGTATATTTTTTGTATGTTTTCGAATATTATCATTGTTCTTGCCGTTGTTCGTCTTGCTCTTACTCCGAAGTTCTTGTTCGAGTTGCTCCTGTTGTTTTTTAGTTTTGAATCATGTGGTTTTGTTTGTTTCTTCTTTTCTACTTTGCAATTATCTTTATTCATGTTTCTGCTTTTGTTAAACTTTTTGTGTGATCGTTTCATTTTTGTCTATTTTTTTCTGCTTATTCTGATATTTTTCTTCATTTCTCTTCATTATCTTATATTCTGTTTCGTATTTTTCTGTTTGTGTTTTGCTTTTGGTGTGTGTGTGTGTGTGTGTGTGTGTGTGTGTGTCTGTGTCTGTGTCTGTGTCTGTGTCTGTGTCTGTGTCTGTGTCTGTGTCTGTGTCTGTGTCTGTGTCTGTGTCTGTGTCTGTGTCTGTGTCTGTGTATTTGTTGTTTTTGTGGTTATAATTTGAAACCTGTTAATTTCACAGAAGACTTCTTGTTGTTCTTGTTCTTGCTGTTCTCGTTATTGTTTTTGCCGCTTGGTGGAGGTGGTAGTGCTGTTCTCTGGTGGTGCAGTGCTCATAACCTCGCGTGGGATACTGCCATTTTGAGAAAACTGAAACAAAGCGAGAGCAAAACTGTACGTGCGAATACTAATAAGTACATATGAATGAGTAAGTAAATAAACAAATCCACAAGTAAATTGGATATAGTCATAAACACAAACCTTTTGTTTGAAGGTTGGTCTGTTTGAAGGTGTGTTTGAAGGTTGCTTTGTTATTTGTTATTTTGTTGTTTTTTTGTGTGTGAATATTCATGATTGGGTACATGTGCACAAGAACGACCCAGTATTTGATTTGTTCTTGATCAAAAAATTAGGAATGTTTTCTTGATAATAGACTGAAGTTGGGTTTTATCTAAACTAAAGTCAAATCGGTGTATTGTTCGATAAACAAATCTAAATTCCATAAAGTCAGTGTCATAACTAAGCCAAAGTTGTGTTCGAGTGTTAATGTTCAGAAACGATATCTCTTGGTCTTTTATCTGAGAATTTCTATCAGATTTTGAAAATCGTTACCAGTATAACATATCAATTCTGTTGCAGGAGATCTGAACAAACCTGGATCAAAATTCGGACCACAGTAGTAAACAATGTAAATAAAAGTAGATGGGCTGTTCGTTTTTCGGCTGTCTACAAACCTCTCTGAGTCAATATCAAATCATATTAGATACTAGCAGCAGCAGCAGCAGCAGCAGCAGCACATCAGCATCATCATCATCTGCCCTGCTGCATGGCGTTGGTGTTCATGGCCCTCTATATGAATCTATCTTTTATCGCTACAGGTACTTCTCACACCCTGTCTTAATCCGCTGCGCAAATCCGTCCAATATTTTTCCCCAGGTCTACCTGATGCTCTCCTCCTCTCCAGCTTTCCTGCTGTGACTAGGTGCTCTAACTTTTCTTGCCTCATGAAATGTCCTATGAATGTTGCTTGTCTTTTCCTAATCTTCGTCGTTAATGTTCTTTTTGTGTCCGCCTCCTTCAAGACTGTCCGTTTTCTTTGCTGTCTATGGAATTCAATATGATAATGCTAATGCTAAGATGAATTAGATTATCATCATCATCATCAGGTGCCTTGCCGCATGGCGTTGGCGATTATGGACTTCCATCTGTCTCTATCTCTTGTTGCCTCAAGCATCTCTTCCACCCTCCTTGTCTTCAGCCACTCTGCAAGTCCGTCTAGTATCTTCTTCCTGGGTCTACCCCGTGCTCTCTTTCCCTCCAGCTTTCCCGTTGTGACCAGGTGTTCCAATTCCCCTTTCCTCATAAAATGGCATATGAATGTTGCCTGCATTTTCCTAATCTTCCTTATGAATGATCTACTTGTGTCTGCCTGCATAAGACTGTCTCCTTGTTTTCTTTGCTGTCCATGGAACTCAAAACTTCCTTCTTAGAAACCACATCTCGGCTGCCTCAATCTTGTTCTGGCTTTGCTTGTTGACTGTCCACGCCTCGCAACTGTCCATCAGTATTGGTTCTATATAACATTCAAGAACTCTCTTCCTGATGTTAATTGATAGACATTTGTTGGTAAGAATGCTTTCCATCTTCTTGAATCTTGATGAATTAGATACTATAGGGAAACCATGCCCCCCCCCCCCCAAAAAAAAAGTCATAATTTGCCTTTTTAGGCAAGCCACTGCAAGAACATTGTTAAAAACAGTGCAAAAAAGGATACTGATTATGTGGTTTGTTTATACATTTTTCTTATAGCTTTTTAGTTCACGACAGTAGTGATTTAGTCCACACTTAAAGTGTAACGTGTTTTTCCGTAAGGGCTCTTTGTTATCTATTCATTCATTTATAAAGTAAACAAAGCATGCCTACATACCAGTGCATGAATGATATAACGTCCATCAAAGAAAACATAAATTGCCCTAAACAAAGTTAAGGCTTTATGTGCATCGATTTGGCCATATACTTGCAATATTTCAATTAATGAAAATGTCATTTAGCTTGAAATAAACTGCGTGACATTTATCACAGTGACTAAATCTTTTTCACTTACATACATGCTTTTAATCATGTGCTTTACAAATGAATTTGTAAAAAAACTGATACCTATAGATGTATAACTTCGCACGCGATAGAATCTGGTTTAACTTGTTCGTTCTGATTTTTTTACCATTTTTATACAAGTTATGTGCAAACACAGGTTCCGCATGCACATTGCTCGTATACGTATAACTGTAGAATTGTGAAACAGAACTTATGAAGGACTTCAAGGGTCCCCCTACACCGTAGAGTTTTCTTCCCAGATTTGTTCCTCTCCCTTGTCCAAAGAGTTGTCTCCCAGACTTGTCCCTCACTCCCCTTGTTCCTCAGAGTAAACTCCCCTCTCCCGTCTCCCTAGAGTTATTCCCCCGAGGTGGGTTTTTTTTCTTCTTCTTCTGTCTGTCCTATCTTCTGAGCCATCTCACTAGCCACAAAGTCTGGGACAATTGTTCACAATGGTTTGATGACGACGGTGATGCTAATCACGATGCTATGGCGTTCCATTTTGGACTGAGACCGCGTGACAGGGGCTGTGTTGTACAATTCCATTAAAAATGTATCCTGGAGCCACCCAGACTAGAGAGAGACATCTGTGGTGTTGGTCAGGTCATTGAGCAGCACCATCAATCCGCATCCATGACGCGGATGAAACTCAACAGTGTGGTCCCAGTCTTCCTTATGAGCCCACAGCATGCTCAGCTCAGGGCAGAAGCCTCTGGGGCCGATTAATCCCACATAGATTTTAACAAGACCGATGGGATCTGAATCCACAATCTTCCAGTGTTTAGTCTGTTACTGTAATCACTGCACCACGGTCACAGGTTTCCCTACAGTAGTCTCCTTTCCCCCTTTTTCACCCAGAAATGTTCGTTCAGTTGTTTGCCCCCTTCCTCCTCTCCGACCTTTCTGCGTTCCCCTTGAGTTGACGCCAATGTTGTCTACCCAGATTTGTCCCCCTTTTGTCCCCAGAGTTTCCCCTGCCCCAGGTTTTTCCCGACTTGTCTTCGTACAATGATTACTCCCACTCCCAACCCCGTTTCCCCAGAGTCATATACTATTTGTCCCCTTATCCTCCGCTTGAACTATTGTAATAAATCGTTCTTGTATAGCTTATTCTTCAAACTCACTCAGACCAACGGAGAACTCAAGCTGTTAGGCGAGCTGACCACTTTCTACTATGAGCTGATTATTTCCCACTTTGTTGTTAGCAAAGTATGCGCCTTTGGTGGGCGTGCATGCTGGGTGTTTTCATGTTTCTGTAAGCCAGTCACTCATATGACTTACAGGATCTTTAGCGGGTTTATATGGTATTCTGCATGCATGTACACACACAGGGTTTAGGCACTGACAGGTCCGCACACTTGTTAAACTGGGAAATCGTTAAAAATGTCCATTCTGTACTCAACAAGCGGAGGTTGTCTAGGCGAACTGAACCCAGAACCTTCGAATTGAATGTCCGACTTTTTAAACAGTGACTACCGCGTCAACCGACCCGTTGCTCCTTCTCCCGTCCACTAAGCTGTCGTTCCTGTCCTTGTTTTCAGAGTTGTTCCCGCAGAATTGTCCTTGCCCTTTGCCCTTTGCCCCCGCCCTTTCCCCTTTTGTCCATAGAGTTGTCCTCTGAGATTTTCTCTCGAGATATTCCCCACCCCCTTGCCTTGACCCCAAAGTCATCATTCCAAGAGCTGTTCTACCATAGTTGCCCCCAGAGTTACCACCCCTCCTCTGTCTCAGAGTTGTCCCTGTCCTCCCTTGTCTCAAGAATTTGTCCACTTCATCCAGTTTCCAGAGCTGTGTCCTCCTCGACTCGGCCACCAAACTTTGTCCCCGCCATTTCTGGAGTTCGGGGTTGTTCACCACCCCACTCCCGAGCCGTTCATTCTCTCTCTGAAAGATGTCTTACAAGGTATGTCCCTCCTCTGCTTGTCCCTTGTCCCCAAACGTATCTCCAAAGAGTTTCCCAATTACCTTCTCCCAATTTCCCCAGACTTGTTCTCTAGCGCTATCGCCCAAAGGTTAGCGTTGTCCCGCCAGAGTATCCCTCCCGCCTTTCCCTGAAACTCTTCCCGGAATCCTCCCCTCCTCCCCCAAGTTGTCGCGCCTCAGACTTTTCTACAACCACTACCACCCCTAGCATTTGTCTACAACCACTACCACCCCTTGCATTTTCTGCAGAATTATTTCCGAGAGTCGTCCCCCCTCCATTTGTCTGACAGAAATGTCTTCCTGCGGGCTGTGTTCTCCCGGGTTGTTTCCCCCAGAATTGTATCCCCCAAAATTGTTCCCCAAATGTTGTCCCCCTTCTGGATTCCTCTTTTACCCAGTTGTCCCACTCACCTACCTCCTTGGCCACTGGTGCTCTTTCCTTGTGATTTGGTCGTCTTGGTTCTCCACGTGTGCTTTGATCATTTCCTTGGTTATCTCCCTTTCCCTTTTTCCCTCGGAGTAGACCCTATAGTTTCATCCCTGTCCCATCTTTACTTATTCCTCGAGTTTTCTACCCAGCTATCACCCATCCGCTTGTCCCCCGGCAATGGCTCCCCACACTTTTCTCCAACACCCATTCCCTTTTTCCCCTAGAGTAGTTTTCGGCCACAGATGTCCCACCCAGAGTTGTCCCCCGTCTCCATGTCTTTCAGAGCTGTCCCTGTCTCTTCCATGTACCGAAGTTGTCCTCCCTTTCTCGTCCAAAGTACTTTCCCAAAGAATTGTCCCATTCTCCGTTGTCAATGGGGTTATCCTCTAGAATTGTCCTCCAGATTATTGTTATTGTTATATTTGTTTAAAGCTCATTTGTTTTAGGATATGCCCCTGGCATTGACCCCTCCGTCCAATTCATCACAAGGGGATTAAAAACAAAACTGGCCAAAATTACCTCAGATTGCTTCTGCATATCACAATTCACTTAGTACATATACCCAATTATCAATACCAACAAAAAATATGTAAGGCTTTATAGAACACATACACGTGAATAAACAATCAAAGCAGAAAATGATAGGAAAAGACAGAAAGGAAAGGAACAAGGCAAAAACAATGAGCGCGACATAAAAGAGGAAATTTCAAACAGAATTTCCAGAAAGCGGAGATACTATTTAAACTTAAAAAGCGCCCGGCATCCTCACGGGAGACGTCCTCCAGATATGTTCCCCTTCGCTTTGTCTCCCAGAGTTGTCCGATTGTCTCCAGAGTTGTTCCCCTAATGTTGTTGCTCTCACTTTGTTCCCAGATTTGCGCCCAACTACCTTGTGTTCTTCCACTTTTGGGCCCCCTTCTTTTTGTCCCCCCCCCCCCCCATTTGCCATCAAGAATAGTTCCCTATAATTGTCTTCCCTCCCCCTTGCCCCCATGACTATTTCCTTAATGTTTTTCCCCTTTTGGTTTTACCCTTTTACCCAGTTGTCCCACTCACCTTGTTCTCTGGTTGTCCGCCCCTCGTAGTTGTGGTTGATCTCCTGGTTGTCTTCCTGTCGTTCTTAGTTTTTGTCCCTTTATCTTCCAGTTTTCACCCAGTTCGTCTCTTGCAGTCAGTTGCTCCACGTCCTGTTGTTCCTGTTGTGTTGTCTCCCTTCGTCTCACTATGTGTTCTGGGTGTTTCCGTAGTTCTTTCCTTGTTGTTCCGGTTGTCTTCGGGTTTTCGTCCTGTTGCCCCTCGTTACGAAGAAAACATGACATCTGGGTCCATCAGGTCAGCAAGTTGCTTCAGAAAAAAAGCGGTTGTGGGCGGGGAACAGATGAAAGAGAACATCCTACAGAAAACAGACGTAGCCAATCATATTCAGGAAAGTTGCCGATTTGTAACATTTTTGTGCGTTTGCCTACTGATCTCTCACATCCACAGAATCAGGTGACATAATCCGCTCCATTTGCACCAAGATAGCCTCGTAAGCCTTGAAGTTCAAAGCTCAATGAATATTTTGTTGCTTTTTTGTTGGTCTTCCAGTTATTTCTTTATCGTTCCATTCTAACTATGCTATTGCTCCTGTTGATTGTGGTCTTTCTGTTTTTTCTTTGTTGCTGACGATTCTCTGAGTTTGCTTTTAAGAAAAAAATACTTTTCTCGTTGCTGCTGTTTTTGTTCTTGTCAGTCGTTTTCTTCTTCATCTTGTTTGGGTGCAATTTTTTTTTATTGTTTTTTTTTTTCATCTTCTTCCTTGATTTGTTTTAATTGTTTGTTAGGGTTCTTCCTTTGTTGGTTGTTTCTTTTTACATCTTGTGGTTCCTAACTATCACCAGGTTTCTTTTCCTCTTTTCCTCACTCTTTCCCCTCTGTCTGTGTGGAGCACATATGTAATTGTCTGAATGCGATGAATCCTTGAACAAACTCGAAACTCCAAAGTCCTGTCTTCATTTTCCCTTTCTTCCTCTTTTTCTGTTTTTGTTATCGTCTTTGTTCTAATCACTTTCGTCTCATTTTCTTCTTGCTATTCTTATTTTTGGATTTGGTGACATGATTTTTAAAACTTTTTCCCCCATGTCCTCCATTCTTTGTTTTGTTTGCTTTTTTATTTTCATTTTGTTTATTGTTCCTAATGTTCATGCTCCCGTTTTTTGTTATTTTTAATTATTTGAATATTCTTCCTCTTTTTACTTTGTGTGGGATTTTATCTTTTTTTTTTCTTTTTCTTTTTTTATTTTTTTTTTTTTCCTTTGTGTGTGCGCATTCAGGTCATGCAACGCATGGACAGACCATCTTTGCTTGACGAAATGACTACTGAGCCATGTGGGGAGACGGGAGGTGATTGGCCAGTGGCGAGACAGTTGGTCCGAGTCCCATCCAGCATCCTCCAGTGTTTGATAATTTGCACGGGTTCTTCGTCATCTTGCTTGCGTGTGTTTACGTGGCTCATACAGATACATTGGTTTTTGTTCTTGCTGTTGTACACATTTCTTTGTGGTTGTTCTTCCTTTGACCATTTACGTATTACTCATTTTGTTCTTTGCCTTGTTCTTGTGCTTTTTTTTTCTTTTATCGTTGCTGTTGTTGCAGTTATGTGTTCCTGTTTTTTGATGTTCTTGTGTTAGTATTTGAAACTTTTGTTATTGCTTGTGTATTTTTTGTTTGTCTTTTTTTTTTCTTTTTTCAGTTTTTTTTTATGTTCAATTCATTTTTGATTTGTTGATGTTCTAATCAATTTTCTCCTTTCATTGTTCGTGTTTTTTCTTTGTTCGACGAGAAGTGTGTTTCTTTGTTTTGGTAATGACTTCCATTTTGTCCACTTTCTGGTTATTGTCTTTTTTCATGCAGTATCTTTTTCTGATTTATTTTCATCTGCTCCTTTTTATTGTTTTTTGTTTTTGTTTTGTTGTTGACATTTTCCGCTGTTCTTTCCGTTCTTTCTCTTGTTATGGTACTGTTGGTGCTATCGTTGTTCGTTCTTTCTGTTTTTTTGTTCCTCTGAAAGAATCTTACCAACCTTTTCTTGTTTTAGTTTTCTTCGTGGTGTTTTTTGTTTTGATTTTTGTTTGTTTGTTTCTTTCTTTCTTGTTTTTTTCTCTCTTCTTAATGTTCAGCATCTTATGCTTGCACTTCCTGTTTGTATATAATTCGTCTTGCTTTTCATTGTTTTGGTCTTGTTCTTTTGGTTCTTTTCCCTCTTTGTTCTTCAAATTGTCTCTTGCTGTACATTTGTACTGTTGTTGTTTCTGCTTTTTTTGTTCTGGTTTTGTTACTTTTCTCCTTACGCCTGTTGTCCTTTATGCTACTTTCTCATTTCTTGATTTTCATTTTTGTTTTGTTTTTGGTTTGTAGGTTTTTTTCCCTTCTTAATGTGTCTTTGCGTTTGTTTTTTTAGTTTGACTTATTTTTTTATTTCACGTTTTCCATCATTTGTGTTTTTAGTATAACTTTTTGTTTCGTTCGGATGCACGTTTTGTTTGGTCTTGATCTTTATTGCTCATGGTCTGGTTTGCCGACAGTGTTGCTTTGTTGTTTTTTCTTTTGTGACATTGTGATTTTGTTGTTTGCAGTGTTTTTCTCGCTTTCGTATCGTCATTCTAGTGCCGGATATTTTTGTTCATGTTCTACACCTTGTCTTTTAAGCTGCCATTTTTTTTCTTCCATTTTGCTTTGTTCGTGTCCTGTTTTTTTAAAAATGTTGCATCTCACTGTTTTCTTTTGTTTTCTTCTTTTTTCTTGTTCTTCCTTGCTATTGTGGTTCTTGCTTCGCTGTTTTTGTTTGCGTCTTCTTGAGCTTTTTGCTGTTTTTTGTTGTTCATTTTTCTTTCTTTCATACTTTGTTTATTCTTTCTCACATCTCATGTGGGCTGGTATTGAAGGGTTCGGTCATAGGTGTTCAGTTTTGTAGTTTGTTTTTTTTCGCCATCTGATTCTTCTTTGGGGGGGGGGGGGGGGTTCTCAGTTTTTCTGTGTTCTGCTTGTGCTCTGTTTTGTACTTTTTATGTCACTGTTTTCGTTTCGTTGAATTTGTTCATCCTCATTCTTGTCGAGATTTTTTTTTTCATATTTTGGGGTCGTTTTTTGTTAATGATTTTGTACTGCAGTTTCTTTCCAGTAGATCGTGTTCTTAATTTGTTATGTTTTATTGGATTGATTTTGTGTGTGCGTGTTTTTCACCTCGTTTCGTCGCTGTTCTTATCATTCATGTTATTTGTTCTTGTTTGCGTTTCCGTTTATCTTGGTTTGTTTCATTGTTCATACATCCACAGGAAAGTACCATTTTTAACCGTGTGTTTCCGTTTTTGGTTTTGTTTCGGTTTTTGTCCAGATTTTTCTCATTGTTCTATCTGTCTCTGAATATAGATACGCTTTTGGGTGTTGGTCTTGTCTGTAGTCTTCATGTTCATATGTTCTTTTCCGTATTTTGTTTTATTTTTAGCTCACCCTTTTTGCCTTCGGCACCTGGTTGTACAGCTTTTTTCTCGTTGTACTTGCACTTGTTTGTTATGTTGTTGTACTTCTCTCTCTCTTTCACGTTTCCCTCTCCTCCCCTCCTCTTTTCTTTTGGCTGTCGTTCTTCGTGTTCTTCTTCTTCTAGTATTCCGCCGATTATCCTCGTTTTCATTGATGTTGTCATTCTTTTCGTTCTTTTTCTCGCTACTGTTTTGCTATTCTTATTCTTGCTTGCTTTTGTTGCTTTTCTTGCCGTTTTCTTCACTTTTTTCTTTTGTTCTTGTTTTTTCCCCTTCATTCAATCTCTAGGTCTTGTTGTAGTTGTGATATCTTTTTTCTTTTTTTATTTCTTTGATTTTTTTCTGCTCTTATTTTTCCATGTTATTTTTGTGCTTGTTCTTCTTTCTCAATTTTTTTTTTGTCTTTGTAGTTTTTTTCTATTTCTGTTCTTGTTGAAGGGCGTGTGTTCTGGTTCTCCCATTTATTGATTTTCTTTTTATATTTTTTTTATTATTGTTTTTATTCTCGTTCTTTCTGCACTTATCCTCGTTTCTTTTTAAATGGACTTGCTGTTGTATGTGTGTGTGTGTGTGTTTTGTTTTTTGTTTTGTTTGGCTTATCGTCGTCGTTCTGGCGTTTGTTGTATATTTTTTCTTCTTGTTCTTCTTGCTCTTGCAGTTTCTTCTTTTTTTTAAGGAGGAAATTTCACAACTTTCCTGTTCAATAAATTCTTTACGTGCTTTTCCTGCTTTTTGCCTCGATTTTTTTTTCTACTCCTGTTTTTTCTTGTCTTGTCGCACGCCATTTGTTTGCACTCTTTTTTGTTTGTTTTCTTTTTCTGGGATCGTCTTTTTCTATGTTAATTTCCCTTCTGCTTGTTCTGTTTTCCAGTTTTTGTCTTGACCACACTGTCTTTGTTTCTCTTTCTCTGTTCCTGTTTATTAAATTGTTTATTTTCTTGATCTTGTTCTGCATGCTTTTCTTTTTCTTTGCATATTTGCTCTGGATTTCGTTCCCCGATTTTAAGTTCATTTCGTTGTTTGCTCTTGTGTTCTTTTTCGTTTTCTCTTTTGTAGTCTTGATCCTGTTCTTGTTGTTCTTGTTTCCTTTTTTTCTTTCATCTAATTTTTATTCTTGAAGTCTTTTTGTTATTTTCATTCGTGCTGTTCTTGTTTTAATCTAGGTTTTTTTGCGGATTGTAGTCTTTCTATTGATTTTGCCGTTTTGTTCGTTCGTCTTCTTTTGTTTTTTGGTTGTTTGTTTTTGTTTTGTTTTGTTTTGTTTTTGTTTTTGTTTTTGATGATCTGGTCGCTTTTGTTTTCACTCAATGTTGTTCCTCTTCTTGTTTTTGTTCCACGTTTTTGTTTTTATTTTTGATTTTCTGTTGTCTGTTATTTTCATTCTTGTTTTTCTTGATGTTTCTTTTTCTGTTTCTTCTACTTTTCTGTTCTTTTTCTCGCTGTTTTCCGTCCAGTTCTTTTCTATTTATCTTTCTTTTTCTTCTCTTTTCCTCTTTGGTTTTGTTGTTATTTCGTATATTTCTATATCACAATTTGTTTCGTTTTGCGCCTTGTTCATCTGATAGAAAACTTGTTCTTGTTTTTCTTCTTGTTTTTGTTGTTCTTTGTATCTGCTGCTGCTGCTGTTGCTGCTGTTGCTGTTGCTGCTGTTGCTGCTGCTTTTGATGATGCTGTTTCTGCTGCTGCTGCTGCTATTCTTTCGTGGTGTAATGTACCGTAGTTTTGGGCAAACTGAAATAAAGTGATGCGAAAAATACTAATAAAGAATAAAAAATATAAATAGACAAATGAATAAACGACTACATAAGTGAACGAATGAATGAATGTACAAATGAATGAGTAAATGAATGAATGAATGAACGTACGAATGAATGAGTAAATGAATGAGAATGAATAAATGAATGAGAATGAATAAATGAACGAAGGAACGAATGGATAAATAAGCGGATATGACTTAGACCCCTATAGACAGATGAACACACACGATGGCACTGGCAATATTATTTTTCAGCAGTAAAAGTGACCCAGAGCCATTGCTCAAACTTATCTTTTCTTTTGATGAAAAATCTACTTAGAAATACAAATACAAATTGTAACCTTTTTCGTGACTGACATTATTTGGGCGGTGCCGACCCCCTGTCCCTCGCTGGTTTACCTTCTCCAACCTTAAAAAGTGTCGGGCATTCATTTGCAACCCGGTAGACCGCTCAAAAAAGTTCTCAAGCCAGAACCGAACCCGGACACAAGTCAAGAAGACTGGAGCCCTACGTCTGCACAGACCAAACCATTCTGGCGGCACCAACAACTAAAATCTAAAACTGTATAAATTAAACGACCTTGTATTGTTTAAGAAAATATAACAGGCTAATAGATATGGCGTATGTATATGATTTTTGCTCAATCCATTGTATACACATCTTGTTCATTTTTTCAATGATATTGTAACAATGTTCAGCAAACATTGTATTTGTGTTTTGTCAAAAAAGAATTTTTTTAAAAAGCTTGAAAAAAATTATGCAAAAAGAGAAAAAAAAAACATTTTGGTGGCAAGTGCGCTAATATCGGTTGAATCGGAACACAGTCTGAAAATGAGACAGTTTCACTTTGGACAACAATCATAAATTTTATGCACGTGTTAAGGCGGGAGACTAGCATCGCCCTCACACTGCTGGCTCTGAACTTTTGATATTAAACGACATTATTTGGGCGATGCTAGTCTCGAAAGCACAATTAACACATGACCAGAATATTGTTAACCTTTCGTCGCACGTTTTAATAAAAATTCGTGTTTCTTCGAAAGGTTAACAATATTTAGGTCATGTGTTAATTGTGCTTTCGAGACTAGCATCGCCCAAATAATGTCGAATATCAAAAGTTCAGAGCCAGCAGTGTGAGGGCGATGCTAGTCCCCCTTATGCGGAATGGAGACCAGTTTCTTCGTTCATTTCGTCATTTAGCCGTGAGCAAAGTACTAAAATACTACTACACAATGAACAGGCCCAAAGATCAGACATAAGAAAAACAGAGGTTATAACAATGCAAGGTCGTTTAATTTATACAGTTTTGGAGTGTTTAAGAGGGTTTCATCACACTCGGACAATTCCATATACGCTCCTCCCAAATCTGCCGGCACACTACCTAGCAGATTCCTTAAGCCTGCTCAAAACCCTATGTGCTGGCAAGGTCTTGAACAAAAGAACGGAAAGGGATGGGTGGAGGGGTGGGAGAAGACTTTACTTTTAAACGTAATGCTGATACCACCACAGTGATGGAAACAGTAAGATAGGTAGAAAACGGGCTTCATTTTTATGTTGCGGGTCGGGATTGAACTCAAGATACATGATCCTGAGTCCACCGCTCTATCAAAATAACCAACCAGCTGGTCCTGAGAAAAGTTTGAAGTCTCCACTACTTCACAAAACACCTACCCACCTGCATACCATCGCCCCTCCTCCCCCTATAACCCTACCCCCACCCGAATTCTAAACTGTGATCTGGTTACTCACCGTTGTTCTATGAAGACGGGTGATCAGAAGGACCAGGCTGTGTGCAGTGTGTGAACGCTGTCCACTTGTCTTGGCTGGCCCTGGATTGTACCAGGATTCTTGTCCATTGAAGGCACAGTGTAGGAGGATCACAGTCGTTGTC
>CM060315.1:24634236-24639236 GCA_030674185.1 Monoplex corrugatus | reverse complement strand
GTCTATGGGATATTTCCTCCCTTTGAAATATTCGGCGCATCTCGGCCACCTCAAGAAGGGCGGACTCGCAGTTTGGCCAGTGCTGCACACTTTGGTCCTCCTTGCGGGTAACGGCAGACATTTGTGTGGGCGCCAGAGTCAGAGTTGCCGCTATTTACAGTAATTTGTCCTGATGTCTGGATTTTGCAGAGATTGTTGCCACTTACCTCAAAATGGTCTTTCGCGATCTTGACTGGGTCTGAAAAAGGCATTAGAATAGACGAGAATATTTCAGTCACGTCAGGTTTGCTGACGACATTATCATCTTTGCGGAGAGTCTCAAGCAAATGCAAAATATGCTGAATGAACTAAATGAATATGTTCTGTCTTGTCTATGTGTGTGTGTTTGGTCAGTTCAAGAATAAAAGACTGTCAATCTTGAACATAAGACCAATATATTGTATGTATTTCTCTCCTCTCTCATAATTGTGTGTAGGATAGTTGCAGAGTATAAAGGTAGGCTTGGGCGCTCCTTTTTTGAGGAGTGTTCTGAGCTTACTGTTTTTGTACTTTGTATCTGTTTCTATGCTAGCTGAATGGGTAGCGCAAACTTTGTTAGATTTAAGAAGTTCTATACAACATGGGAGATAATTCTCAAGAGTTATGTCCTTTGATTAAATGAATGCAGTTAAAAAAAAGTAGGAATTATAGTAAATTTGAAGAAAACAAAATTTATGGTCAACAACTACATCGAAGACCTAGACGGAAAAGTAAAAATCGAAAATGAAGAGATAGAAATGGTTGACCGCTACTTAGGCCAAGGCATATAAGCAGAATCCTCCTCCAAAGAGGAAGAAGTCAAACATAGCATAACCCTTGGCTGGCAAACGTTTGGAAGAGCAAGTTCGGTTTTTAAGAATGACGAAATTCCAATCGTCCTGTAACGAAAAAGTCTACGACCAGTGCATTCTGCCCACGCTGGAGTTATTGGAGTTATTTCAACCGGGATTCACCACGCTCGGACAACTCCACATGCGCTCCACCCAAATCTGCCAGCAATAATCTAACAGATTTCTTGAGCCTGCACAAAACCCTATGTGCTGGCAAGGTCTTGAAACGGGGAAAGGGGACAAGGGACCTATCAAACACTAAGCTGACACCACTACGATGGAAACATTAAGATGGGCGACAAACAGGCCAGGTTTTTAATGTTGCGGGCTGCGATTGAACTCAAGATATCAGAACTTTAGTCCATGGCCCTACCAACTGGCCCAGGTAGTTGGTGATGATGCCACAGCTAATGAGAATGGCCTTCATGGTGATGATGCCACAGCTAATGAGAACGGCATTCATGGTGATGATGCCACAGCTAATGAGAACGGCATTCATGGTGATGATGTCACAGCTAATGAGAACGGCCTTCAGAGTTTCCTTGTATCGCTTTAGTGGTCTTCCCTGGTCATAGTGTTCTTGCTTCAGATGTCGATACAAGAGCATCTTTGGGATTGCAGCTGTCTTCTATTCCGACATGTCCTTTCAAAAGAAGCTGGCTTTTTGATGAGTATGCCTGCCGTGCTAGACTTCTTCAGAACTTGAATGTTCCAGCTATTATGTCGTCCACAAATAGTTTCGACGTAACAGCATAGTCCCATTCGAACAGCCGGCTGACCAAACTTGGATTAGCTGGGCAAATATTAGGACAGATCTCGAGAAAATGTAACAAGATAAAAAGTGAAAGCGAAAAAGCTCAACTTGCCAGGCTGACTAGTCCAAATATTGGATCTGTCCTACTGGAGAGAAGAAAAGTAAGCGAGATAAAATGTTTAAAACGTGCTGTAAATCCACTGAGAAACAAGTCAGATGTCTACAGATGCGAGCAAGGGAGCTAGGGGAAATAAACACGTCTATTTTTTTCCACTCTAAATGGAATTGTATACGCAGATCGATGGTCTTTCTTATGAAAGTCTGCTGGCTTACAGATGGCGTTACTCCAATATTTACCGGAAAAACTCAATATCTTTCCTGTAATTGCGATTCTCACTATATTATAAAAACGATGAGTCTAAAAACGTAAGAGTATTGTTTTCTCATACGCATTTTTAAAGGATATTTGAATTTTGTAGTGGCATTTATATGCCATTTTATGAGGAAAAGGGATTGGAGCACCTGGTCACAACGGGAAGCTGTAGGGAAAGAGAGCACCAGGTAGACTCAGGGAGAAAATGCTAGACGGACTTGCGGAGTGGCTGAAGACGAGGAGGGTGGAGGAGATGCTTGGGGCAACAAGAGATAGAGACAGATGGAAGTCCATGATCGCCAACGCCATGCGGCAGGGCACCTGATGATGATGATGAGTGGCATGCTTTGTGGCACAGTGATATGTTATTCTGCTAAACGATGCAGCCCTCTTGTTAGAAATGACTGGGCAGAGCATTTACATGATCAGAATTTTTTTTATTATAGTCTACTAGCTGAAATACTGTTAAATCTGGTTATACGCTGTTGTCTAATCTCTCAATCAGGTTTATTTTAATGAACAGTATTGATAAATTGATGTCAAATGATATTTATATTAACGTTTTTTAATTTGGTACTTGAGGAAAATAAATAAGTGTTCGAGTATCTGTCTATCGATCTGTCTATCTATCTGTCTATCTGTCTATCTATCTATCTATCTATCTATCTATCTTCTATCTATCTATCTATCAATCTATTATCTATCTATCTATCTATCTATCTGTCTGTCTATCTATCTATCTGTCTGTCTGTCTATCTATCTAATCTATTATCTAATTTGTTTATCAATCATATATCTATTCTATCTATCTATCTGTCTGTCTGTCTGTCTATTATTATCTATCTATCTATCCATCTGTCTGTCTATCTATCTATGTATCTATCTGTCTATCTATCTATCTATTACTATCTATTTGTTTATCTATCCATATATTTATCTATCTATCTGTCTATATATCTATTTACTATGTATCTATCTGTCTGTATGTATGTATGTATATCTGTCTGTTTATATGTCTGTCTGTCTGTCTGTCTATCTGTCTATCTATATATCAATCTCTATCTATCTATTTGTTCATTTATTGGTTTATCTATTGATATACTTATTCGTGTACTTATATATTTGTTTGTTATCTTAAAAGCGTTTCTTAAAGTATAAGTGGCAATTAAAAACATTTCTAAAATGTTTCTAAGTACGTATAAAAAAATGACTATTTTTGGATGTTCCAAAATGAAGAGTTTGATATTTCCTCAAAATGACTATTTTGGGATGTTCCAAAATGAAGAGTTTAATATTTCCTCTCTAATGGCAACATTAGTTCACCATACTAAAATGTTCATCATTGTTGTCTGTTTGTTGAGTTGTGCACCCTGAAAGTGGGTGGAGTAAGCTTACACACAGTGCAGTGGACAACAAACAGTGTGTCCGTGTGACAACAGTCTGATGCAGTTCCAACAGGAAACTGCTAACATGTTCTGGAAGAGTTGACAGTTGATGTTTAAAGTTGGATTGTCCTTTCTATTTTTAGACTTTCCTTGTCAGGTTGTGTTCCCTTGCCGGGAAAGAAAGTTGTTATGATAGTTGTGATGAGTTGGTGGTGAGAGAAGTCTGTCTCTGTCTGTCCTGTCTGTCTCTGTCTCTGTCTCTGTCTCTGTGTCTCTGTGTCTCTCTCTGTCTCTGTTTCTGTCTCTGTCTCTGTCTTCTGTCTCTCTGTGTCTCTGTGTCTCTTCTCTGTCTCTCTGTCTCTGTTTCTATCTCCTTCTCTCCATCTCTCCCTGTCTCTCTCATTTCTCTCTGTCTCTCACTGTCCATGTCTCTCTGTGTTGTGTGTGTGTGTGTGTGTGTGTGTGTGTGTGTGTGTGTGTGTGTGTGTGTGTGTGTGTGTGTGTCTTTCTCTCTTTCTCTGTGTCTCTCTTTGTTTCTGTCTCTGCCTCTGTCTCTCTGTCTCTCTGTCTCTGTCTCCTGTCTCTGTCTCTGTCTGTCCTCATCTATGTCTGTCTGTCTGTCTACTTATCTGTCTATCTATTTATCTATCTATCCATCTGTATCTATTTATATATGTATTTATTGGTTTATTTATTCGTGTTTTGTTTATCTATATCTTTGGTTATAATAAAAGCATTTCTTAAACTATCTCTAAGCATCTATTTAAAAAAAAAAGTAACTAATGTTGGATGTGTCAAAACGATAAGTTTAATATTTCCTCTCTAATGGCAACATTAGTTCACCATACTAAAATGTTCGTCATTGTTGCCTGTTTGTTGAGTTGTGCACCCTGAAAGTGGGTGGAGTAAGCTTACACACAGTGCAGTGGACAGCAAACAGTGTGTCCGTGTGACAAGAGTCTGATGCAGTTCCAACGAGGAAACTGCTAACATGTTCTGGAAGAGTTGACAGTTGATGTTTAAAGTTGGATTGTACTTTCTATTTTTAGACCTTCCTTGTCAGGTTGTGTTCCCTTGCCGGGAAAGAAAGTTGTTATGATAGTTGTGATGAGTTGGTGGTGAGAATAATCTGTCTCTGTCTCTTTCTCTGTCTCTGCCTCTTTCTCTCTTTTTCTCTTTCTGTCTCTCTGTCTCTGTCTTGTCACTGTGTCTCTCCCTGTCTCTCACTCCATCTCTCTCGTCTCTGTCTCTCTCTGTCTCTGTCTCCCTCTCTCTGTCCTTGTCTCTATCTCCCTTCTCTCTGTCTCTCTCTGTCTCTATCTCCCTCTCTCTGTCTCTCTCTGTCTCTCTCATTTTTCTCTGTCTCTCTCTGTCCCTGTCTCTCTCTCTCTCTCTGTCTCTCTGTTTCAATCTGTCTGTCTGTCCCTCTCTCATCCTCTCTCATTCTCTCTCTCTGTCTCTCTCTCTCTGTTTCTGTCTCCCTGTCTCTGTCTGTCTCCATCTCTGTCTGTCTGTCTGTCACTTTCTGTCTATCTGTCTATCTATCTATCCATCTGTATCTATTTATACATGTATTTATTGGTTTATTTATTCGTGTTTTATTTATCTACAGCTTTGTT
>CM060315.1:24621736-24626736 GCA_030674185.1 Monoplex corrugatus | reverse complement strand
TGTGTGTGTGTGTGTGTGGGTGTGTGTGTCTTGAAATTGCTGATGTTGTTGGTCTCGTTGTTTCAGCTGCTATTTGTCTACACAAATTGCATGCATGAACCTATTTTGCAAGCCAAATTTCTCCACAGTGTGTGTACAGTTTGATCGGATGTCTTCCTTCAATCAACATGAACTTCAGTTAAAATCACGCTCAGTTGCTTTGAAATCACTACCGACTTTCAAACAGATTTTCAACACACTGGAATTTGCAGTACGTGTCACGAAAAGCATTCTGCTAATTTTAGCATTATCACAGAACAAAACTTTTCATTTAATCTACACACATGAGGCACACTTTTATGATAACAATTTTTCTACAAGGTTTCAGTGTCAGTTTCTCAACACAGCATCTCCCCTATTCTGAATAAATTTCATTTGCACCAATGTCACATGTGTCATGTGATGGACAAGACAAATGTCACAGATGTCATGTGATGGACAAGACTGATGTCACAGATGTCATGTAATGGACAAGACTGATGTCACAGATGTCATGTGATGGACAAGACTGATGTCACAGATGTCATGTAATGGACAAGACTGATGTCACAGATGTCATGTAATGGACAAGACTGATGTCACAGATGTCATGTGATGGACAAGACTGATGTCACAGATGTCATGTAATGGACAAGACTGATGTCACAGATGTCATGTGATGGACAAGACTGATGTCACAGATGTCATGTGATGGACAAGACTGATGTCACAGATGTCATGAGATGGACAAGACTGATGTCACAGATGTCATGAGATGGACAAGACTGATGTCACAGATGTCATGTGATGGACAAGACTGATGTCACAGATGCATGTATGTAAGATGTGACAGAGTATGGTGGACAGACTGATGTCACAGATGTCATGTGATGGACAAGACTGATGTCACAGATGTCATGTGATGGACAAGACTGATGTCACAGATGTCATGTGATGGACAAGACTGATGTCACAGATGTCATGTGATGGACAAGACTGATGTCACAGATGTCATGTGATGGACAAGACTGATGTCACAGATGTCATGTGATGGACAAGACTGATGTCACAGATGTCATGTGATGGACAAGACTGATGTCACAGATGTCATGTGATGGACAAGACTGATGTCACAGATGTCATGTGATGGACAAGATGATGTCACAGATGTCATGTAATGGACAAGACTGATGTCACAGATGTCATGTAATGGACAAGACTGATGTCACATATGTCATGTAATGGACAAGACTGATGTCACAGATGTCATGTAATGGACAAGACTGATGTCACAGATGTCATGTAATGGACAAGACTGATGTCACAGATGTCATGTGATGGACAAGACTGATGTCACAGATGTCATGTAATGGACAAGACTGATGTCACAGATGTCATGTGATGGACAAGACTGATGTCACAGATGTCATGTGATGGACAAGACTGATGTCACAGATGTCATGTGATGGACAAGACTGATGTCACAGATGTCATGTGATGGACAAGACTGATGTCACAGATGTCATGTAATGGACAAGACTGATGTCACAGATGTCATGTGATGGACAAGACTGATGTCACATATGTCATGTGATGGACAAGACTGGGTGTCACAATGTCATGTGATGGACAAGACTGATGTCACAGATGTCATGTGATGGACAAGACTGATGTCACAGATGTCATGTGATGGACAAGACTGATGTCACAGATGTCATGTGATGGACAAGACTGATGTCACAGATGTCATGTGATGGACAAGACTGATGTCACATGATGTCATGTGATGGACAAGACTGATGTCACAGATGTCATGTGATGGACAAGACTGGATGTCACAGATGTCATGTGATGGACAAGACTGATGTCACAGATGTCATGTGATGGACAAGACTGATGTCACAGTGTCATGTGATGGACAAGACTGATGTCACAGATGTCATGTGATGGACAAGACTGATGTCACAGATGTCATGTAATGGACAAGACTGATGTCACAGATGTCATGTGATGGACAAGACTGATGTCACAGGTGTCATGTGATGGACAAGACTTATGTCACAGATGTCATGTAATGGACAAGACTTATGTCACAGATGTCATGTAATGGACAAGACTTATGTCACAGATGTCATGTAATGGACAAGACTGGTGTCACATATGTCATGTGATGGACAAGACTTATGTCACATATGTCATGTGATGGACAAGACTTATGTCACAGATGTCATGTGATGGACAAGACTGATGTCACAGATGTCATGTGATGGACAAGACTGATGTCACAGATGTCATGTAATGGACAAGACTGATGTCACATATGTCATGTAATGGACAAGACTGATGTCACAGATGTCATGTGATGGACAAGACTGATGTCCCAGATGTCATGTGATGGACAAGACTGATGTCACAGATGTCATGAGATGGACAAGACTGATGTCACAGATGTCATGAGATGGACAAGGCTGATGTCACAGATGTCATGAGATGGACAAGACTGATGTCCCAGATGTCATGTAATGGACAAGACTGATGTCCCAGATGTCATGTGATGGACAAGACTGATGTCACAGATGTCATGAGATGGACAAGACTGATGTCACAGATGTCATGAGATGGACAAGGCTGATGTCACAGATGTCATGTAATGGACAAGACTGATGTCACAGATGTCATGTGATGGACAAGACTGATGCCACAGATGTCATGTGGGTACAAAACTGATTCCACAGATGTCACGTGGGTACAAGACTGATGTCACAGATGTCACGTGGGTACTAGACGGATGCCACATATGTCACGTGGGTACTATAGTAATGTCACAGATGTCACGTGGGTACAAGACTGATGTCACAGATGTCATGTGATGGACAAGACTGATGTCACAGATGTCATGAGATGGACAAGACTGATGTCACAGATGTCATGAGATGGACAAGGCTGATGTCACAGATGTCATGTAATGGACAAGACTGATGTCACAGATGTCATGTGATGGACAAGACTGATGCCACAGATGTCATGTGGGTACAAAACTGATTCCACAGATGTCACGTGGGTACAAGACTGATGTCACAGATGTCACGTGGGTACTAGACGGATGCCACATATGTCACGTGGGTACTATAGTAATGTCACAGATGTCACGTGGGTACAAGACTGATGTCACAGATGTCACGTGGGTACTATACTGATGTCACAGATGTCACGTGGGTACTATAGTAATGTCACAGATGTCACGTGGGTACTATACTGATGTCACAGATGTCATGTGATAAACAAGACTGATGCCGAAATTGTCAAGTGTTGGAAAAGACCGAAAAATGATCATGGCATAAGCCCTGAGCCAGTGCATAAATCACAGTTACGCTCAGACAAGGTCTTGAGGTTTTACCCAGCGTGTGGTGTCTTGTCTATCCTTAAATTGGTCAGTCAGTACATTTTGGACTTTGTTCAGGAGGGATTCATTGTATTCGAACAACTCCATATGCGCTCCACTCAAATCTACCAGCAATCATCTGGCAGACCCCTATGCGGTGGCAAAATCTTGAAATGGGGAAGAGGATGACAGGAAGAGTTATGAAACACTAAGCTGGCAGCATCAGAATAATGCAAACATTAAGATGGGCAGCAAACAGGCCATTTTCTTTAATGTAGTAAAATTCGGATTGAACTCGAGATGTCAGATCTTGAGTCCGCCGCTCTATCCAAACAACTGACCAATGCTGTAGAGAAACGTAACCCTTCATCTGCAATGTCCCTTTGTGCGTAACTACATATACGACTCGTAAGTGTTAGGTCGTAAAGTTTGCCACATTTTATCCCCTTCCCCTCCCCCTCTCCCCCCACCACGGGGGCTCTCTCAGTATAAATAGTATCCCCACCTTCTGGAAATCCCGTGCTAGAAATTTCTTCTATTCTGTCATTCTCTTTGTTTTTGCCTTGTTCTTTTGCTTTCTGTCATTTCTTCCTATCATTTTCTGCCTTACTGGTCCATTCACTTGTATCATCATCATCATCAGGTGCCTTGCCGAATGGAGTTGGCAGTCATGGACTTCTGTATGTCTCTATCTCTTGTTGTCTCAAGTATCTCTCTTCCACCCTCTTTGTCCTCAGCCACTCTGCAAGTCCGTCTAGTATCTTCTCCCTGGGTCTACCTGGTGCTCTTCACTTGTATATGTTCGATGACGTTTTACGTACTTTCTGCTAGGATTTATAATTGGGTAATGTATCAAGTGCATTTTAGGCTCTAGAGAAATTAATTATGCGGTAGCAATTTTAGGGAATTTAGGCCTGATTTTAATATGTTTCTTTAGTCCTTAGCTATGTTTAAGTTTGTACTCAGGAGTGTTTTTTGAAACCCCTGTGTGATAAATAGGACGGAGTGATTCAAAGCTAGAGGCATCTCCTTAGATTATGTGCGCGAATGCATTGATATGTGTACTTAATTTTCTTTTCCTTTTTTGTGTCTTGTTCGAGTATACTGTATGTTTTGAAACGCTCATAGCCCTGATATGGCTCTACGCAGTCGGTTTGGCTTGAAACAAAATAACGATAACAATACCATTTCTTTTCCATGTCAATACTGACGCACTTAGTAGGGTGCAATGTCTTGCTTTTGCAGCTTTATTTTTCTGTGCAGCACCCACGATAGCATGTTATTCACAGACAAACCACACACGCACACACGGATACACACGCAACCAGGTTACACGTACTTTGGTATGCATACACGTTTGTTCTGAGCACACACACACACACACACACACACACACACACACACACACACACACACACACACACACACACACACACACACACACACACACACACACACACACACACGCACGCACGCAAGCAAGCAAGCAAGCAAGCGAATGCCAAATGCATGCACACGGACACGCTCTAACTTATGCATGCATGCGACTGAGCATACTGTCATGTTAACACAGACACATTGATGCATTCAAACCCAGTTG
>CM060315.1:24601736-24614236 GCA_030674185.1 Monoplex corrugatus | reverse complement strand
CAGGGTTCGTTTCCCGTCGAGGCCTCGACTTTTCTTCTCAGTTTGACTGGAAAATCGAACTGAACGTCTGTCCTTCGAAAGCGACAAAAAACGAACTGTACCCATGTGCCTTCTGGCCTGCGCACGCTAAAGATGCCACGGTAGTTGAAAATCGTGAAGAGCGAGGTTTTCACTCGGCTGTCCTGGTATGAAACATTGGAGGGATAGCTTGACTTCCCAGGTCCCTCTCTCTGAAGGCCTACTAGTCTTCTTGCCTTTCTGAGGTCTTGTACAGAAAAATTGGGTGGCACTGTACATGTACTGTGGCGGTGAGCTGACAAAGGGGACAGCAGCACGAATTTCACATGGTAAATCCACTGTGACAAAAGAAATGAATGTGAATATGAATGAGTTTTCTCAAACTGTCCGCAATCTTGGCGTGCATATTGACAGTTCTCTCACCATGGAAACCCACATAAACAAGCTGTGCAAATCCATTTACTTAGAATTGCGCCGCTTTGGTCATATTCGTCCTTTTCTGTCTGTAGAGGCTGCAAAGAAACTCATGTCTGCCTTCGTGTTGTCCAGAATGGACTACTGTAACTCACTGTTTGATGGTCTCCCTGACTGCTTGCTTGAGAGGCTTCAGAAAGCCCAGAATCATGCTGCGCGCATCGTTCTCCGCAAGCGTAAATTTGACCATGCCAAACCACTTCTCAGGCAACTTCACTGGCTGCCAGTGTGTGCACGTGTGGAGTATAAATTAGCAACACTCTGTTATCGTTCCCTTCATGGTCTGTCCCCTGCATACATTTCTGATCTCTTGACCCTGTATGTGCCATCCAGATCACTGCGGTCTTCAAATGCCGGTCACCTCGCCATTCCCATGATTCCATCTGGAGAAATATGGCAGACGCTCTTTTTCATTTGTTGGTCCTTCAGTTTATAACGCACTCCCCCAGTCACTTAGAAAGGTCCCCACATTGTCAGCCTTTAAGGCTGGGCTTAAGACCAACTTGTTCAAACTCCATCTGACTGATGTATAAATTAACACCAGGTGAAACGGACGCCGTAGGTTTTAAGTGATGAGGTGTAACCGATGCCATAGGTTTTAAGTGCTGAAGCCTTTTAATCTACATTATATGTATACTTTTATGGTGATAAGTGTATAATTATATACTTGCGTGCGGATGAGCAGTTTTGTGGATGAATGTGTAAATGTTCTTGCCTTCTTAAGAAATTGTAATGGCGCTTGGAGGTCTCCAAGGGAACAAGTGTCCTAAAAAGTACTTATATATTATTATGATAATTATGAATATGACTGAATCCACAAGGTGACTGCCCGCGTTCAAGCAAACGGGAACCAGAAAAAAAACACGAAAAAAAGAATAAGAACGCGTATTTATCCAACAAGACAAGACACTGGACAGAGCAGCAGGGAAGTTTCAGTCTTTTTCTTCTTATTTTTGTATCTGGCGTTTGTTTGTGATCTCTCGCTTGACAAAGGCCAGTTGACCGAAAATTTGCGCCTGTTCTTGTCTTGTTGGTTAAATACGCGTTCTTATATTCTTTTTTCATGTTTTTTTTCTGGTTCATGAATATGACTAATATAGTCTTTTTTTTTTTTTTTATTAAAGATCGAAGTTGTATGTGCTGTGAGATCAGTGGAAAAGGTTTGGGATCACACACACTGGCGTCTCATCCACATCACTCTCACTCTCTCTATCGCTCTCCATGTCTTCACAAACAAATCACAGTCGAGTGTGTTTGTGCCTGTTTGTGCAGGGCAGCAGGTGTTTGCTTTCCCAGGCGCACTCAACGCCACACCATAACAAATAGAGCTGTAAACATGGGACCGGTGCAAACCCCTGTAAGGTGTAGCCTTCAACTATTATCGATCTCCAGGGCTTCATTTACATCCTCCTTGATTCCTCCCTCATTATCGTTCGTACGATGAAATCTTTTCTGGATTGACGTGTCCTGTGTAACCAAGCGAAAATTTGAAAAGAAAATTACAAATGTAAAACATTCGTGTCCAATTACATATAAATAAAGAGAGAGAGAGACAGATATACAGACAGACAGACAGACAGATACACAGACAGACAGACAGACAGATATTTGACAGACAGACAGACAGAGACAGAGACACAAACGGGAGAGATCAACATAAAGTCCACAAAAACGTTCTATACATTAAGATATTTTTTTTGGGGTTTTATATGAACATCGACATCGTGAATTAAAAAGCTTTTATTAGAAAAAATTATAATCTCCACAGAAACTGACTGGGGTTCATTAATTGATTGATTGATTGATTGATTGATTGATTGATTGATTGATTGATTGATCGATCGATAGATCGACGACCATCGGTTGGTTGGTTGGTTGGTTGGTTGGTTGGTTGGTTGGTTGGTTGGTTGGTTGGTTGGTTGGTTGGTTGGTTAGTTGGTTGGTTGGTTGGTTGGTTGGTTGATTGATTGATGAACGAACGAACGAACGAGCGAACGAACGAATGAATAAATGAACGAATAAATAAATAAACAAGAAATAATGTTATATAAAATCATATAACAAATAAGTAAATAAATGCATATATGTATAAATGAATAAATAAATAATCCATGCATGCCAACACAATTGCAAAAACATTAACTATGTACAGGTCACATTGTCCATCGTTAGACAAACAGACCAATACTAAAATATACATGTATGTGTATACTGTATTCGGCACTCTAGAACAACGTGATTACACCAAATGCTTATTCACTATGGCATGACTGTGTTGCCATACAGCAAGCACATACACATTCATGCATATATACTCATCATCATCATCATCAGGTGCCCTGCCGCATGGCGTTGGCGACCATGGACTTCCAACCATCTCTATCTCTCGTTGCCCCCAGTATCTCCACCCACCCTCCTCATCCCCAGCCACTCTGCAAGTCCGTCCAGCATTCTCTCTCTGGGTCTACCTGGTGCTCTCTTTCCCTCCAGCTTTCCCGTTGTGACCAGGTGCTCCAAATTCCCCTTCCTCATAAAATGGCTTATAAATGTTGCCTGTCTTTTCCTAATCTTCCTTATGAGTGATCTACTTGTGTCTGCCTCCATCAAGACTGTCTCATTTGTTTTCTTTGCTGTCCATGGAACTCTCAATATTCTTCTTAGAAACCACATCTCGGCTGCCTCAATCTTGCTCTGGCTTTGCTTGCTGACTGTCCACGCCTCACATCCGTACAACAGTATTGGTTCTACATAACATTCAAGGATTCTCTTTCTGATGTTAATTGATAGGCATTTGTTGGTAAGAATGCTTGTCATCTTCTTGAATGCTGTTTTGGCTTGGCCGATTCTGCCAGCTATTTCCGATGTGCATCTGCCGTCTGATGAAATGACCGTTCCCAGGTATTTGAACTTATTAACCTGTGTCAAAGTTGTGCCATTTGCTGTTATTTTGCAGGAGGGGATTTTATGTTTTTTACTGATCACCATGACTTCAGTCTTCCTGCTGTTTAGTTCCAACCCCTTACCTTTGCTTTCTATTTCTAGTATATTCACAAGGTTTTGTAGGTCCCTTTCATTTTCTGCAATTAGCACGGTGTCATCTGCGTACCGAATGTTGTTTATCATTTTCCCTCCAACCTTTAATCCAGGGTCTTCTTCTAGGTTTCTCATGATGTTTTCGCTATATAGTGAAAACAGATCTGGTGACAAATCACAACCCTGTCTGACTCCTCTTTTGATGTTTTGGAAAAAGCTTGTATTGTTTTCTATTCTCATTGCAGTTGTTTGTTCCCAGTACATATTCCTGATTATTCGTAGATCTTTTCCATCAACATTGAGTCTCTCCAGTTGGTTGATCAGTTCTTCATGTCGTACCCGATCGAAAGCCTTGTTATAGTCAACAAAGCATAAATACAAATCCTTATTCATCTGAATTGACCTCTGTATGATAGTTCTTAGGATGTATATGGCATTAATAGTTCCTTTCCCTTCCACAAATCCACACTGTTCTTCTGCTATTTCTCTTTTGATTCTATTCCTTGTCTTCATCATGATTATTCTTAACAGGATTTTTGTTACATGACTCATCAAACTGATTGTGCGATGGAGTTCGCATTCTATAGCCCCTGTCTTCTTTGGAAGTGCAATGAAAATTGATTTTGACGTATCTTTGGGGATTTTTCCAGTGTTATAAATTTCATTTAGGAGGACTGTTATTTTTTCTATGCCAAATTCCTCCAGGGCTTCAATCATCTCTGTAGTAATGTTGTCTGGTCCTAGGGCTTTTCCTGGTTTCATCTCCTTCAGTGCTGTTCTAACTTCATCTTTCATTATGGGTGGTCCTTCAAAGTTCTTTTTCATAATGTGTTCTTCGTTTCTGTCATCCTCAAAAAGGTCTTTAATGTACTCTCCCCATCTGTCCAGAATTTTGTCTTTTTCCATGATAAGCTTGCCATCTTTCGATTTTAAGCAACCAGTTGATGTGCATGTATTTTTCCTGTGGACAATTTCTTCAATTCGTCTGTCCATACCCTGAGGATCCATTTTGTGTCGTTCTTCTATCTCTTTGCATTTTGTGTTCAGCCAAGCTTCCTTAGCTTCATTGCACCTATACCTGATTTCTTTGTTTATCTTCCTGTATATCTCCTCGTTTCTCTTTGCCCTCCTCCTTACCTCCATCAAGCCCAAAATTTCATTAGTCATCCAGCTCATTTTTGCTTTTCTATCTGCCTTAGGGATTTCTTCACAAGCTTCATTTATCGAACTTCTCAACTTTGTCCATTGTTCCGCATATATACTAAGTTACAGAAAAAAAGGAAGCAGTTACTGAGATATGATTGTTAAAGACTGATGAAAAATTCTGTCCATTGAAACACAAACATACAGAGAATACAGTAGACAAAGCACAGGCACTCACACACACACACACACACACACATACACACACACACACACACACACACACACACACACACACACACACACACACATACATACATACATACACACACACACACAACACACACACTGACACACATTCACAAACATACATGCACACACACACACACACACAACACAATCACACATACATATATACATACAACAGACGCACACACAGCAGGCACACACAACAGACATACACACAGAAGACACACACATACACACACACACTCAATCACACACACACACACAACACACTACACACACACACACACACACACACACACACACAACACACACACACACACACCACATACATACATACATACAACACACACACACACAACACACACACTGACACACATTCACAAACACACATCACACACACACACACACACTCAATCACACATACATATATACAACAACAGACCACACACAGCAGGCACACACACAGACATACACACAGAAGACACACACATACAACACACACACTCAATCACACACACACACCACTACACACCACACACACACACACACATACACACACACCACGCACGACGCACGCGCGCACACACGACACACAAACACACACAACACACACACACACACACACACCACACACACACACACACACACACACACACACACACCACACACACACACACACACACACACACACACATATGTAACATTAAATGAAAACGAGAAAACACACCCACACGCACCTCCCCCACACACACTCAATCAACACCACACAACACACACACACACACACACCACACACCACACCACACACACACGCACACAACACACACACACCACACACACAACACCCCACACACACGCACACAACTCACACAAACACACACACACACACACACACAACACACACACACACAACACACACGTACAGAATAAACAAAATACAAAACATGAAAAGAAAAGGTAATCCATGTACATGCATGCAACTTGGGCACCAAAGATATTTTTTTTAAAAAGAGGAAAATACAAGGACAGCAACAACTGTTGGAATGTGTAAAGAAGGAGGAGGTAATCCTGTTCAGACAAAGTGATTACTTGGAGGTCAGCTGTGGACGAATCGATGCACTGGATGATGACCGCCTGAGGGGCCAGGTTCCATTAACTCTCTCTTCTGTCTCTCTGTCTGTCTCTGTCTCTCTGTCTCTGTCTCTCTGTCTCTCTGTCTCTCTCTCTCTCTGTGTCTCTCTCTCTTTCTCTATATCACTGTCTCTGTCTTTCTTTTTCTTTCTGTCTCTCTGTCTCTCTCTCTCTCTCTTTCTTTCTTTCCATCTCTCTCTCTCTCTCTCTCTCTCTTCCTCTTTCCTTCTGTCTCTCTCTGTTCTCTCTCTCTCTCTTTCTCTCTTTTCTTGTCTCTCTCTCTCTGTCTCTCTTTCCTTCCTTCTCTCTCTGTCTCTCTCCCTCCCTCTCTCTTCCCCCCTCTCTCTTTCTTTCTTTCTCTGCGTCTTTCTATGTCTCCCTGTGTCTCTGTATCTCTTTGTGTCTCTGTCTCTGTCTCTCATTCACTTTCTTTCTCTGTGTCTCTGATTCTGATTCTGATTCCGATTCTGATTCTAATTCTCTCTCTCTCTCTCTCTCTGTCCATTCTCTCTCTCTCTCTCTCTCTCTCTCTCTCTCTCTCTGTCTCTCTCTGTCCATCTCTCTCTCTCTCTCTCTCTCTGTCTCTCTCTGTCCATCTCTCTCTCTCGTTATCTCTTCCCCTATCTCTCTTCCTTTGTCTTCAACTTTCTGTATCTCCCTGTGTCTCTGTATCTCTTTGAGTGTGTGTGTGTCTCTCTATCTCTCTCATACACTCACTTTCTCTCTTTGTGTCTCTGATTTTGATTCTGATTCTAATTCTCTCTCTGTCTCTCTCTCCGTCTCTCTGTCTGTCTCTCTGTCTCTCTCTGTCTCTGTTTGTCTGTGTCTCTCTCTCTATCTATCTCTCTGTCTCTCTCTCTCTCTCTTTTTTCTCTCTCTCTGTCTCTCTGTGTCCTTCTCTCTCTCTCTCTCGTTCTCTCTTCCCCTATCTCTCTCTTCCTTTCTCTGCAACTTTCTGTATCTCCCTGTGTCTCTGTATTTCTTTGAGTGTGTGTGTGTGTCTCTCTCTCTATCTCTCTTTCTCTCACACTCACTTTCTCTCTCTGTGTCTCTGATTTTGATTCTGATTCTAATTCTCTCTCTGTCTCTCTCTCCGTATCTCTTTCTCTCTCTGTCTCTCTCTCTCTCTGTCTGTGTCTGTGTCTGTGTCTCTGTTTCTGTCTCTGTCTCTCTCTCTCTGTCTGTCTGTCTATCTCTCTCTCTTTCTCTCTCTCTCTCTTTCTCTCTCTCTCTCTTTCACCCCAGCTCTGTTTTTCTCTGTGTCTTTCCATCTATGTGTATTTCATTGAGTCTCTTTGTTTCTGTTTCTTTCTCCCTGTCTCTGTCTCTTTGTCTCTCTCTTTCTCTCTGTCTCTGTCTCTCACTCTCTCCCTCTCTCTCTCTCCCTCTCTCTCTCTCCCTTTCTCCGCTCTCTCTCTCTCACTCTCTCTCTCCCTCTCTCCGCTCTCTCTCTCCCTCTCTCCGCTCTATCTATCTATCTATCTATCTATCTATCTATCTATCTCTCCTAGCATTCATGTAAGCACAGATAACAAGTTCGAACAAAATCATCACAGAATCTCACGGTCGAATTGCATCAGGGACCCGAAAAGGTCAGACAGTGTAAATTGGCACTTTGACAATTCTAGATGGATAGCATAGCAGTCCGTTCTACCATTTTCGTTATTTTTCCTCAGAGAATAAACTTTGGTACTGAAATGACGATTTTAGTGTCTACTTTGCTATTTTTCGCTGTCCTCAGTTACAAAGCTTTGATAGCTGATATTTAACCAACAAAAAAGGCACTAAGTTTATTGAATGCTCGAAAATTGTTTTGTGTTTTATTTAATCATTAAATTGTAGTAAATTCCATGTTGCTAAAGTCTTTAATCTCTTGTATGATCAAAAATCTTTTATGCTTGTTTTCCCAAAATGGCCGATTCTGCATTCATAGATTTTAAATACCGTATCTCCGTCAATTTTCACAGTACAGAAACGAAACTGGTAACATTGGAAGCTGTGGAGTCTTGAAGGCCAGTTAACCTTCTAGCCTTTCTGAAGCCTTGGGTAAAAAAATGGGTGGCGCTGCACTGTGGCGACGAGCTCTCAAAGGGGACAGCAGCCCGAGTTTCATATGGTAAATCCATTGTGACAAAAGAAATGAATATGTTTCATCATCATCAGGTGCCCTGCCGCATGGCGTTGACGATCATGAATTCCATCTGTCTCTATCTCTCGTTGCCCCCAGCATCTCTCCCACCCTCCTCGTCCCCAGCCACTCTGCAAGTCCGTCCAGCATTTTCTCCTGGGTCTACCTGTTTATGATTCGAAAATGGGTGCCATCGCCACATCTAGGCAATTGTTTTAATCACTAGGCCACAGACTCTAGTGGTAGTGGTAGTTGATTGTGGCGGTGGTGGTGGTGATGATAGTTGGTGGAGGTGGATGTGGAGGATATAGACTAAGAGCATCTTGTGTAGTGTGTATGTTTGGTGGTAACGCTGATGGTGCTGCTTCACGGAGATGTTGTGTAGTTTTGCCAATAGTGTCATCTCCACGGCTTAGTAAAAGGCCAACGTGTGCAAAATTCTATATTCACGAATACAAAGTTAAGGAGACTATATTACATGTGAACTTGTCTTTTAAAATTATCTAAAAACAGTTTTTCACGCAGGAAAATATATAGCATTCATAAACATGACACGGAATGTATTTAAAATTAAAAGGAATTTTCTACAAAGCTCCAATTAGGTATGCAGATTGTTGAAATGTCTGTGGTTGATCCTCTTATTCAAAACAAACGCAACCCCTTTTAAGATCGTCGTTTGAAAAATTGCAGCTTTGAATTTTTGCAGCATGAGTTCTGTCAGAAATACAAACATTTTTCTGCTGCATACATAATGACTCTGAATGTGTGCTGAACTTGAACATGTAAGATTGATTTATTTGCTCATTATGTTTTGTCTATTTGTTGTTCCACAAAATGCCATAAATAGACAAATGAATATGCAAATCATTACATAAACGAAGGAATAAACAAACAAACAAAAAACAAATAAATAAATAAATCTAAAAATATTTTTATGTCAACATATTGATAAATGGCTTATGGTGGCATAAAAAGCCAATGTTTCTGTAATACAACAACAAAAATCCATCCATGAGTAACGAAAAAATAATTGCTGAAAAAAAAACCTGAAAAAAGTATAGATCTTATCCTTTGAAACTTTGGTAATTGGGACTTCAAGATTTGCCAGACATATGCCCCCAAAGCACACGACAAATCGCTGGAGACAAGCAGCATTCATACATCCACGTACATGTGTGCGTGCGCACACACGCACACAGACACACACATGCAGATATATAGAGAAGCAGACAGACAGGTATACAGACAGACAGACAGACAAACAGAGAAAGAGACAGACAGAGACAGACAGACAGAGACAAAGAGAGGGAGGCAGAGAGAGACAAACAAACAAAGAGAGAGACAGAGATGAAGGGAGAGCCAGAGAGAGAGACAACAGAAGAACAGCAAGAGACAGAAGGACAAGACAGAGAAGGGACAGAGAGACAGAGAGACAGACAGAACATGAGAGAGAGAAAAGGAGAGAGGAGGACTGAAAACAGAGAGAGAGATAGAAAGAGACAGAAACTGAGAGGGGAGGGGGGCAGAGAACAGGAAGGGAGAGACAGACAGTCAGACAGAATGAAAGAGAAGGAGAAAGACAGACAGAGAGGACAGGGAAGGGAGATAGAGACAGAGACTAAGAAGGGAAAGAGAGGGAAGAGAGAGGAAAGACAGAGACAGAGATGGAGAGACAGACAGAGAGACAGAGACAAAGACAAGAAAGAGAGTCAGAGACAGGGAGACAGAGACTAAGAAGCGATAGAGAGAGAGACAGACAGAGAGACAGAGAGAGAGACAGTCTGAGACACAGAGAGAGAGGGAGAGAGAGACAAACAGACAGACAGACAGAGACAGAGAGAAGACAGAGAAGGGAGTGAGAGAAAGTTAGAGAGACAGAGACTGACAGAGACACAGATACAGACAGACAGACAGACAGACAGAAAGAGAATGTCACAGTAACTTACACTGACAGAATTAGTGTCAAACTTTTGGCTGCTGTTTCCGTCATGAATACCTCAGGGATTATTATATTCCCATGTCAGCCACCGTGCGTCACAGTCCTGATCGTAACGCCTGAGGTCCTTGTCACCTCTTTCTCGAGAGTACTGGTAAACTTTATTTTCTGACTCAGCATAGTCTGCACCGTTTCATTGTAATTGCCTCACCCTGGCTCAGTTAACTCTCCGGCCCACCAACAGAACCAGAGAGGTTCCTTCTGTGCAGACAGAGATGAGAAAGAGAAAGACAGAAAGAGACGAGACAGAGAGATAGACAGGAGAGAGAGATAGAAAAAGGAGAGACAAAGCCAGACAGGAGAGAGAAGAGAGCAACAGAGAGATGGAAACAGAGTTAAGAGGGAGAGACAGAGACAAAGAGACAGAGAGACAGACACAGAAAAGCAGAGCAGAGAGAAGGACACAGAGACTAAGGAAAGAAGAGAAAGAGAAGAGAGAGATGGACAGAGACAGAAAGTGAGAGAGAGACACAGACAGAAGAGAGAATGACAGAGAGAGACAGACAGAGGGATACAGAGACTAAGAAAGGAAAGAAAGAGAGAGAGGAAGAGAGAGGGGAAGAGGAGAGAGAGTGAGACAGAAGACAGAGACAGAGGACAGACAAGGGACAGACAGGCACAATAGACTCAGAGAGAGGGACTGACGAGAGACAGAGATGAGGGAGACAGAAATAAGAAGGGAAAGAGAAAGAGGGAGAGAGGACAGAGTGAGAGAGACAGACAGAGACAGAAACGGAGAGAAATACAGAGACAGAGAAAGACACACAGAGAGGGAGACAGAGACAGAGACTAAAAAGGGACAGAAAGAGAGGGAGAGAGAGACACACACACAGAGGGAGACAGAAACTAAGAAGTGACAAAAAGAGAAGGAGACAGAGAGACAGAGACAGAGACAGCGAGACAGAGAGACAGAGTAGAGAATGTCACAGTAACTTACACTGACAGAATTAGTGTCAAACTTTCTGGCTGTTATTTCCGTCATGAAAACCTCAGGGATTATTATATTCCCCATGTCAGCCACAGTGCGTCACAGTCCTGATCGTAACGCCTGAGGTCCTTGTCACCTCTTTCTCGAGAGTACTGGTAAACTTTATTTTTCTGACTCAGCATCGTCTGCACCGTTTCATTGAAATAGCCCTCACCCGGCTCAGTTTAACTCTCCGGCCCACCAACAGAACCAGAGAGGTTCCTTCTGTGCAGACAGAGATGGAGAAAGAGAAAGACAGAAAGAGACAGACAGAGAGACAGAGAGAGAGAGAGAGATAGAAAAAGGAGAGACAAAGCCAGACAGAGAGACAGACAGACAGAGAGATGGAGACAGAGACTAAGAAGGGAAAGAGAGAGAGGGGACAAAGAGACAGACAGACAGACACAGAAAAGCAGAACAGAGAGGAGACAGAGACTAAGGACGGACAGAAAGAGAAAGGGAGACGGACAGAGAAAGAGAGAGAGAGACAGAGAGAAGAGACAGAGACAGAGAGAGGGAGACAGAGACTAAGAATGGAAAGAGAGAGAGAGGGGACAGAGAGACAGACAGACAGACACAGAAAAGCAGAACAGAGAGAAGGAGACAGAGACTGAGGAGGGACAGAAAGAGAAAGAGAGACACGGACAGAGACAGAGAGGTAGAGAGAGACACAGAGAGAAGAGAGAGAGACAGAGACAGACAGACAGAGGGAAATAGAGACTAAGAAGAGGAAGAGAGAGAGGGAGGGAGAGAGAGAGGGGGAGAGACAGAGACACAGAGACACAGAGAGAGGGACAGAGAGAGACAGAGAGAGGGAGACAGAAACTAAGAACGGAAACAGGGAGAAAGAGGGAGAGAGAGAGGACAGACTGAGAGAGACAGACAGAGACAGAAACGGAGAGAAATACAGAGACAGAGAAAGACACACAGAGAGGGAGACAGAGACTAAGAAGGGACAGGAAGAGATGGGAGAGAGAGACACACACACAGAGGAAGACAGAGACAGAGACTTAGAAGGAACAGAAAGAGAAGGAGACAGAGAGACAGAGACAAAGACAGCGAGACAGAGAGACAGAGTAGAGAATGTCACAGTAACTTACACTGACAGAATTAGTGTCAAACTTTCTGGCTGTTATTTCCGTCATGAATACCTCAGGGATTATTATATTCCCCATGTCAGCCACCGTGCAACACAGTCCTGATCACAACGCCTAGGTCCTTGTCACCTCTTTCTCAAGAGTACTGGTAAACTTTATTTTTCTGACTCAGCATCGTCTGCACCATTTCATTATAATTGCCCTCACCCTGCTCAGTTTAATTTAACTCTCCGGCCTATCAACAAAACCAGATAGGTTCTTCGG
>CM060315.1:24594236-24596736 GCA_030674185.1 Monoplex corrugatus | reverse complement strand
ACCTAAATTTACACAAATCAAAACAGACTAATTTGTTAAAAAATAAAAGTAAAACCACCTAAATTTACACAAATGAAACAGACTAATTTGTTAAAATCATAAAAGTCAAAACCACCTAAATTTACACAAATAAAACAGACTAATTTGTTAAAAACATAAAAGTCAAACCACCTAAATTTACACAAATAAAACAGACTAATTTGTTAAAAATATAAAAGTAAAACCACCTAAATTTACACAAATCAAACAGACTAATTTGTTAAAAACATAAAAGTCAAACCACCTAAATTTACACAAATAAAACAGATAATTTGTTAAAATATAAAAGTAAAACCACCTAATTTACACAAATAAAACAGATATTTGTTAAAATCATAAAAGTAAACCACCTGAAATTTACACAAATAAAACAGACTAATTTGTTAAAAATAAAAGTCAAACCACCTAAATTTACACAAATAAAACAGACTAATTTGTTAAAAACATAAAAGTCAAACCACCTAAATTTACACAAATAAAACAGACTAATTTGTTAAAAATAAAAGTAAAACCACCTAAATTTACACAAATAAAACAGAATAATTTGTTACAAATATAAAGTAAAACCACCTAAATTTACACAAATAAAACAGACTAATTTGTTAAAAATATAAATGTAAAACCACCTAAATTTACACAAATAAAACAGACTAATTTGTTAAAATATAAATGTAAAACCACCTAAATTTACACAAATAAAACAGACTAATTTGTTAAAAATATAAATGTAAAACCACCTAAATTTACACAAATAAACAGACTAATTTGTTAAAAATAAATGTAAAACACCTAAATTTACACAAAAAAACAGACTAATTTGTTAAAAAATAAGTAACCACCTATTTACAATAACAACTAATTTGTTAAAAAAAAATTAAACCACCTAAATATGTTAAACACAAATTATTTAAAAAACAGACTAATTTGTTAAAAATATAAATGTAAAACCACCTAAATTTACAAACATCAAAATGTAAAGGAAGCACTGAAAACGAAACAAAGAAGGGAGGGGGAGGCATGTGAACCAGCCAGTGAGTGGCCTGATTAATAAGAAGTTTGGAGCTCAAAATTTGCCAAGGAAAGGGTCATCGCTTTTGAATAATTTCATGTGCACCTTGCCCAAATCTCAGAGCAGTCATATTGAATAATCTTTAAGTCTCAAATTTCATTCTCTAATGATCACAAGTCAGTCAGTCAGTCAGTCAGTCAGTCAGTCAGTCAGTCAGTTAGTTAGCCAGCTAAACAGCCAGTCAGTTAGTCAGTTAGTCAATTAGTTGGTTAGGAGATAAGTGGGTAAGTTGGTCAGTCGGCCTAAGTCTCAAAATTTTTAATCTCTGCTGACCGTTGGTCAATCAATCAGTCAGCCACTCAGTCAGTCAGTCAGCCAGCCAGCCAGCCAGCCAGCCAATCAGTTATTTAGTTAGTAGTTTGGTTGGATAGTTAGTTAGTCAGTCAGTCAGTCACTTAGTCAGGCACTTAGTTAATTAGTCAGAAAGTTGCAGGTATTAAGTAGAGTCTGATCAAGATGGATTCAATGCATTCGTACAATTTCAAATACGCTTCACCCAAATCTGAAAGCAGTTGTTTAAAATACTCTTTGAGCATGCACAAAACCCTATGCCTTGGCAAAGTTTTTCTTGAAGGAGACTTTGGATTGGGTTTGTATGGAATCTATGGAATATTGATACCACCGGAAATATGGGAACATTAAAGTGGCATCAGTCAAGTCAGCTTTTATGTTGTAGACTGGAACTGAACTTAAGATACGAGGCGAACTCATGGGTCACTGGTATCAGATGTACACGCCAGCCCCATAATGAACGTTAGCTCGCTAGTTACATAATAATGGTGCATTGCTTGTACACAGAGAGGGTGAGAGAGAGAGAGAGAGAGAGAGAGAGAGAGAGAGAGAGAGAGAGAAAGAGAGACAGAGCGAGAGAGAGAAAGAGAGAGAGAGCGAGAGAGAGAAAGCGAGAGAGGGAGAAGGAGAAAGGGAGAGACAGAGAAAGGCAGACAGATAGAGAGAGTCAGAGAGACTGACAGACAGAGGCAGAGACAGTCAGAGACAGAGGGGAAAGAAGAAGAAGAAGAGGAAGAAGAAGGGGAAGAGAAGGAAGAGGAGAGAAGGAGGAGGAGGAAGAAGAAGAAGATGATGAAAAAGAACAAGAACAAGAAGAACAAGAACAAGAGGAAAAAGAAGAGGAAAGAAAGAACAACAAGAACAAGAACAAGAACAGAACAAGGAGAAGAAGAAAGAAGAAGAAATAGAAAGAAAAAGAAAAAGAAAGAATGAAAGAAGAAGAAGAATCAGAAGAAGAGGAAAATCATCTTTGTATATTGCTATTTTGCAAACTCTGTCGGACTCGTTGCACGTAAAATATTTACTAAAGACAGAGTGTAATACTAATAAAAGCACTGATATGATAATGATCTATACACATCACCATCATCATCATGTGCC
>CM060315.1:24571736-24586736 GCA_030674185.1 Monoplex corrugatus | reverse complement strand
AATGAAGAAGAAGAAGAAGAAGAAGAACAACAACAACAACAACAAAAGAAGAAGAAGAACAAAAAGAAGAAGAACAACAACAAAAGAAGAAGAAGAAGAAGAGAACAAGAACAAGAACAAGAACAAGTTTGTTTCTTTGTTTGTCTTGAATTTTCGTGGTAAAAGGTCTTTTTTGTTTGTTTGTTTTTTCTGTGATTTTTTTTCCAGTTCTGTCTGTCTTTTTAATCGTTTGTTTTTCTGTTTATTTCTTTCTTTGTTTGTTTGTTTGTTTGTTTCCAAATCTGTCTGGTAAAAAGTCTTTTTTCTTCATTTGTTTTCTGTTTCGTTGTTTGTTTTCAATTCTGTTTGGGAAAAAAGTCTGTTCTGTTCTCATGTTTTTCTGTATGTTTCTTTGTTTGTTTAGTTGTCTTTAATTTTGTCTCGTAAAAGTTCTTTTCATTTGTTTGATTTTCTGTTTGTTTCTTTGTTTGTCCTTGCCATTTCATGGCAAACAATTCTGTTTTCTGTGCATTGATGAAGAGGATGTGTACATGCAATTACTCTTCTCGTGTTAACTCAATTTGACTGACAATCTAAACTCATTTTGGTTTTGATAGAGAAAGAGAGAAGGATGAACAGAGGTGGGATAGAGGAGAGAGAGAGAGAGAGAGAGAGACAGACAGACAGACAGACAGACAGATAGAAATAGAGACACAGAGACAGAGACAGAGAGAGAGGGGGGGGGGGAACAGGGAGAAAATGTCAGAATTGTCCATTCCACAAACTGTAACTATATTTGTAGATTGATCGTGTTTTTATAATGTTTGTAATAAATGTAGAATGCGGAAAATGCTTTGAAAATAGACACAGCAAAAAACAAACAAACAAACAAAAATCAAAGTAAACCGAGAAAAGAGAAACAAAGACTAATGAAGGACATGTACAGCACTATGAGAAAAAAGTGTTCCATACACCTTCATGCAGCTGAGGTCTATTCATGAAATACAATACGATAAAATAACAGTCAAACAAAATAAAATAAAATAAAATAAAACAAAATAAGATAAATAAAATAAAATAAGATAAAACGAAATAAAGTAGAATAACACAAAATAAAATAAAATAAAATAAATAAAATAAAATGAAATAACACAAAATAGAATAAAAGAAATAAGATAAAATGAAATAAAACAAAATAAAAGAAAATAAATAAAATAAAATAGAATCAAATAAATGAAATGAAATAAAATGAAATACTTGTTTTGCATAAATTTTAAGCCCAGTTTGCGAAATATCCCAAGTTCGATTCAGTGACAGGCTTGAAATGTTTCACGGACCATTACTGGCCTATTTCAAGAGACCCAGACCCTGTTTGTTTGTTTGTTTGATGGCTCGTTCGCTTCTTTGTTTATTTGTTGTTTGTTTGTCTGTCTGTCTGTCTGTCTGTCTGTTGGTGTGCTGATTGATTGGTTGGTTGGGTTGATTGGTTAGGTTGGTTGGTTGGTTGGTTGATTGGTTGGTTGGTTGGTTGGTTGGTTATTTGACGGATTGATTGATTGTTTGTTTGATAGTTTGCCTTTTTATGCTTGTTTATTTCTTTGTACTGTCTTGTGCTTTTGGTGTCGTGATGCGTGTGGTGTGTGTGTGTGTGTGTGTGTGTGTGTGTGTGTGTGTGTGTGTGTGTGTGTGTGTTCCATGGAAGATGAACTGGACGAGTCGGAATGATGAAGAAGGCTATTGTTATCTGTTGGTGGGCAGATAGGAAGCACGGCATTTATCTCATCGTATCGTATCGTATCGTATCATTTCACAGTTGATTTCTGCGATATGCATATACAGGACATTGGTAAGACCAGTTCATGATAGGGAGCTGGTTGCGTTTTCTCCCGTTTCCAGTGTTTCCATTTATCAAATTGTTTTTGTGCTGTGTATCTGCTTCTATGCTAGCTGAATGGGTAGCCCAAACTATGTTAGATTTGAGAAGTTCACAACATGGGAGATAATTCCTACGTGACTCTCAAGAGTTATGTCCTTTGGTTGATATTATCAAATTGTTCATTTTTTTTAAACATTACAGATTGAGATACAGATTGTTCCAACGACAGACAAGAGTCAAGATATTTAGAGATACGTTTGGTAGGATCTAAAGACGTTGTCAACACAGAGGGATTAAGACTTATGCCATGATCGTTTTGGGTCTTCTCCATCACATGGCATCAGTGGCGTCAGAACATAAGGAATTCATTCTGGACGCAGAGACGCTATGCTGAGAACCTGAAACAAAAACTGAGTTGAATAGAATGTATAGGTAACATTCTGAATGCAGATAGCTCCTGTGCTTTGGTATCAGCTTAGTTGTTACAAAGTCCTGCTTAGGAAATGTGGGGTCTACCCTCGGGGTAGGCCACGGTGGTTTTGTGTTTTGTTTGATTTTGTTTTTGTTTGTTTGTTTGTTTGTTTGTTTGTTTGTTTGTTTGATTGATTGTTTGTTTGTTTGTTTGTTCTTTCGTTTTTGTTAAACTGATCCGGTTAGTTCTTTTGATAGAGTTGTGGACTCAAAACGTAATATCATGATAAAATAATAAAAGACTATGTCAATCTTGAACATAAGACCAATATATTGTATGAATTTCTCTCCTCTCTCATAGTTGTGTGTAGGGTAGTTGCAGAGTATAAAGGTAGGCTTGGGCGCTCCTTTTTTGAGGAGTGTTCTGAGCTTACTGTTTTTGTGCTTTGTATCTGCTTCTATGCTAGCTGAATGGGTAGCGCAAACTGTGTTAGATTTGAGAAGTTTCACAAAATTGGAGATAATTCCTACGTGACTCTCAAGAGTACGTCCTTTGGTTGATATTATGAACATTCTCCCTGCTTCCCTCTTATTTCTTTAGTAATATCGTGAGTTCAGTCTCAGCCCGCAACAGTAAAAACTGGCCTGTTCGCTGTCCATCTAAATATTTCCATCATTCTGGTGATGTCAGCTTAGTGTTCTATAGGTCCCTTCGAACCCAACCCTCACTCCTCTCGATTTTAAGACCATGTCAGCGCAGAGGGTTTTCTGCAGGTCCCGGGAGTCTGGCCAGATAATTCGTGGCAGATTTGGGCGGAGCGCATATGTAGTTGTCCTGAGCGCGCTGAATATCTCCTGAACTAACTCAAAAACTCCGAAATCCCCTCGCAACAAAATTCTACGTAACACATCCCACGCACCGTTCACTCGGCCTTTCGGTTAAGTTTATCTTCTGTGCTGTTGTTTCACTCTGTTGGCTGTCGCAGTGTGGCATCGGCAGTTTCACAGCACGTGCTGTAGCACTGACCTTTCACACACGACTGGCATCGCTGGGTTATGTTGATGGTTGGTTTTGCCTGTGGAGGATGCAATAGGCATGGGATGCATTCTGTGTTAACCTGATGGTGGACTTTGTGTGAACTGTGTGCTGTGTGCTTTATTTATGTCAGGCCTGTGTTGATCAACAATTACTGCTTCGCTGAAAAGAGAGAGAGACAGACAGAGACAGACAGACAGACAGACAGAGACAGAGACAGAGACAGACAGACGGACGGACGGATGGACAGACAAACAAACAAAGAGAAAGACAGAGACATAGCGACAGACAGAGACAGAGAGACAGACAGGCTTACTGACTGACTGACTGACTGACTGACTGACTGAATGAATGAATGAATGAATGAATGAATGAACGAATGAAGGAAGGAAGGAAGGAATGAAAGACAGCGACAATGAATAAAATGAATGAATGAATGAATGAATGAATAAATAAATGAATGAATGAATGAAAGACAGCGACAATGAGAGGAATGAATGAATGAATGAATGAATGAATGAATGAATGAATGAACGAATAAATGAATGAATGAATGAATGAATGAATGAGTGAATGAATGAATGAAAGACAGCGACAATGACAGGAGTTAAGGCTTCAGATCGTTTACTCATGTAACCCATTGCCCCTCATGAGGTTCATCATCATCATTATCATCATCATCATGTGCCCTGCCGCATGGCGTTGGCGATCATGGCCCTCCATATGCATCTGTCCCTTGTTGCCACAAGCACATCTTCCACCCTCTCTGTCGTCAGCCACTCTGCAAGTCCGTCCAATATTTTTTCTTTGGGTCTACCTGGAGCTCTCTTTCCCTCCAGCTTTCGTGTTGTGGCCAGGCACTTCAATTCCCCTTTCCTCATAAAATGGCCTATAAATGAGGGGTTACAATTACATGATCACCATGAGGGAGGGAAAGAAGAGAGAGAGAGAGAGAGAGAGAGAGAGAGAGAGAGAGAGAGAGAAGGGAGACAGAGACAGAGAGAGACGACAACGTCAATAGAGAGAGAGACAAAGAGAAAGACAGAGAGACTGACAGACAGATAGACAGACAGACAAACAGACAGAGACAGTGAGAAAGGACAACGTCAATAGAGAGAGAGAGACAAAGAGAGAGAGAGAGAGAGAGACTGACAGACAGACAAACAGACAGACAGACAAACAGACAGAGACAGTGAAAAAGTTTCCATGATTGCTGATGTTGAGAATATCATTTTGCAAAGACATGCTTTTCGAACAAATGTTTCTTCAGAATAAACTCAAACAGACAGACAGACAAACGAAAATAAATTAAGAAATAATTCCACCAATCAATAAACCAATCCCTGAATACACAGATACATATTCCGAACACGTGTAAGACATTGCGGTCGATAAAGACTATCAGTGTGACTGGTACACAATATGCATAGTTACGGTCAATATGGATACTAACGATGATGAAGATAACAAAGATGATGATGCCAGAAAGTAGTAATACTGAGAAAGTAATTTGTCATGATGATGACGACGACAACGATAAAAACAACGGCAAAATGATGACGATGATATTGACAAAGATGATGGTGGAGAGGAGGAAGAAGGTAATGACAACGATGACGACAACACTGATGATGGTGACGATGATGGCGACGACGACGACGACGACGACAACGATGAAGTGACGATGTCGACGACGACGATGATGATTATGATGATGACAACGACAGCAGCGGCGGCGGCGGCGGCGATGACGATGAAGACTTCGACGACGATGATGATGATGACAATGAAGATGACCATGATGACCATGATCATCATCATCATCAACATGACGACAACGACGACGAGAACCATCATGATGACGTCGACGACGACGATGATGATGATGGATGACAACAATGACGACGATGATGATGATGACCATGGCAATGATGATAACGATGAGAAGACAGTTGTGACATACAAGCAGCAGACAGGCAGGTTCTGTGGAATATGTCTGACACAGAGAAGAACAATGGTGTCACATTCTAGGGACTACTACTGTCCCCAACGACAAAGCACAAACCATTAAAATGTCAGACGACAAAACAAAACAAAAAAAACCCAACAACAACAACAACAAAATTAAATTAATGAAATAAATAAACAGGTAAACAAATAAATGAACAACTAAGCAAATAAATAACAAACAACATCATCAACAACAACAAACAACAACAAACAACAACAACATCAACAAACAATTACAACAAACAACAACAACAAACAACAACAACAACATCAACAAACAATTACAACAAACAACAACAACAAACAACAACAACATCAACAAACAATTACAACAAACAACAACAACAAACAACAAAAACATCAACAAACAATTACAACAAACAACAACAACAAACAACAACAACAAACAACAACAAAAACAACAACAACAAAAAACAAACAACAACAAACAAACAACAACAATAACAACAACAACAAAAACATCATCATTTCAGACAGACACAGGAGAAGAAACAGAACGGAACGATGGTGCACTGTTGTTACGGATTTGATTATTGTACTTTTCCATGCAAGAGTTTTTGGCAACAGTTTTGAGTGGCATTCCAATCACGTCACTTGACGTTTTATGACATTACCTAACCTCAGTTTTATGTGACATTTTAACCCGACATTGCGTGACATTCTGCCTCCAGTTTGCGTGAAGGTCGAAACCTGGCTTTTCATAGTGACATTTTGGTCTTTGTTTGCACGCAGCCGAAAGGTAGATTTTCACAGTATTTTGTCCTCCGTTTACATGAAGATGAAGCGTAGGTTTTCCTCTTCACATTTTGATGTCCCGTAGATGATGAAGTTTAAACTCGGATTTACGCAACATTTTGACCTCCGAAGGTATGAAGCTCGAAGCATAAGCTTACGCAATATTTTGATTTTCGTTTGCATGATGCTCGAACAACATTGTTGTTCAGCAAACGGCACAACCTCGACACAGGTTGATAAATTCAAATACCTGGGAACGATCATTTCATCAGATGGCAGATGCACATCAGAAATAGCCGGCAGAATCGGCCAAGCCAAAACAGCATTCGGGAAGATGACAGGCATTCTTACCAACAAATGCCTATCAATTAACATCAGGAAGAGAGTTCTTGAATGTTATATAGAACCAATACTGTTGTACGGATGTGAGGCGTGGACAGTCAACAAACAAAGCCAGAAGAAGATTGAGGCAGCCGAGATGTGGTTTCTAAGAAGAATGTTGAGAGTTCCATGGACAGCAAAGAAAACAAATGAGACAGTCTTGATGGAGGCAGACACAAGTAGATCACTCATAAGGAAGATTAGGAAAAGACAGGCAACATTTATAGGCCATTTTATGAGGAAGGGGGATTTGGAGCACTTGGTCACATCGGGGAAAGCTGGAGGGAAAGAGAGCACCAGGTAGACCCAGGGAGAAAATGCTGGACGGACTTGCAGAGTGGCTGGGGACGAGGGGGGTGGGAGAGATGCTAGGGGCAACGAGAGATAGAGACAGATGGAAGTCCATGATCGCCAACGCCATGCGGCAGGGCACCTGATGATGATGATGATGATGCTCGAAACGTAGATTTCGTCAGCATTTTGTCCTCCGTTTGCATGAGGCTTTGTGTTCGTGTTTTCCTTGCGTACATGTATAGCTCAACGGACCGACCACTAACGCCAAGCATGCAGGGCTAACACACGTTAAAAACATCTTCAAGTCTGATTAAAACACTTACTTTGAAAAAAGAATCAAGTATTATCAGAATTCCATGTTTTTAACCACTAAGCCACCCGCTTGTATTCAAAATATGATCAGAATTCCATAGCTTTTAATCACTAAACCACCCTGCTCATATTCAAAGTATTATCAGAATTCTATGCTTTTAAGCGCTAGCCCATCTCTCTCAAATTCAAAGCATTATCACAATTCTTATGCATTTAACCATTAAACCACCCCGCTCATGTCCAAAATATCATCAGAATTCTATGTTTTTAACCACAAAAACCACCACCCAATCAGACTCAAAATTCAAAGTATTATCAGAATTCCATGTTTTTAACCACTAAGCCACCCCGCTCATGTTCAAAGTATTATCAGAATTCTATGCTTTTAAGCGCTATCCCATCTCTCTTGAGTATTATAACAATTGTATGCCTTTAAGCGCTAGCCCATCTCTTTCAAATTCAAAGTATTATCACAGTTATATGCTTTTAACCACTAAGCCACCCCGCTCAAATTCAAAGTATTTTCAGAGTTACGTGCCCATTCAGCCTGGCATTTGAATCTCTCGTGTACTGATGCAATTTCAAAATGACTTCTGCTTACACGAGAGTCGGCCAAGTCAAATCACTTCCTGCTGTGATGAACTGTTCACACTGGTTACCGTATACAGGCATGTGTGACATCCACATGGAATTGCTTTTATTTTTTGTTTGTTTGTTTGTTTCTCTGTTTATTTCTATCTTTGTTTTTGATGATGCCCGTGAATGGTGATATTCTATGTCATAGATAATGGACAGTTGTGTATTTGATTTCATCAGTAGCAGAACAGAGTGAAAGAGAAAAAGAGTGAAAAAAGAGAAAAAAGAGAGATGGAGTGAAAGAGAGGAGAGAAAAGAGGAGAGAAGAGAGAGGGGGAGAGAGAGAAGAGAGGGGGGGGGGGAAGAGAGATGGAGAGAAAAGAGAGGAGAGAGAAAGGGAGAGAGATTGCCATTGACAACACTATCTAGGATTCTGTTAGCCTCGGAACAACCTTTCTTTATAAATATAAATGAATAAAAGAGTGACTGACTAAACTGACATTTATCACTGTTGATACTGAATGAATGAATGAATAATGAACGAACGAATAAATAAATGAATGAATGATAAAGAATACATCTATCATCATAATCAATCATGTATACATGAATAAATAAACAAATAAAGAATGTAATAAATTAATTAAATATTAATTATAAATAAATAATAAAAAATAAATTAATTAATAAATAAAGAATCTTTGGCAAACGTGTGAAAGGTTGTGAATGACATGATATACAAACCGATGGGCGTATGTTATTATTCCTATTCACTTAACGCAAAAGTGGGCATGTGTGTATGTGTCTGCATAAAACAGCGCAATCAGTCACGTTTTTCTTCCGTTTGAGACATGTAAAATTCCGATAATGATAATACGATAATGACGATGATAACAGTGCAGGAGTGGTCAACGGTTATAATAACGATGAGGATGATCGCGGTATCAAAAACGAGAACGATAGGAAGAGCAAAGGGAAAAAAAAGGTGAGATAGCAGCAGAGCTGTGTCCTTTTCAATTTCATGTTATGGCTCAATATGCTGTAGGATGACAGAACTCGACCTTGCCAAGCAATCAACCTTTCACAAAAAGAATATCTGAAGATATAATCAAAGGACATAACTCTTGAGAATTATCTCCCATGTTGTATGGAACTTCTCAAATCTAACACAGTTTGCGCTACCCATTCAGCTAGCATAGAAGCAGATACAAAGTACAAAAACAGTAAGCTCAGAACACTCCTCAATAATATGGTAATATCTGAAGAATCATAAGAATCTTCTGGCTCATCACCGTCTCAACCAACAATCACTTGTCAAATGTAGTCAAGAGAGCATGGTCACTATTATCAAGAAAAGACGATGGAAACGAATCGGAGGTACCATCATGAGAGCGGGACAACATCACTCAGACTGCCTTTGACTGGACACCAGAAGGACTTAAGAGAGGAAACTCTAGAACACCTGACGACAAGCAGTAGATAAAAAGACTTAACCCTTTGACTCCTGCAACCATGTCCACTAACATTCTGCATTGTCAAGCATGCTAGCAAAACAAAAAAATAACCCTTTGACTCCTTCATCCTATCCACCAGCTTCCTACAGGAAAATGGTGGGATAGAGTGAAGGAGTCAAAGAGTTAAGGTTTTGCAGTTGTTGGATGGGTGCGGGAGTCAAAGGATTAAACCTCTGAATTGCACCTGGAGCTGAGGCTGGCTTAGAATAGACAGAAACGGAGAAAATGCGTTGCTTCCCTACATGTCAATAAAGTATTGAGCAGTAATGTACGCTGTTTATTGTGTTTTCTTATTGGGTTAAAAAAAAAAACCCAGTTGAACGTCACTCCAATCCCTTAGTTTACTTAACGTCGCATTCTCACCGTTGTGCATCGACATTCTCACTTTACATGTCGACAGCGTGTTGCGCTATACTTGGTTTTCATGACATTTTAACCCCAGTTTGCGAAACATTCAAACCTTTTCTGTTCTGTGGCACTCTTAAGTCAGACCTCACATGCTTTTGTCTGTGTGTAGGCTTGGAGAAACTTACAGATCTATACTGGTCTGTTCACACTGCGTGTGCTTTGAAACTTTTCCAGCGCTCAGAATTTGTCTGAATCCAATCGTAAATATCAGGTCCTAGGTGCAGTGAACTTGACATTTAAACCTCCCATGTATTGATGCCTCTGAAAATGTTCCCTCCTCAGAGGGAATCGAAAATTTCCCAAGACAGCATTCGAACATTTCGGAGATAGGCAGTGTTGTTATTCACATAGAGGGCAATTTGCATGTTCTATGACGGTGGAATTTCCCCGTGGGGATGCCGGGGGCTTTTTGAATATAAGTAGTATCCTCACCTTCTGGAAATTCTGTGCTAGACATCTCGACTTCTCTATCATTCTCTTTGTTTCTCCCTTGCTCCTTTCATTTCTGTCATTCTTTTTTTTTTAATCATCCTCTGCTTAGTTGGTCCATTCACCTGCATGTTTTCAATACAGCCTTACATACTTTCTTTTAGGTTAGGATTAATAATTGGGCCCATGTATTATGTGCATTTTTGCCTCTAGGGAAACGTGAGGTGCAGAAGCAATTTTAGCTAATTTAAGCCTGTTTCTGTATATGTTCTAGTGTCCTTACTTATGTTTACATGTGTATTCAGGTATCTTTTAAAATCATGGATTGGAGTGTACAACGCCAGTGGCATCTCCTTAGATTATGTACCCGAATGCATTGAAAAATGTACTTAATTTTCACTTCCACATATTTTTTTGTACTGAAATGAGGTATGTTGTACTTTTTGAGATAGTTATAGCACTGATAGGGCTCTGCCCAGTTGCCGGGCTTTGAGCAACAATAACATTAACAGTAACATGCCGGTGGATGATACATATTTTGTATCTCCAGTGTCATCTATGTATTCGATTTGAAGATTATGATATATTGTAATTATATGAATTACACATGGTAAAAGAGATCACAAGAGATTGCATATCACAGTGATATTTAACTTGACATTTTTCAATCAAAGCGATATTTAACTTGGCAATTTTTGATCGCAGTGATGTTTAGCTTGTAATATTCGTGGGCAACTGATGCTTTTAAAATGGATTTGATTCAACTTACAAGGGTTAAATAAGAAAGACTGTCAGGAATAACGGAAGACAGAGGAAGGAGAGAGAAGAGAGAGAGGAGAGAGAGAGAGAGAGGAGAAAGAGAGAGAGAGAGAGAGAGAGAGACATAGATACGTATATACAGATAGATAGATAGATAGATAGTAGATATATAGATAGATAGATAGATAGACAGATAGATAGATATATAGATAGATAGATAGATAGATAGACAGATTATAGATAGATAGATAGATAGATAGATAGACAGATAGATAGATAGATAGACAGATAGATAGATAGATAGATAGATAGATAGATATGCATGTATGTATAAACAAATCTTTTGCAAGCGTGTGCAAGGTTGTGAATAACACAACAGCCGAACCGATGGGCTGAATGTTGTTATTCATACTTACTTAACGCCAAAGTGGTTGTGTGTATGTGTGTCCGCATAAAACAGTGCAATCAGACACGTTCTTTTCCATTTGATATGCATAAAAATTCTGATAACGATAATGATGAAAATGATAGGATGAGATGACAGTAGTGTGGAAGTGGTCAACAGTAATGATAATGATAACAAAAACGACAATGAAGAGGAGCATGAAAAAAAGGGAAGCTGAAATTGCGACATTTTAAGAAACGCAAATTGCAGGTAGACAATGCGAATGTCATATATCCGAAAAGAGGTGATATTGCCACATGACTGAGGCTGCTTCGCCGAAATTGCCAAATGACAGTAAAGACACACATGGAAAAACAGATGAAAATGATTTTCATTTGCAGTAAGTTTGCAAGCGGAGACAGTACTATAGCTTTGTCCTTTCCATCTTAACGATATGCTCAGAATCCTTGAGGCTGACAGAAGTCGACCTTACAAAGCTATCAACCTTTCACACACACACACACACACACACACACACACACACACACACACACACACACACACACACACACACACACACACACACACACACACACACACACACACACACACACACACACACACACACACACACACACCTCTGAAGAATCATAAGAATCTTCTGGCTCATCACCATCTCCAAACGACAATCACTTTTTCAGTGCAGTCAGGAGGCATGTCACTATAATCAAGAAAAGACGATGGAAATGAGTCAGAGGTATTATCAGAAGAGAGCAGGACAACATCACTTGGTCTGCCCTTCACTGGACACCAGAGGGAAGACTTAAGAGAAGAAAACCTTGAACACCTGACGACAAACGGTAGGAAAAAAATTAACCCTTAGACTCCTGCACCATGTCCACTAGCATCCTGCATTAGTAGCCATGCTAGCAAGCCAAAAACTTAAATCCTTTGATTCCATCAACATATCCACCAGCTTCCTGCAGGAAGCAGGAGAATAGTTTGAGGGAGTCAAAGGGTTAAGTTTTTGCAGTTAGTGATAGGGTATGGGGGTCAAAGGTTTAAAGCTCCTGAAACGCACTGGAGGTATTATACTGAGGCTGAGGTAGAACAGGCAGAAACGGAGAAAATTCATTGCTTACCTACATGTCAATAGCGTAATGAGCAGTAATGTACGATGCTTTTTTTATATTTTCCTATTAGTTAAAAAGAAAGTTCAACGTCATTCCAATCCTTTACTTAACGTAGTGTCGCATTCTCTCACCAGTATGCATCGACATTCTCACTTTAGACCGCGTAATGCGTTGAACTTGGTTCTCATGACATTTTAACCCCAGTTTGCGAAACATTCAAACCTTTTCTGTTCTGTGGCACTCTAAGTCAGAACTCACATGCTTTTGTCTGTGTGTAGGCTTGGGGAGGCTTACAGATCATTACTAGCCTGTTCTGACTGCGTGTGCTTTGAAACTTTTCCAGCGCTGAGAATTTCTCTGAATCCAATTGTAAATATCAAATCCTAGATGGAGTGAACTTGACATTTAAACTTCCTATGTACTGATGCCTCTGAAAATGTTCCCTCCTCAGAGGGAATCGAAAATTTCCCAAGGCAGCATTCGAACGTTTCGGAGACAGGCAGTGTTGTTATTCACATAGAGAGCAATTTGCATGTGCTATGTCGGTGGATTTTTCCCGTGGGGATGCCGGGGGCTTTTTCAATATAAATAGTATCCTCACCTTCTGGAAATTCTGTGCTGGAGGAATGTTCTGAGCTTACGGTTTTTGTGCTTTGTAGCTGCTTCTATGCTAGCTGATTGGGTAGCGCAAACTGTTTTAGATTTGAGAAGTTCTACAACATGGGAGATAATTCCTACGTGACTCTCGAGAGTTATGTTCTTTGGTTAATATTATAAAAATTCTCCCTGCTTCCCTCTTATTTCTGTGCTGGACAGTTCCTCTTTTCTATCATTCTCTTTCTTTCTGCCTTGCTCCTTTGCTTTCTGTCTTTTTTTTGGTCTTTTTTTCTTCATTTTCTATCTAGCTGGTCCATTCACCTGTGTGTGTTCGATAAAGCCTTACATACTTTCTTTTAGGCTAAGAATGATAACTGGGTACATGTATTATGTACATTTTTGGACCTAGGGAAATGTGAAGAGCAGAAGGAAGTAAAGCTAATTTAAAAAGCCCGATTCTATATATGTTCTAGTGTCCTTACTTATGTTTACATTTGTATTCAGTTTTTTTTAATCCCCTGTGATAAATTGGACAACTGGACAACGCCAGAGGCATCTACTTAGATTATGTGCGCGAATGCACTGATATGTGCGCTTTATTTTCTTTTCCAGGTGGTTTACTTTTTCGCCCCCGTGAGGTATGACGTACTTTTTCTTATGATCATAGCCCTGATATGGCTCTGCGCAGTCGGCTGGGCTTTGAGCAAACAATAACAGTAACAGTAACATGCTGCTGGACAATACATATTTTCAATCTCTAGCACTGATGACTTCATCGTCATCATCAGGTGCCCTGTCGCATGGCGTTGGCGATTATGGACTTCCATCTGTCTCTATCTCTTGTTGCCTCAAGCATCTCTTCCACCCTCCTTGTCCCCAGCCACTCTGCAAGTCCGTCTAGCATCTTCTCCCTGGGTCTACCCGGTGCTCTCTTTCCCTCCAGCTTTCCCGTTGTGACCAGGTGCTCCAATTCCCTTTCACTTAAATCTTCGATTTGAAGACTATGATACGTAATAATTATATGAGTGACACATGGCAAAATAGATCACAAGACAGTGTATGTCACGATTATAGTTAACTTGACAATTTTCGAGCGCAGTGATATATAATTTGTACTTTTCGTAGACAGCTGGTCTTTTTAACATGGATTTATTTCAACTGACAAGTTTTAAATAAGAAAGACTGCCAGGAACAATCGAAGACAGAAAAAAAAAAAATAAAGAGCGAACAAAACAAAAAAAAAGAAAGGGACAGAGAGACAGAAACAGAGCCAGAGAAAAGAGAGGCAGAGTGAAAGACAGAGAGAGATAGAGAGAGAAACAGAGAGAGAGAGAAATAGAGAGAGAGAGAGAAAGAGAGAGAGAGAGAGAGACAAAGAGAGAGAGAGAGAAAGAGAGAGAAAGAGAAAGACATTGAGACAGAGACATTCAGAAAGCGATTAAGAAAGGAAGAAGGAAAGGAAGAAAGACAGGAAGAAAGAACGACCGTACAAGTAAGAAACCTAATAACAAGAAAATGTCGCTTATGAAAAGGGTCTTCTGCTCACTTTGAGCTTTCGTGGACTGAACATCTTACGTGCACTTATATGCTAGTCGGTGCTTAGCTGTGTGGTCATTTATAAACTGCCACGTAGGCAGTCATATTCTGTTTTGGGGGGTACGCCAGCTGGGTATTTTCATATCTTCATAAGCCACCGTACACTGACTGAAAAGCCTTACAGGAGTGTTAACGTGTGTGTTTGACACTGAGTTCCTACACACACGAAGGGTGTTTAAGCACTAAAAGGCCTACACATATGTCGATCTGAGAAATCGGAAAATCCCCTTTCTTCTATCAATGAAATAGTCAGCAGAATCGGCCAAGCCAAAACAGCATTCAAGAAGATGAAAAGCATTCTTACCAACAAATGCCTATCAATTAACATCATGAAGAGAGTTCTTGAATGTTATTTAGAACCGATAATGTTTTACGGTTGTGAGGCGTGGACAGTCAACACGCAAAGCCAGAACAAGATTGAGGCAGCCGAGATGCGGTTTCTAAGAAGAATGTTGAGATTTCCGTGGACAGCAAAGAAAACGAACGAGACAGTCTTGATGGAGGCAGACACAAGAAAAACATAAATAGGAAGATTAGGAAAAGACAGG
>CM060315.1:24561736-24566736 GCA_030674185.1 Monoplex corrugatus | reverse complement strand
GCACAAATACATACACATATATACATACACACACCATCACCACCACATCATCGTTATCGTAAAAGAAAGAAAGAAAGAAGAAAGAGAGAGAGAGAGACAGAGAGACAGAGAAAGAGAGAAAGAAAAAGTGAGAGAGAGAGAGACAGACAGACAGAGACAGAGAGGGATAAACAGCCAGACAGACAGACAGACAGAGAGGGATAAACAGCCAGACAGACAACCAGCCAGAAGGAGACAGATTCATGAGTTGCAGTGATCTGAACCCGTTTCCCTCTTTTATAATACAACAGGAAAAACTGTTCAAGATCCATCGATAAACATCATGGAAATTAATCTGCTTGTCACGAGTGTTTGTGTTTTTGTGGCAGTTTATTTGTGTGTTACAAGATGAGAGAAAGCGAAAGTGAAAGTTTTCCAACGATTAATCTTACTCCTCTTCCTTTCATTTTGTTAAAAAAAATTCAGACGACAAAAATAATCGCGAGCAGAATCGCTCCATCAACTCCAGATCGCAGGAGCCAAAAATAACGAACCCGAACAACAAGCAACATACTAAACAAACCATACATGCACGCGCTTGCCGAACTCCAAACCCGTTTGCGCGAGGCGTTTGTGTTCTGTCTAGAAAGCATGCGCAGCGGTGACGCAAGCTGCACGCGCAGATACCGAGCAGGCGACAAGCTAAGTTGACTGGCAGCAGACGACAAGTCCAGGAGTGGGAAAGATGGGGCGAGTCGTGTGGCCCTGTCGCTTTGCTTACCGTGTCAGCGCTGCCGACTTAGTCGTCTGTCTGCATGGATGACAGAAATGACGAAAAGCGCAACAAGTGAAGGTGAGCGTGTGCACATCGGAATTTTCAGTGCATCGCTTTTCGGTGTACCAGACACATTTGATTGGAAAAGGTAGGCACACCAGTTGTGTTTTTTCCCCCCAAACGCAGCAACCATGCAAGGGACGTGAAAGGTAGATATTGAACTTTGACTAAAATACTTTACTGCAGACAGATGGAGACTAAATTAAATATGCAGGTTGAATAAAATCGTGCATACTGAACTTTGATTCGAATATTTCAGTAGACAGGTAGGAGTCTAATTCAGGTTGAACGGAAAGCAAATCCTACCATTTACAAGTTCTAATAGCCTACCTGTAGCTTGCAGTCAACTTGGATAACTTTGTGTAATAATCGACAAAAATAATGGAAAGTGGCTGAAAGGTGCAGTTTTGGACAACATACACACACACTCGTTCGTCTTGTTTGTGCTAATAACTAGATCTAAAAGCGAGAACAATAGAGAGTAAGAGAGAAGGTGGCTGTTGTGTGTGTGTGTGTCAGTTACACCGGCAACAATGTGAGTTTGTGCAGTGGAGTTATCTGAGCAACATAATAGGACGGTGTACCGTATTGATTCAGGGAGTTGCAGTTTTAAACATCAGACGTTTCATGTCGACGACATTGACGTGTGTGCACAGCAACAGAGCAAAAACCACGTAATGTGCAGACATTCATCTTTGAGACGAACCATGTCAAGACACAACTTGACATTAGTTGGGGCAACCTGATCAGCCATTATTCTGCACAATGCTTTCTTTTTCTTTCTCTTCTTGTTTTCTTCTTTCTCTCCATATTTTGTCTCGAAAATCTACACTCAGTGATCCTCAGTGAGTGAGTTCAAATCTTTTAAGATGACAACGTTTCCAGAGAAAGTAGGGATATTGCAGCAGTCTGTTAGTTTACTTCAATAAATGCATCACCTGCAGTCATCGCCTCCGATGGTGCTTGTGTTGGCGGTAGTCGAGTGGTCGTGCTGTTGACGCCGTGGGATTTGAACCAGCCTGACCTGTTTTGCCGTGTAAGGGTGGGTTGGTACACGTGTATGCTGTCGCCATGATGAAACACCCGGACAAGGCGCATGCCATGCTCTTGGAGAACCTAAGGATTATCTCGGAGTACCGTAGACGTTCTCTGGCTGAAAATTACAGGTAAGTTTTTAACTGTGTTGCTGCTGCTTATGCTTTCTGGAAATTCACACACGTGCATGCTCCCACTGATACCATCCTCCTCCTGCACCTCCTCCTCCCCCCTCATCCTGTTCATCCTCCTCCTCCTCATCAATATGATGTATACGAGTAGAACCGATTAGGACATATTCATTGTCCTTCTAGAGCTCTCATCGGAGACAATACTACAAACCAAAATACATCAATACCGTATCTAAGAGTAAATTCCTCGCACCATGATGTGATTGAAATTACAACGACGACGACAAACAGCAATGACAATAACAACAATATCAGCTTCACCACCACCACCAATACTGATGATGGTGATGATACTATGATGATAATGGTAACAGCAATGATCATAATGATAATGATGATGACGACGACGACGATGATAAAGATGATAACGATGATAATGATATGGTGATGATGATGATAATACTTGTAATGTTAAGAATCGTAATAATAATGCATTTTTTCTTTCCGTTGTTTTTGTTCTCTCTATCACACACACACACACACACACACACACACACACACACACACACACACACACACACACACACACACACACACAGACACACAGATACAGACCAGACACACACACACACACACACACACACACACACACACACACACACACTCACTAATATCACAGTGAACAGACGTTAAATTAAAGAACAAACACACACGCACGCACGCCACACCACACACACACACACACACACACACACACACACACACACCACACACACACACACACACGTGCACACACACACACACCCTCTGTCTCATCTGCACGATTGATATGTTTCAGTATTCTGCTGTTTAGACTAGATGCTGCAGTCCGCTTTCGGACGAAAAGGATCATAAAATATAGTGCCTGATCATTAGAAATACATTCTCTCTCTCTCCCTCTCTCTCTATCTCCCCTCCCCCTCCCTTTCTCTCTCTCCCTCGCTCAGTCTGTCTGTCTTTCTGTCTCTGTTTCTTTCTGTCATACTGACATATGTATAACAAGAACGCTGTGCGCCTGATTTCCTATGTCTTTATCGGTTGTTCTTACTCCTCCTCTCTGTGTCTCTATCTGTCTGTCTCTCTCCGTCTCTGTCTCTATGTATGTATATATCTATGTGAGTATGTGTGCGTGCGTGCGTGCGTGTGTGAGTGCGCGCGCGCGCGTGTGTGTATGTGTGTGTGTGTGTGTGTGTGGGTGTGTGTGTGTCCAAACATAACGTGTCGGCTGTGGTCTCTGAGCTTTTTGCCACTGGAAATTTACTACCTGGATATGTTGTAGGAGTTATTGCGCTTACGTTAGTTTGATAAGACCTGACCTAATTTCTTAGTCATACTTACCTGACAGATGACGTAATGATTACGAACAAATATTAACGGAATTTCAGTCATACGTGCATTAAGTATACTAGAGAATATTCAGTTTTTCATTTTAAATAAGAATGGCCTACTAATTAGGTCACATTGAATGATATTGCATTAGTAGTTTTGAGCAGAGATTATTTGACAATTTAGGGATGAATTTTCCCCAAATGTTATGCGAAACTCCAACCGGTGTTGTTGCCTGCTTTGTAACTTTAAGTATCTTCGATGAGAGGTCGGAGTTAATTAATGACTAAACTCATAAAAATGGAATGCGCTTATGGCGTTCAAAGGACTATATTACGTTTGAAACTTTGTTTAGTACGACGAAGCAACTAACTGTTTATGTCTAATTTTGATTTGCTCAAATTTGAATCAACAGTCAGTGTTTGTGTAATGAAAACAACTCTTCATGCCTTAATGGACAGGGCCTTTTTACTTTTAGTCACGACTACCAAACAGATGGAAATGTTTTACTGAGTATTGATTTGCGAATGTGTGCAAATTTATGCAAACAGAACTAATCTGTTGTATTTTAATTACTGAGATTAGACGGAACAATATGCGTTTAATGATTATGGTAATTTTTAACAGATGAAAAGAAGTGTGTAAATTTGTCTTGTTATGTTGATTTGAATTTAAGACGAGTTTGTAAATATGGTCGTGTATGCTTTGAAAACTGATCTTCACGTAATAAGGTAAGGCTTGACATATGGCTTAACTGTTTGGAAGATGTTATTAATACAGTTTACTGCTCCTGGCTCCAGCGGAGTCAGGTTTTACGCAATGCTGCCGCTTGTGAAAAAATGTTAGACGCGGAACGGGGTATATTTTGAGATATGTCGTCATGAAGTGTTCGAAAATGCGAGCGAGTTGTGAGACAGTCAAATAGATAGTGCCAGCGTGTTCCAAGGTCGTGACTGCTCGTATTGTTGCCGAAAGTTTCCAAGATCTTTCTGTCTACAAAACAAATCATTAAAAGTTCATAACTAGTCAGAACATGCAGGTTTAATACTCAATGAAAAGTAGGAAACAATGAAATCTCATATATTATACGTTTCAGAGTCATGTTTTCCAAATATTCGTCTAGTTTATATTTCGAAGCCGATTTATTTTAGGTATCAGAAACAGATATAGGAATGTAACTTGTAAGTGATGTTAACATCAGGCTGACTAACTTCTTGAAATACACCTGGGGGCTTAATATCTGGTGTCCCGAATTTTCATCCCAGTCGGAACAGAACTTGGCCTGTTCGCTGCCCATTTTGATGCACCGTTCTGACGCTGTTGGCGTAGCGTTTCATAAGTCCTGATTCACCACCCTCTGTTTCATGATCTTTTCATCACATTGGATTTAACCGTTTTAAGCAGGTTTTCGGAGTCTGTTAGATAGCAGATGGGGTAGACCGCATACGGAATTGTCTTTTTCAGTTTCAGTTTCTCAAGATGACGTCTCCGCGCCCGGAACGAATTCCATGTAAACTAACGTCACAGGTGCCATGTGATATAGAAGATTCAAAATGCTTATGGTACAAACCTTAAGCCTGCGCATAAATCCATGAACTGGCCAGTGAGGTCCTGCCTAGCCTATTTTGAGTGCGTTTGCTCCCTCTCAAACAAAT
>CM060315.1:24534236-24556736 GCA_030674185.1 Monoplex corrugatus | reverse complement strand
GTGATGATGATATGATATAGTATCATATGGTATGGCATGGTATGATGCGATATGATATGATGCATAATATGTATGATATGATATGATATATGATATGATATATGACATGATATATGATATGATATGATATGTGATAAACGATATATAATATATGGTATGATATGGTATATGATATGACATGGTATATGATATGATTTGATATGATATATATGATATGATATGATATATGTGATAATATATGATGGTATGATATGATGTGATATGATGTAATATATGGGGGGTGGGGGGGTGGGGGTGCAAAAGTAGGTATTCAGTTATAAAAAAAGAAAACACGTACAATACTCACTGCATTTATTATACAAGCAAATAAATATTGTATATATATATACATGTAATAACAAGCATAGCCTTAATCCCTCAGATACTCAAACTGCTTGCCGTCGGTATTCACACATTCCTCTAATCGAGAGCGGAATTAAGCATTATAATTATAATAATGATATGATACTTACTGTATACCTACTTTTGCACCCCCCCCCCCCCCCCCCCTGTATATGACACTGTGTCACATTCACGGAATTTTTCTAAAGAAGAGATTCGTTTCACTACACTGTATAGCATAAGTTGTTTCAGTGACAGATTGTTACAACGACAGACATTGAACTGATACACTAAGTAATTCCTCAAGACCTTGCCAGTGACTACAGCTGATGTGCAGGCTTATTACTTGTTGTCACAATGTAAAGATCCAAGTGACTGGCAGTGTCTTGCAGTTTATGCAGGTTCGTGAAGATCTAGCAGTCGATCGTTCTTCTCAGAGACAAGATACACTAGTCCAGGTTAAACGAAAATAATCCTTTATTGAAGAACGTAGAAAACATAACAGGAACTGGGTAAAACTTCACACATCCGAGGCACCACTCCTTGTTTGCAAAATTCTTCTTCTTCTGCCCTCAAATCTACACGCAGCAACTCCACAAATCTACAGCGACTTCTCTATCTCTGACAGCAGACTTACACTTCAACTCTTCCGATCACTCTCTCTCTCTCTCCCTCCCTCTCTCAGTCACGCTTTATTTATAACATCATGGAAAGTTCCACAATATTCTCGGCTTTTCCATAGATTTTCAGCCAATCATGGCCACATTCTCGAACCTTCCCTTTCTAGAATATTCTGTAGTTCTAGCCAATCATCGTACAGATTAAACTTGTTTACGATTTCCGGAACATTCACGAAAGATCTAAGGTATTCTACGTTTTTCTTGTCATTTCTAAATTGTTCCAAAGGATTCTACATATTTCCATACAGCGAAGTCAAACTTAAACATATATTGTCAGTGTTAGCATAAACCAAAACAAATATTCTCGATTCATTATCGAGCGAATCACAAACTAATCTTCAAGAGCGAACAGCAGAGAGAGCTGAATCTGCATACACATTTTGACGTCACACTTCTTTTATCGGCATTCGCACTTTCACATTGAGTTTCTCTTTTTTGAAATGTAACACTTGTGCCATGACCATTTGGATATTGCCAGTCACACATTGTCTGTGGCGTCATTGCAAATGAATTTATTCCCGGCACTGAGATGCTGTCTTCGGAAACTGAAACAATATAGAATAAGCTATCATGATCTGATAACATGAAGTGATGATATGATGTAATAAATACAATAGAGTAGGACAGGATATACGATAGGCAATGACGTAATGTGAGATGGTGCGGTATGATTTGTTGTAATGAGTGATATGATGTAATATGATACAATAGAGTAGGACAGGATATACGATAGGCAATGACGTGATGTGAATGGTGCGGTATGATTTGTTGTAAGTGATGATATGATGTAATATATACAATAGAGTAGGACAGGATATACGATAGGCATGACGTGATGTGAAATGGTGCGGTATGATTTGTTGTAAGTGATGATATGATGTAATATGATACAATAGATAGGACAGGATATACGATAGGCAGTGACGTGATGTGAAATGGTGCGGTATGATTTGTTGTGATGTGATGTGACATGACATGTTGACGTATGATGTGCAGAGACATGACATGATATGATATGATGTAATATGATTTTGGCATGACATGACATAGAAAGCACGATATATAGCGTAAGTTGATGTGATATAACACGACATCAACAGGTTGTCATAAATTACTCTGACGTGATAGGATGTATGGTACAGTATATAACCTGATACGTAACATTCCACATGTAAGACGAAATTGTGCTTGAGGACCTTTTATCTCATGATCACAATCGATAAGTATGTCTGTGAAACAAAACAGTAGTGGCGGACGATCACAGTGTAACTTAGCCCAGTCAACTCAGAAAAAAAATGTCAAGTCAGCTCATAAACACGTACAGACAAAAGGCTCATGCCAGCAAAACCTGGCAACGTTTCCACGAGATCACGTTTCTCCGTGACTGAAAAGGCCATCAAAAAGTGGTATTGCTGGGTGAATTTGATGTAAAGCTGTAAAGGCTACTTTGTCGTTTGACTGCTGTTACATGGCTCGTAGGGGATGCCGGGGGCTTTTTCAGTATAAATAGTATCCCCGCCTTCTGGAAATTCTGTGCTAGAACTTTCCTCTTTTCTGTCACTCTCTTTGTTTCTGCCTTGTTGCTTTGCTTTCTGTCATATCTACCTGTCATTTTCTGCCTTGCTGGTCCATTCACCTGTATTTGTTCATAAAGTCTTATGTACTTTTTCTTGGGATTGATAATTGGGTACATGTATTTTAAGTGCATTTCTGGCTCTAAGGAGGTGAGATATGCAGAAGCAATTTTAGGTAATTTATGCCTGTTTTTTATATGTTTTGGTGTCCTTATGTATGCTTATATTTGTATTCAGGTGTGTTTTTTAAATTTCCCCTGTGCGACAAATTGGACGCAGTGGTCAACGCCGGGGCATGTTCTTAAATTATGTGCGCAAATGCATTGATATATAATGTGTACTTAATTTTCTTTTCTTTTTTTTTCCTGTTGAAGTTTTGTGTGTTTTGAAGCGGTTATAGCCCTGATATGGCTCTACGCAGTCGGCTGGGCTTTAAACAACAATAACAACAACAACAACAACATGGCTCGTAACCTAACGTTACTTACAACAAATCCTGCTGTCGTATGTTATTGCACTTCCCCCGTGGGAATGCTAGGGGCTCTTTCAGTATGTATAGTATTCCCGCCTTCTGGAAATTCTGTGCTAGAAACTTTCTCTTTTCTATCACTCTCTTTGTTTCTGCCTTATTCCTTTACATTCTGTTATTTCTTCCTACCATTTTCTGCCTTGTTGGTCCATTCACTGTGTGTGTTCGATGAAGCCTTACTTACTTTCTCTTAGGATTGATAATTGGGTACATGTATTTAGTTCATTTTTGGCTCTAGGGAAATGAGATATGCAGAAGCAATTGTGGGTAGTTTAGGCCTGTTTTTTATATGTATGCTTTAGTGTACCGTGTACTTTGTTATGTTTAAATTCATATTCAAGTTTGTTTTTTAAATCCCCTGTGTGATAAATTGGACGGAGTGATCAACGCCAGGGGCATTTCTTGAATTATGTACGTGAATGCATTGATATGTGTACTTGATTTTCTTTTCTTTTTTTCCTGTTGAGGTGTTCTGCGTGTATTGAAATGATTATAGCCCTGATATGGCTCTACGCAGTCGGCTGGACTTTAAACAAAAATAACCGTGTTGTTGCACAGTCTGCTGTAGTATGCTGTTGCACAGTATGCATCTTTGGTGGACGTGCATGCTGGGTGTTTTCATGTTTCCATAGGCCAGCCTCAGACGTGACTTACAGGATCTTTAACGCGCATATCTGATATTCTGTATATGTATACACACGAAAAGGGTTTAAGTATTTACAGATTGTATACATGTTGACTTTGGAGATCGGGAAAATCTCCACCCTTTACGCGCTAGGTGGAGGTGTTTAGGAGGATCGAACCGAGGAACCGATCGCAAGACCGAGGTTTACCCACTTGATAACCGCGCCCGTGTCGGCAGACGGTCATAGAGTAACCCAACCCAGTCAGCTCAGAAAGTGTCAAGTCAGCTTATAAAGGCTGGAGATAAAAGACACATACCAGTGTAACCTGGAAACAGTTTTGCTAGTGCGTAATTCTTTGTGAGAGGATGTGCCTGACGTCGGAAGTCAGAAGCCTTTGTTTCAATGCATGAAGAGAGCAGCAGGTCTAAAGACTTCATTTCTTTGAATCCTCCTCATACAGCTCTTGTCCAAACCAGGAGATCACGATAATATGAGGAACTGACGATCAGAACTGTTCAGCGGTTAAAGTTACGTACATAATCGTCAAACGTATATCAGTCCCGCAGTATTACATGTAAAGATTCTAGGCTAAAAAAATGTAGACTTAGTAATACAAAGCTATGTAGGGCCTCAGGGTTTATGTGCAGGCTTAAGGCTTGTGACATGTTCACTATACACTTGGCACATGTGACGCTGGTGCATATGGACTCCATATATTCATTCCGAGGGGGCGATGTTGTCTTCTGAAACTGAAACTAGGATCATCGAGTGCTCTGAACTTGTCCACAGCGCTGTCCTCACCTTTCTGTGGGACTTTTTTTCCTGGCCAGTCAGTTCTCTTTCCCATTGGATGGGATTGGACTGAATTAATGTTTATTTGTGTGTATGTGTATGTTTGTGTGTGTGTGTGTGTGTGTGTGTGTGTGTGTGTGTGTGTGTGTGTGTTGTGTGTGTGTTGTGTGTGTGTTTGTATTTGTGTGTGTATGTGTGTGTGTGTGCATATGTATGTGTTTTCATGCGTGTATGTTTGTGTGTATGCGTGTGTATGTGTGTTTGTGTATGTATGTGTGTGTGAGTGTATGTGTGTGTGTGTGTGTTTATGTGCGCTTATGCGTGTGCGTGTGCGTGTGCGTGTGCGTGCGTGCGTGTGTGGCGACATTTTTTTCACTGTAAAATGATGGCCACTGTCCCCAACAAAAACTCGCTGCCATTCCGTTCCTTTCCCCCTGTTTTTTGTTTCCTTATAAATGTGGATTTTCCTACTTTCAAAATTTGATTGTGTCTGGTCCACAAAACTGGAACGATCTGTCTCCGTCTTTTCGACAGTCATATACTTTGTCCTCCCTCAAGTCTATTTGAAGACTTACCTTTTTGTCCATTAATGATTTACCCCTCTGCGTGTCCACCCTTATGTCCTACTGCCTTCCTGTCCTCCCACTCCCTTGTTGCTTGTGCTTTGTACTCTGGTGGTTTGGTGGTTGTTTGGATGATAGCTGAATGATGAGAGTTCCCGCTTTGGTTTGAGTCTTGTATCAAAATTTGGTGATAATAATAATATTACTATTATTGTTATTATTATTATGACTATTGTTATTATTAGTAGTATTCGTCGTCGTCGTAGTAGTAGTAGTGGGAATAGTAGAAGTAGTAGTAGTGGTGGTAATAGTAATAGTAGTATTAGTAGTTTCATCATTTCATCATTATCATCATCGTCTCCATCATCATCATCGTCGTCGTCATCATCATCATCATTATTATCATCATCATCGACAAGAAAAAAGTTACATGTCTTTGGTTTTTCTTTCTTTCTTTCTTTTGCTCACTGTTTCTGCCTTTTTTTCTTATTTCTGTCTGTCTTTCTGTCTTGCTTGCTTCTTTCTCTTTCTTCTTCTTTTTTTTTTTATTGATCCCTTTTTTTTTTATACTCCCACCCTTCTTTTTTATTGTTTCTGTCATCAGGGGTAATTTTCTCCCTTTTTTTCGTTTTTTAGGCATCGTTTTCGGTTACGCTTTCATCACTATTCATCATCTCATTTTCTCCGTAATTATTTCTTCCCACTTTTACTTGTCTCGTTTTGTACAGCCAGTGTGTCCGTGTGTTTCCCTGCAGACAGTGTGTAAGTGACGGGCCCAGTGGTCAGGTGGGCAAACGTCAGACATTAATTGGGAGGCCTGGGGTCAATCCTGCCTGGGTACCTCCCACCTGCTGGGTACATGGTAGAGACTTTTTCCCGCTTTGCCAGGTCAACGTGCGTTTAGACCTGCCAGTGCCTAAACCCTTCTTCCTGTGTATAAGCGCGCAGAATATGGAATACGCACGTTAAGGATCCCGTAAGTCACGTCAGTGCCTGGTGACTTATGGATACATGAAAACACCCGACAAGCAGTTTCAGTGTCAGTTTCACTTGCAGTTCCTCACGTTAGCGTCTCTCCCTCGGAATGAATTCCATATGCGTTGATGCCATTGATAGAGAAGATCCAAAATGATCATGGCACAAGCGTTAAGGCTGCACATAAGCCCCGTTGGCTGGCATAGGCCTGAGGTCCAACTCGTCGTATGGGTTTTGTTTCATATATTGTGTATGTCTGTCACTGGAATAATCTTGGCTACATTGTAATGATGAATATTATGTCTGTCATTGGAACAATCTTTGCTACATTGTAATGATACGGTATTATGTCTGTCATTGGAACAATCTTGGTTACATTGTAATGATACGGTATTATGTCTGTCATTGGAACAATCTTGGTTACATTGTAATAATACCGTATTATGTCTGTCATTGGAACAATCTTGGTTACATTGTAATGATGAATATTATGTCTGTCATTGGGACAATCTTGGTTACATTGTAATGATACGATATTATGTCTGTGATTGGAACAATCTTGGTTACATTGTAATCATACGATATTATGTTTGTCATTGGAACAATATTGGTTACATTGTAATCATACGATATTATGTTTGTCATTGGAACAATATTGGTTACATTGTAATCATACGATATTATGTTTGTCATTGGAACAATATTGGTTACATTGTAATCTTACGATATTATGTTTGTCATTGGAACAATCTTGGCTACATTATAGAGAACAATATCATGTCTGTCATTGGAACAGTGTTAGTTACATTGTAATCATACGGTTTCATATCTGTCATTGGAACAATCCTGGTTACATTGTAATGATTCGATAGTATGTCTGTCATTGGAACAACATTGGCTACATTTAATGGTACAATCCCCCCGTGGGATGCTAGGGGCTCTTTCAGTATAAATATATCCCCACCTTCTGGAAATTCTGTGTTAGAAATTTCCTCTTTTCTGTCGCTCTCTTGTTTCTGCCTTGTTCCTTTGCTTTGTCATTTGTTCCTATCATTTTCTGCCTTACTGGTCCATTTATCTGTATGTGTTCGATAAAGTCTTACGTACTTTTTCTTGGGACTGATAATTGGGTACATGTATTAAGTGCATTTATAGCTCTAGGGAGGTGAGATATGTCGGAAGCAGTTTTAGGTAATTTGTGCTCCGTTTTTATATATGTTTTGGTGTCCTGAGGTATGCTTAAATTCGTATTCAGATGTCTGTTTTAAATCACTTGTGCGATAAATTGGACAGAGTGGTCAACGCCAGCGGCATGTCCTTAGATTATATGGCGAATGCATCGATATGTGTACTTAATTTTCTTTTCTTTTTTTTTTCCTGTTGAAGTTTTGTATGTTTTGAAGCGGTTATACCCTGATATGGCTCTACGCAGTCGGCTCGGCTTTAAGCAAAATAACAGCAAATAACAGCAATGGTACAATATTATGTCTGTCATTGGAACAGTCTTGTCTACATTGTAATGTTACCACCAAAGACAAGAGTACGCAGACTGTGCAGGAACATACCGCCTACACAATATAGGCAAAACGACTTGCCGACACGGATCCAAGAAAATCGAAGCGCTAAAAAGAAAAATAAGCATTGTCAGTTACTGGAGACAAGCACGATCTGTGTTGTTCTGTCTTACTGCCACTTACAGGGAAAAGGTTCACCCAGTACGTTGGAGATGACGATGGTCGTAAACGAAGCGTCTGTAGGATCTTCTCATAATACCTGATGCTGGAGCATGAAGACTATAGAAGAACAGTAGAGAGCATTTTATCTGTGTTGATCTAGCCGCGAAGAAAGAAAGACAGGGAAGAAGGAAGAATGGAAATCAAGAGAGAAAGAAAGGAAGGAGGAAAGAAGGAAGGAAAGAAAGAAAGAGACAAAAAGGACAAAAATAACGAAGAAAGCGAATGAGAGCGAAGAAAAGAAGAAAGTGCAAGAGGAAGGATCTGTCCTTGCTTTCTGGAGAAGTCATGTCTGGAAACATCACATCAAATATAAAGAAGAAGAAAAAGAAAAAGAAAAAGAAGAAGAAGAAGAAGAGGAAAAAGAAGAAGAAGAAGAAGAGAAGAAGAAGAAGAAGAAGAAGAAGAAGAAGAAGAAGAAGTCATCAGCAGTAAAATCGATTACGATAATATTTTTCTATCTGTACGTTATTAAAACATAACTATTTGGAGGGAATTCTTCTCTCTGGCTCTTCACAATTTGTGTTTTACGATATCTTTTTTTTCTGTTGTGTGCTTTGTATTCTCTGTACTCGGCACCTACGTCAGACACAGACGTATTCTTTTCCAGTTTACCTGGAGTCGTCTTTATTTTTGTCCGTAAAAGCAAGGTGATTCATTCCAGACGGCAGAGCCCACAGAGATCACAAATGAATTGTCTGTAGGATTGTTTTCATACCAGATGCTTTTAGGACATGAAAGGCAAAATTTTGTGGATAGGAAGAAAGGTGTTCGTCTGTATGATACCTGTTTTAAGAATGGTACGAATTATCCTTGTTTTTTGAAGGCATGGTGTCTGGTACAACTCTCTGTGAAACTGTATTCCCTGATGATTGTAGACTTTAAACCGGAGAAGAGCATACTTTGCTGAAATGTTTCATACTTTTTGATTGTTACGTGTGATAGTGTTTACCCTTTTCCATGCCTTGTGGGGACGGTTGAAAAAAAAACTTGAATAAGTTTTTGGCATGTCTGTTTTTGTTTTTTTTTCTTTTATGGTCATTTTTTTTTCTTTCTTTACTTTTGTTTTCTGTATGACCATCTGTCTGGTTCTTTTAATTCTTATGGTTTCAGATTGTTTCAGCCATATTATTCCGGTTATTGTTTTCAATCACCCCCTCCCTTTCCGTTTGTTTTCGTTCATCTGCGTTTTACCGTCTAATTTGCTATATTTGTGTTAACATTTTTCTGACTTCCATTTTTGTCCGTTTGCTTAGATAATCTGTATACAGTTTCTTGGCAGATAATGCACATAACCCTTTGACTCCCGCACACCATCCACCAACGCAAAAACGTAACCCTTTGGCTCCCTCACCCTTTTCACCAGCTTACTGCATGAAGCTAATGGAAAGGATGAGAGAGCAAAGGGTTAAGTTTTTGCTTTGCTATTATGCTTGACAATGCAGGATGCTGGTGGAAAGGGTGCGGGAGTCAAAGGGTTAAACAGGGACGATCTAGACTACTTTTTCTTATTGCCGCTAAAAGCAGAAGGGTTCCCCCAACGCATCGGAGATTACAATGATCGCATGTGAATTGCCAGTAAGGTAGTTTTCATACTAGTATACTACGCGATAGTGGAACTAGAAGAAAGGTAAGTGAATTTTTTCTTTCTTTTTCTAAAAACAAACAAAAGATGGATGGATGGAAAGAACTGAAGAAGAAAGGGGAAATAGAGGACTGAAAAATGAAGAAATCAAGTGATTTTTTTTAATGAAATGAATCTTTATTTTCTGAGTATGTAGATACAAGCACATAAGCCAACTGCTATACCTGCCATTGCTTATATACTCATGTTAAAACATACCAAACCAAACCGAACCGAACAAAACTGAAACGACCAGACCAGGCCAGCCAGGCCAGGCTAAACCAGACCAGACCAGATCAGACCAGACCAGACCAGCCAGACCAGACCAGATCACCAGACCAGACCAGACCAGACCAGACCAGACCAGACCGAGAGAAGGGAACAACAGAGGAAGGCAGGTCTGGATGTCTATCTCAGACTGGTACCATCAATCATCATTCCCTGGGCACATGATGTCTAGTATCAATATCATCCACGGTATGAAGTATTCATAGTATACTGAAACGGGGGAAATCTAATTTGTCTCACGGGAGACCATACGGGCACACTCGGAATAAATAGTTTGAATGCTTATTTCTTCTTGGAATTAGTAGTTTGAATACTTATTTCTTCTTCTTCTTCTTCTTCTTCTTCTTCGTCTTCTTCTTCTTCTTCTCTCTGTCTCTCTTTCATTCTTTTATTCTTTCTTTCTTAGTGTTTTTTTCTGTCGTTCATTCTTTACTTCGTTTGTTCTTTCTTCATTGTTTCCATCAAGTCCATTCGTTTTTACTGTCGGCAGATTCACCATGAATACCATCTGTCTAAATGTCAGTCTACAATTTCGTCTGAGTTCTTCCTTTTCATTTCGTAGTGTTTAGGCTGTCTGTACTACAATGGTTCTCTTGCAGACAGTACATATTATGTTACTGGAAACAAAAGCTGTCTCAGGTGTTCCTTCTCACTACCACAAAAAGCCAGACAGTTGGCCCAAAACATCAGAGATAACGAGGATCACACAAGTTGTCTATAGGGTTGTTCTCATAAAGCTGGCACAGGGACATGAAGGGAAAAGACCGTTCGCGTGCCTTCATGTGTTTTGACTGGGCAGAAAGAAATAACGCCATCTTTTTCTTCATCGTCAGGAATTGTACTGTCTGTCCCTTCTTTTAGGAGACGGACGTAATATTCAGTTCCTTTGATTAACCTTTGATTCCCGCACCCTGTCCACCAGCATCTTACATTACCAACCAAAGTTGACTCCCGCACCCTGTCCACCAGCATTTTACATTACCAACCATGCTTGACTCATTTACCCTGTCCACCAGCATCCTGCATTGCCAACCATGCTTGACTCCCGCACACTGTCCACCAGCATCCTGCATTACCAACCGTGCTTGACTCCCGCACACTGTCCACCAGCATCCTGCATTACCAACCATGCTTGACTCCCGCACACTGTCCACCAGCATCCTGCATTACCAACCATGCTTGACTCCCGCACACTGTCCACCAGCATCCTGCATTACCAACCATGCTTGACTACTTTACCCTGTCCACCAGCATCCTGCAGTGCCAACCATGCCTGACTCCCGCACCCTGTCCACCAGCATCCTGCAGTGCCAACCATGCTAGCAAAGCAAGAACGTAACCAGACAAAACAGGCGTATAAATACGCGTTCTGATTCTTTTTTCGTGTTTTTTCTTCTTCTGGTTCCTGTATGCTTGAACGCGGACAGCAACACTGTTTTGAAAAATCGTAACCCTTTGAAGTCCTCACCCTATCCACCGGCTTCCTACAAGATGCTGGTGGATAGGGCTAGGGCGTCAAAGGGTTATGTTTTTGCAGTTGGGGGATAGAATGCGGGAATTTAAGGGCTAATCAAACTGAGCTCAGGCCTCCACCACTTTGCCATACAAATGATCTTGTTACGTATTCCCCCCTCCCTTTTTTTTTCTTATTGTAGTTCTTTTTGTCATTGTGTTTGGAGTGTCTCCATTACATCTGTTGGCTTGCAGACAAACTATAAGTCGTTACAGACAAGAACCGTCTCGGCTGTTCTTTTGTATTGCCACTAGGACCAAATGATTCGCCGAAAACAACAAAAAAGTACGTGAGATCGTTCTCATTAAAGTGACACCGGAACATAAAAGGACCAAAATGAGAACGTGGTTTCATGTGCTTTGATTAACTAGAAATAGACAGAAGTGTCTTTTCCCCAGTGTGAGGACAGGTACCAACTACGCTGGATTTTGAGGACATAATTCCTGGTCCCATTGAAATAAAAAAGACAATGATCGTCATACTTTGGCAGCTTCATTCTTATTCTTTGTTGTTGTTGTTCTTGTTGTCCCATTTTCTACTCCGCTATAATAGTTACAGAAGCAGAGACAATTTTTCACAGTGCTCTGACGATGACGGGACGATATTCATAGGTAGAGACTGCGTGACAGGGCTATACTGTGCGCTTCATTTCATGTCCTGACGTCAACCAAGCCTGAGGGATACAGAGACCTGAGGTGTTGGTTAGGAGATCTGATAACCCGTACAGTGACGCATCCGAAAAGTGGATGAGACTCGAAAATAATGTCCTAGCCTTCCATTACACGTTCAACTCTGGGCAGGAGCCAGTTGGGGCCGAAAAATCCCACAATGTTTTGACAGAAGTGTTGGGATTTTGAGCCTATAATCTTCGAGTCGATAATCCGTTGCGCTAACCACTGCACCACGTTGAGTGGTTCTATATCCATAGTTGTGTAGGCGCAGCTGTATTCCATGGTAGACTACTTGTTTGCAAAGTGGAGGAACTTTAGATTTTTGAAACATTATGATTCTGTGTAATGATAATTGCAATATTCACAGAGTTAGTGCGGGGGTCTTAACGTTTGTGTATTTGTGTGTCTGTATAGAAAGTCAAAAAGTAGATTAGTATAGTAGGCACACATATATTTTCAAGGTCTTCATTCAGTCAGTCAACCAGCTAGTCTTCAATCTGTCAGTCTGTCCGTCCGTCAATCAGTCAGACATTCAGTCAGACATTCAGTCGACCGGTCAATCAGTCAATCAGTCAGTCAGTTAGTCAGTCAGTCAGTCAGTCAATCACATATTCATTCATTCATTTATTCATCTATCCTCTGATTCTTTATTCTCTCTTTCTTTCCTTCCCTTTATTTCTATTTCCCCCCTTTTGTCCTCCATTGCTATTTGGTTTTTTTTCCTTTGTTTTCTTCCTGCAAGTAGTTTCCCTTTTATTTGCCACTACCTCGGCTTACATATTACTTTCTTTTTTATACATAATATTTCTACCTGTGGTCCTTGTGTGCAGACTGTCAGAATGATCCGTTGCAGACAAGTATTGGAAACTGGAGCTGTTTCAAGTATTTGTTTTTATGACCACAAGACGTGCGTGTGGAGAGAGAGAGAGAGAAGAGAGAGAGAGAGAGAGAGAGAGAGAGAGAGAAAGAGAGAGATTATGTGTGTGCGTATGTTTGTATGAGTGTATAATGTGTGTGTGTGTGTGTGTGTGTGTGTGTGTGTGTGTGTGTGTGTGTGTGTGTGTGTGTGTGTGTGTTGCGCGCGCGCGCGGTGTGTGTGTGTGTTAGAGCGCGTTTGTGCGTGTCACGCATTGTTTGTATATCTGAACGCTTGTATTCATTTATATTGTTTGGTTCTTGTTTTTTCTTTAATATTCTATTTTGTTAAGAGCACTAAGCATGCTTTTGACATGGACTGTTTATGCTAAATAAATAAAATTATTATTGTTACTATTATCATTATTATTATTGCTGTTGTTGTTGTATTTGTTATTATTATTGTTATTGTTATTATTGTTATTATTAATATTATTATTGTTGTTGTTATTCATCTCCTCCTCCTCCTCCTCATCATCATCACCATCATCATCATCATCATCATCATCTTCTTCTTCTTCTTCTTCTTCTTCTTCTTCTCCTCCTTCTTCTTCTTCTCCTTCTTCTTCTTCTTCTCCTTCTTCTTCTTCCTCTTCTTCTTCTTCATCTTCTTCTCCTCCTCTTCCTCCTTATCCTTTTTCGTCTTCTTTCTTCTTTTTCTTCTTTCTTTTTCTTCCTCTTCTTCTTCTCCTCCTCCTCCTCCTTCTTCTTTGTTTGTTTGTTTTCTTTCTTTCTTTCTTTCTTCCTACTCCTCCTCCTTCTTCTTCTTTCTTTCTTTCTGTCTTGTTCTTGTTCTTGTTCCTCTCCTTCTTCTTTTTTCTTCTTCTTCTCCTTCTTCTTCTTCTTATTACTATTATCGTTATTAACGCGACATGGAATGCTTTGTTTCCTTTACATAACTTCACCCTATTTCTGTTATTTACAGATACAGGATTTGATACATGTTTATATGTGTAGTTTTATGTTTTTATCAGAGTACATTTTTTATGTAAGTCCCGCTTCCCGTCATTGTGTGATGGCTATGCAAATGTTCCCTCGCAGACATTGAGCTATTGGAAACAAGGGTTGCCTTCAGTGTTCTTTCTTGTTGCCACAAAACCTTGATGCTTTGCAACAAGACTTCAGACACCGCCACAGTGAAACATACAATGGGTGTGAGAACTTTCTCATAAGCTGACATGGAAAAAAGAACAGGGATCAGTGAGAGTGTGTCTTAGTTTGCTTCGGCGACTTCATAGAATACATCGGTGGTCTGGTGGTAGATTACTAACCTGTCACGCGGGTCGCTTGGGTTCGATTCCTGATTGAAGCAAGTTTTTGTGTGGCCACGTTGGCTCAGTTGTTTATGAGTGTCATGCTGAGATCGTGGGTTTGATCCTCAGGTGGTTTTGACTTTGTCCGTTAGCTATGTTGGTTAAAGTGTCACGCTTAAAACACAGATGGGTTTTATGTGTTAGTTAAAGTGTCACGCTGAGAACACAGATGGGTTTTATGTGTTAGTTAAAGTGTCACGCTGAGAATACAGATGGGTTTTATGTGTTAGTTAAAGTGTCACGCTTAAAACACAGATGGGTTTTATGTGTTAGTTAAAGTGTCACGTGAGAACACAGATGGGTTTTATGTGTTAGTTAAAGTGTCACGCTGAGACACAGATGGGTTTTATGTGTTAGTTTAAAGTGTCACGCTTAAAACACAGATGGGTTTTATGTGTTAGTTAAAGTTCACGCTTAAACGCAGATGGGTTTTATGTGTTAGTTAAAGTGTCACGCTGAGAACACAGATGGGTTTTATGTGTTAGTTAAAGTGTCACGCTGAGAACACAGATGGGTTTTATGTGTTAGTTAAAGTGTCACGCTTAAAACACAGATGGGTTTTATGTGTTAGTTAAAGTGTCACGCTTAAAACACAGATGGGTTTTATGTGTTAGTTAAAGTGTCACGAGAACACAGATGGGTTTTATGTGTTAGTTAAAGTGTCACGCTGAGAAACAGATGGGTTTTATGTGTTAGTTAAAGTGTCACGCTGATAAGACGGATGTGTTTTATGTGTTGGTTAAAGTGTCACGTTAAGAACACAGATGGGGTTTATGTGTTGTTAAAGTGTCATTCAGATAACATAGATGAATTCTACCATGAGATGAGCCACATGTGGCTCTTTTCTGCCGTTCTTTTAGATGGTTTGGTTACTGGTACGGGAACTGACACTGAAACTTCTTTCTGTCTGTCTTTAAATTCTTCTTTCTTCGTTCTTTCTTTAACCGGTGCATTCATTGTGTGTCGGTTGATTCTTTTGACAGGGCCGTGGACTCATCAATATCTGGCTTGTCCGCTGCCCTACTTCATGTTTCCAGCATTCTGGTGGCATAAGCTTTGTGTTTCTTAGGTCCCGCTTCCGCTTTCCCCAACTTCCCAACCCTCTTCATTTCAAGACCTTGACAGTGCATGGACTTTTGTGCAGGCTCAGGGTCGGCCAGATAATCGCTTGCAGATTTCGGTGGAGCGTGTATGGAATTGTTCGAGTGCGATAAATCTTGTTTTAATTAACTTGGTTAAAATACCATGCTCATAACGCGAAAAGATCCTTGGTTCGAACCTGTGGGGGAAGCCACAATTTCGACGTTGTTAGCTTGGTTTGTTAGAACACCCAACTGATGACGCAAGGGCCATGGATTTGACCCTCACGGGCGCCACAATAACGCGGGCTGGATCTCACGGTAGAGCCGTAAACTCAAGATCTCATGTTTCGAGTTCAATCCTACCCTGCATCATAAACGTTGGCTTGTTCGTTGGCCGTCTTGGTATTCCTGTCATACTGTAGAGTCTTTTCGTTTGGCTTGCACATTAAAAATACCGACAGAATCGCCAAGCTGAAACAGCATTCAAGAAAATGTAAAGCATTCTTACCAACAAACGCCGATTCAACTAACATCAGAAGTGGTTTTTCAGTGTTACATACAACCAATATTGTTGCACGGATGCGAAGTGTGGACAATTGTCACGCAAAGTCACAACAAGATTGACGCAGCTGAAATGTAGTTTATATGAAGAATTTAAGAGTCATGGACGCAATGGAAACAAACGATACAATCTTGAAAGAGGCAAACGCAAAAAGAACATTAATGAAGAAGAATAGGAAAAGACGAGCAACATTTCATAGAACATTTTATGAGGCAGGAGAATTTTGAGCGCCTTGTCGCAACAGGAAAGATGGAGGGGAAAAGAGCACCAGGTAGACCAAGGAGAAAATATTGGACTATTTGTAGAGTGGATGAAGACATCAAAACATAGATTCGTATGGAGGACCATGATCGCCAATACCTCGCGGCAGGGCACAGGATGATGATGATGATGATGAAAACTGCTGATGTCAGTGTTTCCAGTGTTTCATAGGTAACCCCTTTCCTCCCCCCCCACCGTTTCCGTCTCCATGAAGGTTTCTGCCAGCGCTTACGATTTTGCCAGATTCTCGCTAGCGGATATGGGTGGAACACATATGGAATTGTCCGAGTGCGATGAATCCGTTTTGAAGCTCCAGCGGAAAAAAAATTCATTTCAGTCTCGGAACTAGTGCCGTTAATTCTGGCCTGTCCACTGGAGAGGTGATGTCTGGTCCCAGTGTTAGTAACAGTATACTTGGTTTCCATAGTTAACTACTGATTTAGTGACAAGGAAAGTCATTATACATTATGAATGTACTTAGAAGTACAAAAGATAAATCTATTTGTCTGCCTGTCTGCCTATCTATCTATCTTCTATCTGTCTGCCTATCTATCTATCTATCTATCTATCTATCTATCTATCTATCTATCTATCTATCTATCATCTGTCTGTCTATCTATCTATCTATCTAGCTATCTATCTGTCTATCTATCTATCTGTCCGTCTATGTATCTGTGTATCTCTCTCTCTCTGTGCAAACACACACACACACACACACACACACACACACACACACACACACACACATGTATACATATATGTATATATATATATGTATATATATATATCTATAATATATGTATATATACATACACACACACACACACACACACACACACACACACACACACACACACACACACACACACACACACACACACGCACACACACACACACACACACATATATATATATATATATAATATATATATATATGGACTATTTGTAGAGTGGATGAAGACATCTATATATATATATATATTTATTTATTTATTTATACATATTATGTATATCGGCATCATTTGTTGTTATATTTGATGAAATGTATATGGCAAAATGTTCGTTTTCTCTAGTCTCAGGTGCTATTTTCAGGATACAGGATGCAGTTGTCTCTGCATTTAACCTTTACATATTTTTTATGTCTCATAGATATAGCTTGTATTCTCTTTTCCAGTTCTGTGCAAACTTAGTTTTGTTACCGTTTTGCTATTTTCTGCTTCCTTCTTCTCCTTCTCCTCCTCCTCCTTCTTCTCTCCCCCCCCCCCCCTCTCTCTCTCTGTCCTGTCTCTTGCCCTTTCTTTCTGTCTGTCTGTATGTTTCTCTTTCTTTCTCTGTCTGTCTGCCTGTCTGTCTGTCTCTCTCCCGCTAGCTCTCTCTCTACCCCTCTCTCCCTCTAGTCTCTCTCTCTACCCCCTCTCTCTCCCCACTCTCTCTCCCCACTCTCTCTCTCTTTGTCTGACTGTTTCTCTCTCTCTCTCTCTCTCTTTTTTTTTTCTTTGTTTCTATTAACTTGAAATATGTTTGCTTTCTACGCCCTCACTGTACTCATTACCTTGTAATGCATTCTCTCTCTCTCTTTTTTTTTTAATCGTAATTGTACTGTTTTCAGTTCTGTGCAAGGTGTTCATTTGTTTCCGTGCAGACAGTACATACAATCATTGGAAATGAGCGATGGATCATGTATTTCTTTTTAATGCTACTAAAAGCTTGACTTTTGGCCCAAGACATCTGAGGTCACGAGGATCACACAAGATATCTGTGAAATCGTTTTCACATGGCTGAACTGCGACATAAATGGATAAAAGGAAAACCAGCGAGAACGTGTCTCCATGTGTTTTGACCATCTAGAAATGAAGAGAACTATTTCACCCGTATCAAGACTGGTGCCACCTATCCTCGCTCTCACTAGACTTGGTGTCTAGTTCCATTGTGTAGAATTGTGTAAGTGTAATCAATGATAGACTCCTAGTTTGAAAAGTAGAAGAAAAATAAAACTTGCATGGTTTTTTTTCCCTGGTGAAAAAGTCTCCCTCTTTTGCTTAGAGTGTATGCTTGGGGGATAGTGGCAGTTGACAGGTCTGAGCATACATATGTTCGTTTCTGTCTTTCCGTCTTTCTCTCTTTCCTGATTTGTTCCATCGGTCGTCGTTTGCTTCCTGCCTTAACTTCGCTGGGGTGTAATCAGTGTGATTTGAACTGATCGTTTTTTTAATTCAATTTTTTTCTGTCTGTCTTTCGTTTTTTCCCCTTTCTTTCATTGCCATTTTGATGAATCTTTACCATCGTACCCGTGAGATCTCCTCTGCACATATAGAATATCACGCACCCTTCCATCCTCAACAACAAAAGTTCTGGTGTGTGTCCCAAACACTGTCTTAAATCAGCTTGTGAGCGTGCTTTTAGTTTCATTGTTGTGTTGTGTTGTGTTGTGTTGTTGTTGTTGTTGTTGTTTCTTCTTCTAATTATTATTATTGTTATTATTGTGGATGTTGTTCTTGTCACCGCCAGTACAATGGTACACTGATTTCTTTTGTTAATTTTTTCCACCACTTCACTATGCCTGTAGTTTTGTCTTATTTCATACATTTTTATCTTAGCACCAGTTCCCCCGTCATTGTGCGAAAACCGTACAAGTCTTCTCCTGCAGACGGTTCATATCATTAAAAACGATGGCCGTCTTCCATGTGCTCTCCCCCCCCCCCCCCCTTTTTTCTTATTGCCAAGTATACCCCGATGTTTTGTGCCAGACTTCAGAGACCCCGATGATCACACACATTGTCTGTGGGATCTTTCTCATAAAGCTGATGCAAAAACATGAAAAGAACAGTGAGAGTGAGTCTTAACGTGTTTTCTGTGTGTTCCAGTCTTAATACCAGTGTCATCTGTCCCTGCACATGTGATGATAGTCCCATCCCGGAAATAATATAACTGTCTTATATAAGACAACATCGGGGGAGGAAAAGTCTTAAAATATTTTGCATTTTAGGGAAATGGTATGATGGTATTCTACATAAATTTACTAATTTTCTGTCTCTTGTTCTTTTCTTCTGTCTCTCTTTCTTTTCCTTCTTTCTATTTTTGCTTGCATCCAGTTTAAGTTTTCGCACTTTGCACCGTCTTATTTTTGGTCTTCTATGATATTTTTTCTTTACTACCACTTCCACGTATATAATATAATTTTCTGTAGTACCACTTCCCCACTTCTTGGTGCTGTCTTTGGGTCATTCATCGTCTGTGCAGGCAACTGTCTTGCTTAAGTGGAACATATCTTAAACGTCTCTTTGACTTGTTTTGATATTTGTCCAAAATTCGCTGTACACTTCAGGACACAGGCACAGCGGCATCAGTGTTTAATCTTTTTGGGGGGAGTATTTGAAATTCTTTGTTTTACTTTTCTGCATATCGATTCTCGTTTTACTGGTCTGTATTTCTTTGCTTGCGGTCATTTTATAAATGTATAACACACATGAAAATGCAAGAAGGAAAGAAAAGCAGATAATGATAAACCTTTAAAAGCAGCGACCTAGCGGGTCCTAGGGTGTATATCGCCCAGAAACATGATATTTTGTTTTATTGCATGGACTGATATCACTATATAGTAATGAGCCATAATCTGCAAAGTGGATAATCTCTGGAAAAGTCTCTGTAACACCGTAGTATTTGCCAGCAATACGATCGTAACTTTCATATTCAAGATACGTGTGGCTGTCTTAGTGTTTATCTTTTTAGGGGCACGTTTACAATTACCATTATCAGTTCTGCAAACTTCTGTATAAAATTTCCCTCCCCAGTTTTTTCTTCTTCTTCTTTTCTTTGCTTGTTTTTTTTCATTCTTTCTTCTTTCGTTCGTTATTTTTTAACGTCTGTGCACATATGTGCTTTTAGATGATTAGTCTTTCGTCTTTATTGTTCGTCGTGTGTGTCCTTTTTTTCCCCCTTTTTTTGTTGTATTTTCTATATGTTTCTTGATTGTTTCCAGCCATATGTTGGTTTTAGTTCTCTGTAGTGCTTTTTGTATGTTCTCTATAATTCGTTTTCCCCCCTGTGTATGCTATTTTTCTACATTCGAGTTTGTATACATTCTCCTTTTTTTTAATATATTAATCTCTTTTCATATTTTCCCTTTTGCTCTTATGATTGGACTGTCTTTACCGTTATTTCCACCCAGACAAAGGATGGGTTATTGAAAACAAACATTATTCTGGGTGTTCTTTCTTATTGCCACCGAAAGCCAAAGGGTTTATTCAGAACTGACAAGGCGAGGGTCTCAAATGAATTAGCTATGGGTTCATTGTTATACAAGCTAATATTGGAACATGAAAGGAGAAGAATAAGACCTTGCCTTAATGTGTTTTTGGCTTGGCGGGGTATACATGACTCTATTTTCTCGGTCTTGGAGATTGATACTCTATATTTATTGTATTCTCGCTCACTGAAGACGTGATCTCTGGTCTCCCATTCTCTGGATTTGAGTGACTGTTTTCTATGGTAGACCGCTTGTGTTGAGAGAAGGATATGCTCATATTTCTGCTGGCAATCAGTGGAGAAATCTTATTTGGCTAGTGCTTACAGTTGATGTGTACATATGTGTGTGTGTGTGTGTGTGTTTGCGTGCGTGCGTGCGTGCGTGCGTGCGTGTGTGTGTGTGTGTGTGTGTGTGTGTGTTTTGTATTGTGTGTGTGTGTGTGTGTGTGTGTGTGTGTGTGTGTGTGTGTGTGTGTGTGTGTGTTGTATGTGTAATTGTGCCACGAATTGGCCAAGCTAAAACAGCATTCAAGAAAATGAAAAGCATTATTATCAACAAATGTCTATCATCCTGAACAGTCATCAAGCAAAGTCAGAATAAGATTGAGGCAGCTGAAATGTGGTTTTTAAGAATGTTAAGAGTTCCATGGACAGCAAAGAAAACAAACGAGACAGTCTGGAAAGAAACAAACACAGAGCGAACGTTAATGAAGAAGATTAGGAAAAGACGAGGAATATTTACAGAATATTTTATGAGGCAAGTGAAATTTGAGCACGTAGTTAGAACAGGAAAGCTAGATGGAAAAAGGGCACCAGGTAGACCAAAGGAGAAAACGTTAGACAGTTTTGCAGAGTATGAGGACAGAAAAGTTTGGAGGTATACTTGCAGCAACAAAAGAGAGATTTGTACAGAGGGCCATGATCGCCAACGCCATGTGGCATGGCACACGATGATGATGATGATGATGATGATGATAATGATGATAATGATGATGATGATGATGAAATTTGCCAAAATCAAGAACTCATTCTTCCAAACATATTGGAACTTCCCTACAAACGTACAATTAACTATACTGTCTATACTTTTCGCGCAAGAAATGAAAAAATAGAGGGAAAAAATGGCGATGTTTTGTTAAAAATCTTCGAAAGAGATAAAAGACGTTTCGTCGCCTGTTTATCTTTTTGTAGAAAATTTGTTTGTGTTACGTACATGGATTGTACTTAGAGATTTCTAAAACATTTTAAGCTAAGTATCGACATCTTCTCATAAGAAGGTATGACAAAAACTGAATGAATCATCTGATCTCATCTCTTGCACCCTTCCCTTTTTACTGCTCCCTTTCCCCCTCCCTACCGACAACATTCCTTTAGCTGACATTAGGAGATTTAAAATAACTGTACAAACATCTTACAGAAACAAGACACAGCCAAGAAGAAGAAGAAGAAGAAGAAGAAAGGAAGAAGAACAAGGACAAAGAGAAGAAAAGAGGAAGAAGAAAAAGAAAAAGAAGAAGAAAGAGAAGAAGAAGGAGAAGGAAAAAAAATGAGAAGAAAAAGAAAAAGAAGAAGAAGAAAAGAAAAAAAAGAAAGAAGAAGAAGAAGAAGGAAGAGAAGGAGAACAAAAAGAAGAAGAAGAAGAAGAAGAAGGAAGAGAAGGAGACACAAAAGAAGAAGAAGAAGAAGAAGAAGAAAAAAGAAGGAAAATAAGGGAGAGAGAGAGACAGAGACAGAGACAGAGAGAGACAGACAGAGAGAAGAAGAAGAAGAAGAAAAAGAAGAAGCAGTTTAGAACACGAGGACGGGTGGAAACCCCCAGGGATCAATAGCTTTCACAATCTATTATCTGTCGACAGTAGTTGGCCCCAAAGAAGATGTCTGTCTCTGTTGTTTGCTGTCGTGTTTGCCTGATGAATCTGTCAGACCTGTAATCGAGCGGTCTGGTCTGGGAAAGAGACGACAAGCAGAGAGTGAGAGAGGGGGTGGAAGCATGGAGAGAGGATGGTGGAAACGAACGAGAGAGAGAGAGAGCGAGAGCGCTAGATAGATAGATAGAGACAGAGAGAGAGAGAGGGAGAGAGAGAGAGAGCGCTAGATAGATTAGAGACACAGAGAGAGAGAGAAGGTAGAAAGATAGAGAAGGTAGAAAGATAGAGAGCGAGAGCGCTAGATA
>CM060315.1:24521736-24529236 GCA_030674185.1 Monoplex corrugatus | reverse complement strand
TATAAGATTTTTAGCAAATTTTCTGAAAATTGAGTATAGCAGGCTAATCTTTCGTCTTGGAGTTCTTTTCCAATTTCGACCTCTGGCGTGACATGGATGGTCCATAAATCATCTCAGATCTCTGTCTGTCTGTCTGTCTGTCTATGTGTCTGTCTATCTGTCTGTCTGTCTCTGTCTCTTTCTCTGTGTGTGTGTGTGTGTGTGTGTATGTCTGTCTGTCTCTCTCTGTCTCTCCCTCTCCTCCCCCCCCCTCTCTCTTTGAAAATTATCAGATCTTACTCTGTCACTGCTTCACGCATAGTCCGTCTATCTTCTTTATTACAGTAAGTGAGGCAAAACCCAACTGAATAGATACATTAGAGTTCATTTTATGATATTGTATTTCAGTCTTAAGTATACTTTACGTATTACGCACAACAAATAAAGATACGGATACTATCTCTGTGCATGTTATTATTTATCAATTCCTCCATTCGCTGTGACCTGTCATGGTCTCCATTATTTTTCAACTCAAAGTTTACAGTTCAAGCTTGTTTTCAGTTGGTTGTTTCTTGGTTTCTTTCTTTATATGTCACAATTTTCAGCTTGTTGTTTCTTGATTTCTTTCTGTCATTCTTTGTTACGACTTACTTCTTGTTGTTTCTTGGTTTCTTTCTTTCGTTTTTTGTCACAATTTTCAGCTTGTTATTTCTTGATTTCTTTCTGTCATTCTTTGTTACGATTTACTTCTTGTTGTTTCTTGGTTTCTTTCTTTCGTTTTTTTGTCACAATTTTCAGCTTGTTATTTCTTGATTTCTTTCTGTCATTCTTTGTTACGATTTACTTCTTGATGTTTCTTGGTTTCTTTCATTCGTTTTTTTTTTTTTTGGTTACAATTTTCAATTTGTTATTTCTTGGTTTCTTTTTATCTGTCTTTGTTAAGATTTTCAGCATGTTGCTTCTTGGTTTTTTTAAAATCCTTTTTGTCACGATTTTCAGCTTGATGTTGCTTGGTTTCTTTTTATCTTTCTTTGTCACGACTTTCGGCTTGTTTCTTGGTTTTTTTCTTTCTTTGTTACGAGTTACTGCTTGTTGTGTGTTAGTTTCTTTCTTTCGTTCTTTGTCACGATTTTCAGCTTGTTGTTTCTTGGTTTCTTTTTTTCTTTTTTGTCACGATTTTCAGCTTGTAACGTTCGTAATGATCTGTTCAAGGAGAGCAGGGAGGTCCTTGCTGACGTTATTTTGATCAGATTCAGACAAACAGACGTCATGAATCGATCTATTTCATGTTCTCTTTTTATTATCAGAGATGTTTAAAAACGTCGATGTAGTTTTGTTGACTGTTAGGTCGTGACACTGACCCAACGTGTATTTCAGCGTGACATTGTCAGTTCCCTGGCTAGGTCATGCCGCTGTACTTCCACTGTTCCATGAATGTGGTTGACAGTTTGTGTCTGCTGGAGTTCACAGTTTGGACATTGTTCAGGTGGAATTGGTCACGCTCAGATAGCTCCATACGAAGTCCACCGGATCTGCCAGAAATTATCTTGCATATTCCTTGAGCACACTTTCTGTGCTGGCGATGTTTTCAAATGGGGAGGGACGGGGAGAAAGGAAGGCATGAAACACTATTCTGGCACTATCAGAGTAACGGGAGCATAAAGATAGGCAGTGAACAGGCCAATTTCTGTAGTTACAGGCTGGGATTGAACTCTAGACATCAGCTACAAAAGCCTCAATAACGCAGCCCCCCATTACCTGTCAGGCCTACTTGAGATCTATGTTCCCTCACGTACTCTGCCTCCGATCCTCTCACTTTTCGCTTTCCACGCACTAAGCTCAATGCCTATGGTCCACGAGCCTTCTCTGTTTCTGGTCCACTCTCCTGGAACAAACTTCCTCTCTCAGTCCGTCAGCAGCCTACTTTTATCTCCAAGGCCGCTCTCAAAACTCATCTTTTCTCCTCTGTATAAAATCCTGACCTCACTCAACCCCCACTGCAGCCTGTCTCCACCCGGTGTGGAATCACATTGTAATATATATTTATATATAATATGTTTCCTATTGATTTCTTTTTTTTCTACTTTGAGTACACTTACATATAATTTTCCATTGCTTTTCTTCTTCTTCCCCATTTATAGCCATGTGTGTGTGCGTGTGTGTGCGTGTGTGTGCGTGCGTGTGCGTGCGTGCGTATGAGTATGTTCAGCGCTTAGATTTGATTTTTATCGAGATTTTGTGCTGTATAAATATTGTAATTATTATATTATTATTATTATCAGGTTTTGAGTCTACGGCTCTGTGAACAGACCAGCCAGCCTGAAAAAAATGTTACCCACCTGAGGGTCAAACCTACGAACTACGTGTTACCAGCAATGGGCCTTAACCACCTGAGCTATGGGGGTCCATTTTATGTCCTATCCTTTGGCTTAGATTCATTGAAAATTTTCCCATGAACGAACCACGCCATGCAGCACCAACACACACTTTTCTGTTTTGGTTGTAAACAGCCACAAACTGCCGTTGAATTGTCGTTCGTGTTTTAGAGTTTTACTGTTGGTCCTGTGTGCTGTACAAGTTCAATCTTGGCATTGACTCGCTTTTTGCATTGTCTGTGCTGTGTTTGTCGAATTGTCACTCCGGTGTTTGCATTGTGTAAGGAATCGGCTTTTCTCTCCCTCTCCCTCTTTTTTTTTCTTTAACTTACTCCGTTTTAGGCACAACTGTTTTCTGTTATGTTCTTGCTTTGTTATTTCAAATACGTGTTCTGATTCTATTTTTGTGTTTCTCTGATTCCTGTTTGCTTCATCGCTGGCAGTCAGTTTGATTCAGATAATTTTTTTCTTGCGTAGGATTGCATTGAAAGTGTCTGCAGTGTATAAAAATCGTGGTTCTTTACGGTCTTCCTTCTCAGATTAATCTGGTATATATTGGAACGACTATTTCCCATAGATATTCTGCAGCAAACTGACAAAAAGAATGTTGTCATTTGAAGACAACTGGCTAAATCAAAATTAAGAAAACAAAACAAAACAAAACAAACCAAACAAACAAATAAAAAACAACAACCCTCAAACAAACAACAACAAGAAAAAAACAAGGCTAAGGCTAATTTATTTCATGAAACAAAACGTAAAATAAAGGGAATATTTCGATATGGGTACCCTCTACCTAGCATACAAAATATGCTAGACAAGACATTCATTGAGAAGTACAGATTAATTCAGACAGCTAGTGTTATTACCTGCCAGCAGTCATCTTCACTCAAGCCGCAGGAAAATACAAAAGAAAGGAATGTAAAGAGAAGATGACAATGTCAGAAGTAAAGGATAAGAAAAACAAGGAGGAGAATAGAATCATCACCATCACCATAATCATCATCATTCTTCTTTTTTATTCTTCTTCTTCTTCCACACAACAATAACAAGAAATGGTTTCAGACTTTTCAGGCTTTTATAAAACAAGAAATGGCAGGAATAAAGCTTTGAGCCGATCGATTGGCCGGGCTGCATCGTCTTGACCTCGAAAACAGAAAAAAACAGCATCAGCAACAAAAGATAGTCACTCACGAGACGCCGCCAACTGACACTGTATCCCTCGCCGCCATTTTTGCTGTAAGCGTATAGATGGCGTGTGTATCCGAGTGGTTGTAAGGGTTTGATTAATTCAGTCCTCACCCATCTACATTTTAACATTATACCTTTTTCTTTTTCATATATCGAAGGAAACCATTTGATTGATTGCGACCGTTTCTTCTCCTACCCTTCCCATTCCCCTGTATGCTGATTTTCAACCTGTATTACTGGGCGAACATGCGGAGTAGATGAAGACAGAGAGGGTGGAAGATGTACTTGCAGCGACAAAAGATAGTATCGTATAGAGAACCATGATCGCCAACGCCATGCGGCAGGGCACATGATGATGATGATGATGATGATTTCAGTTGCGAGCATACTGGTCGTGTTTCGTAATGATTGTGCTCGTTTAACTGTATTTCTTGCCCACCCACCCCCACCTCGCATACATATAAGGCATTGCTTTTCCATTTCAACTGATTGCGTTTGGCTATTGTGTCATGATGAGTTAAATTGCTTGTCTAATGAATTCTTATGTCATAATGAATTAAATTCTTTGTCTGACTGAATGCCTATTTTATCCCCACTCCTTTTTGTGCATACATATATTTCCCCAGTCTTGTTTTTAACCAGTTCCTTTATTAAATATTTCTTTAATCTCAGCAGCAATCAAAAGTAGGGATGTTTGTTTGTGTTGTTTGTTTTATATATTTAATAAATCTGTGCTGTCTCTCATCCTTTTTCTTTGTCAAAATTCATTTCATTTTAGTTTGTCGCGATTTCCAAAAGTTGGCCTTGCAATGCTCAGGTAGGTCAAAATAGAATGCACCACAGTATTGATACCTTGCTTAGGAAAGTAATCCAAAACCACCCTAATTATCATCTTAACCTTCTTCATTCATCATCATCATCATCATCATCATCATCATCATCATCATCATCATCATCGTATCATCATCATCATCGTGTGTCGTCGTTTGTCGTCGTCGGTACTTAAATCATAACTTAATCATCATCATCATCATCATCATCATCATCATCATCATCATCATCATCATCATCTCATCATCATCATCATCATATGTGCATGAGTGCTGGTTTGTCTACTCCTTTTCCTATCATTATGCTGTCCTAACGAGATTGACCTAACATTTTCTGTCACGCCATTTGTGATTACGTATGTCCTCTTGACACACTGCATCATTTGTTTCTAATTGTGACAAAGACATTTTTGCTCTTGCCCTCCTTTTTTTGTTTTTGTTTTTTTCCCCAAACCTTTTATCTAAATTATGACCTCGGTCACTGTAGTGTATAGACAGTCGTATTTTTTCTTTTCTTCCCCATATTTTGCACCTCTCTCACCTGCCCAATCACTTCAGCTCACCATCACACCTGGTCTTGTGTGTCAGTCCACTTAGTCACCTCTGGCTGGTGCATAAAGAGTGGAAAGTTCTCCTATCTTTCAGGTCAACGTGTGTGTTGCCAGTACCTAAACCCCCTTCGAGTATGACGTTGGCGGTCATGGCCTTTCATACGAATCTGTTTTTTGTCTCTGCAAGTACTTCTCCCGCCCTGTCTGTCTTCATCCGCTGCGCAAGTTGTCCAATATTTCCTCCCTGGGTCTACCTGATGCTCTTTTTTCCATCCAGCTTTCCTGTATCGAGTATATACGCACTAACAATAACAAATATGACTTTACAGATCCTGTAGGTCACTGTCAGTGGCTGGCTTATGGAAACATGAAAACATCCAGCATGCACGCCGACCAGTGGTCATTCTTATTCACTTACTCACTACTCACTTACTTGCTTGCTTGCTTACTTGCCTGCATACTTACTTGCTTGCTTACCTACTTACTTACTCACTTACTTACCTATCTATGATTGAGAAAATATTGGCTTCACCTAGTTGATAGATGGCTGAACATTTGGGTATTGACTAGAAGGGGGGGGGGGTTCTGTCATGTGAGACGAGTTCATACAGAATAGCTAGTTGTGTTGTGATTCAGACCTTTAATGATTTATTTATTTACTTCATATATGTGTTCCTTTCTTGAAGGTAAAACACTGCACATGTCATTTACATGCAACCAAGATTATTCCAATGGAAGGCTAATAAAATACCAGTATAAAATATAGACTTGGTAAAACACAGTCTAGGTAGGGCCTCAGGACCTGGCCAGCTCATGGTTTATATACAGGCTTAAGGCATGTGCCACTGTCACATACATGGTATCTGTGACGTTAGTGCATATGGAATTCGTTCCGAGCACGGAGACGTCATCTTGAGAAACTGAAACGGAATGTGGTCATCTTGCTTAACAGCTTGAGTTAGGGGCAACAGAATCTGAGAGATGATTCTTCATGCTGATGAAATTGGTCGACTGTGGATGATAATGATGATGCTGTGGGAGTCCATATTGGATTCATATTGCGTGACAGGGCTGTCCTTTATGCTTACTTTCATAATGTATCCTGGCGTTGACGGGCCTGAGAGATACAGGCACCTGCGATGTTAGTCAGGAAATTGTATGTGCAAAATGGGTTAGACTCGACCATGTGGTTCCATCTTCCCACTAGTCCATGGCATGCTGAACCCCGGGTAGGAGCCGATAAGGGTCCACTGAACAATTCCACACAAGGTTTTTGTACTTAAGCTTTTTTCCTTTTCTTAATTAAATCTCAAGCATAGGCCATCGGAACGCGCATGGTCTTTAGTTAATGATATCTGGGTATTTTTGTCTTTCTCTCACTCTCTTTTCTCGTCTGTCTTTCTGTGTCTCTGCCTGTCCTGTTGTGCGTCTTATCATAAGGTGCTTTCACTTAGGTTCCTAACCATATCAACATAAAATGCATTTTCTGGCTGTCTGTGCATCTGTCTGTCTCTCTGCCACTGTCTCTCAGACTTTTTTTTTTCAAAGTTTCAAGTTTCTTTCTTTCTCCCTTGTCTTACGATGTCATAGCATACACCATTTTCAATTTGTTCATCACATTACCATGGATTAATGTCCATTCCATTCCACTGCCTGTCTGGGTCTCTCTGTCTTTCCCAGTCTCGCTATATCTGTCTGACAGTCTGTCTGTCGTGTCCATCTGTCTGCCTGCATGCATGCATGCATGCCTGCCCGCCCGTCTGTCTGTCTGTCGGTCTCACGTTCATTCTCTCTCTCTGTCACTCTCACTCTCTCTCTCTCTCCTTTTGTTTCTGTCTGTCTGTGTGTCTGTCTGTCTCTTCTCTGTCTCTCTCTTCTCGCTCGCTCGCTCGCTCACTTTCTCCCCTCGATTGTACATATCAGTCACATGTGCACACGCACGTGATGTGTTTGTACACACTTGTTTGGTCGTAAGTCTCACATACAGCGCAGAATAACCTCTGCAGCAAAGTAATTCCTTCCTTCGTGTTTCTGAATACTGTAAGTAGAAAGGGCAGAACACCGTCCTGCTGGTTTATTATGGCTGCTTTGTGCTCCGATCCCAACTCCTCCGTGGCAAATGAACCCAAATCTATTCAGACGTTTGTGTACAGGCTACTGACCCGAACTTCTTTTGCTGTCTGCGTATGGTATGTCCGTTTGTCTGCTGATAATGAAATGTTTGAATGCCCCTGACAACGAAAGGGATAGATTCAGATGGGGTTATTGCCTTATGCACTTCTGTCTGTCTCTGTCGGTCTTTCTGCCTCTCTCTCTCTCTCTCTCTTGTCTCCCCTCCCTCTCTCTCTCTCTCTCTCTCTCTCTCTCGCTGGAGGTGGGAGTGAAATTGAAAGCATTTATATGCGCACTCCATTATCCTAAAAAGCACAATACAGTGTTCTTGTTCTTACTTTGTTTTCGTTCCGTCTCTTGTTTTTTCTTCTGCCTTGCTCCCTCTGTCCTATTAATCTTTGACCATACTGTCCTCTTCTCTCGATATGGCTCTCTGCAGTCGCCTAGGCTTGAAACTTTTAA
>CM060315.1:24514236-24516736 GCA_030674185.1 Monoplex corrugatus | reverse complement strand
CGGTCTTTGCAGTGTGCTGCTGCGTTGAAAGATGTTTCTGTTGGCAGTAAAATTGAAACGACATTTGAATCACACTAAGTCGATCATTACGTAACACAGATGTCACATGCTGTGTCAACGTGCTGCTGCAATTGTTTGGTAATTTTCGCGATGTGTGTCAAACCCCATATTATTGTATCTGGCCTCATAAAATAGTATATTGGCTTTTAGCCCATTGAAATAAAGTGATTGGTTATTCAGTTAAACATTTTTCTCTGCCATCTTCTGTCTCTATCTGTCTTTCTCTCTGTCTCTGTCTTTCTCTGTCTCCTGTTTCTGTCTGTCTCTCTTTCTGTCTCTGTCTCTCTCTCGTTACGCGCATGCCCTGCATGCGTGTGTGTGTGTGTGTACATGTATGCGCGTGAGGGAAGAGAGGGAGGGAGTGTGTGTTAGTGTGTGTGTGTGTTAGTGTGTGTGTGTGTGTGTGTGTGTGTGTGTTTGTTTGTGTGTGTGCGTATGTGTGTGTGTGTGTGTGTGTGTGTGTGTGAGTGTGTGTGTGTGTGTGTGTGTGTGTGAGAGAGAGAGAGAGAGAGAGAGAGAGAGAGAGTGTGTGTGTGTGTGTGTGTGCGAACATGCATGTGCACACTTGTATGTCTCTCTTGCAATACAGAACGAATACATTCTGTGCATAAATAATTTCTTCCTTTTGTGCTGTTGAATACCAGGAAGAGCAAACTACCATCTCTGTGGTTTATTAGAGCTGTTGTGTGCTCCGATCCCGACTCTTACATTATGTCATAGACATGGCAAATGAACGTAATTCTGTTTAGGTATTTGTGAAGGGACCACTGACCCTTCCATCCTTCTCTTCCTCCTCTTCGTCTCTCTCTTTCGGTCTGTGTCTGTCTGTCTGTCTGTCTTCTGTCTGTCTGTCTGTCTGTCTGTCTGTCTCTCTCTTCTCTCTCCCACACACCTTTCTCACACTCTCTCACTTTCTCTCTCTGGTATTCTCTGGCTTTCGCTCTCTCCCTCCCCCTCTCTATCTCTTTCTCGCTGGTTACAGTCTTCTCGCTCTGTCTCTGTCTCTTTCTCTCTGTCTCTGTCTCTCTCTCTCTCTCAGTCTCTGTCTCTGCTAGCCTGTCTGTCTTTCTGTTTGTCCCTCTGTCTCTCTCTCTCTCTCTTCTCTTCTCTCTCTCTGTCTGTCTGTCTTCTGTCTCTCTTTCGGATGTCTGTCTGCTGCTAATAAAAATAATGTTTGAATACTTCTTCTAAATTGAAGAATACATTGCTTTGGACTGAACTTTGTGTGTTTTCATTGGTTCCAATTATTTTTAGACCAGCTCAGCAACACTAATTCAATGTTGATAATAAACGATAACTTTGATAGTACCTTTTGATCGATTAGATGATAATACAACAAATCATGATCAATTAAAATAATACTTATTTCAGACAACACATGTACATCGTTTCTAGGTTTGGGGAAGGTAAGTAGAAAATTACTTTTTTATGTAGCATGAACACAGACCTCATGGCAACCATTTTTCAAGGAAAAACGGAGGCAAAAAGGAAGAAAGGCAGACCTCCAGTCTCATACATCGAGAACATAACCAATATCACTGGCCTAGATATTCAAGACATTGTCCACAAAAGTCAATACAGAGCCATTTGGAGGCGAGTGGTTGTGTCACAGAGTGCAGCGGCCAACACTGAACCCGGTGACGCCGACAGGTGAAACGTTTTATGTAAGTCTTTTTCTAGATCTTTTCGCGATTAATGTATGTTTCGTTAGATCCTTGTAGGGATCCCACGGAATTGTAGTCTCCTGATCTTTACAGAAACATGTGTTGTCTGTTTTCCTTTTACGTGTTTGTTAGAATAGAAGATAGGGGACTGTGAGGACCAGAAAAGACGAATACAGTTGTGACCCGTTTTAATAAAATGAGTCCTAAGGTGAAAATAATAGATTTTAGGATATTATGATTTTCAAAATGTCCAGATTATTAACTTTCTTCTCATATGAAATTTATTATTCCACTCCTAAAAAGAAGGAAGTTATGGGTGTTTGAAGTGTGTAACATAGCAAACAGCCATTTTGAGAATATCAAGTTTTAAAATTTTCACCATGTCAGTGAAGTTTTACCTTAGCAACAGGTATTTCTATTTCACCAATCTTTACCAAATTTTGTACCATGGTAACACACATCATGCCACAACAGCACACAAAAATTGCTGTGAAAATCTACTGTAATTGTCTTGTTATTTAAGTTTATATATCCCTTTTTCTGACACAAAAAGCATGCCGTTATCTGGTTAAAACGCATTTTAAATACATTTTCCGATTGAATTATAAAGTGCTGAGTGCATGTACATGTAATTTAAAGATTAAACATTCCATTTTTGACGAAAAGTACACATTGACAAAATCTACCCATCACACCTTTTCCGGGCCTCTACGCTTTTCGCTGCCTGCGAGTTATGACTCATTTCGTGAAAACGGGTCACAGTTTCTTCTTTCCAA
>CM060315.1:24494236-24501736 GCA_030674185.1 Monoplex corrugatus | reverse complement strand
AGCCGGTGTTCGCTGTGTCAATCATGCTGCTGTGAGTCGCTCGAAGCTCTGGCAAGATGTGGCCCTGTACAAGCAGTCATTATTATGTAAATCTGGAGTGCATTATATCAGTGAAGGGGCTCATGTGAGATAAGGCACTGTGCACGTAGTCACTATCATCACTGTAATCATTACTGTTATTATTTCGCCATAAGGTAACTGCTGCGCTAAACCTGTCGACTGAATATCATCGTCAGAGGTCTTTCATGACTATGAATAAACCAGGTAAAATTTTACCTTCGCAAAATATGCGTGTATATCGAAACGAAACAAATGGCAGAATGGTTCAGGTGTTCGCCTGCCAGTAGCTAAACTCAAGATTCCAGGGTTCGTTTCCCGTTGAGGCATTGACTTTTCTTTCAGTTTGACCGGAAAATCGAACTGAACGTCTAGTCTTTCGGAACGGGACGAAAAACGTGTCCGACCCATGTGCCTTCTGGCCTGTACACGTTGAAGATCCCACGGCCGTTGAAAATCGTGAAGAGCAGGGCATTCAGCCGGCCGCCCTTGTATAAAACATTGGAGAGATAGGTTTATTTCTAGGTCCCTCCTTGAAGGCCAATTAGCCTTCTTGCCTTTCTGAAGTCGTGGTAAAAAAAGTTGGGTGGCGCTGCATTGCGGCGATGCGTTCTCAAAGGGGAGAGCAGCCCGAGTTTCACATTTTTAAAATCGATTGTGACAAACGAAATGAATATGAATATGATGATGAATATGAATATAAAATTGGAGCCACAAAGTTATTCTGTATGTGCATGTGTTTGTACCCAGCATTACGACAATCTTCGACTTCGTCTTATGCTCCTTATTGTGTTGATCCGCCCCCTCCTCCAACCCCCCCCCCCACTTTTTTGTTTATTCTTTTCATCTTCTTTCGTTCATTTTTTTCCTCTCTCCCCTCTCCCGTCCTCCCCCCCCCCCCCCCACTTTTGAGAATGTGTGTGCACTTTTATGTTATTTTCAAATTGTGTTTTCATTGCTCTTTGTTGTTCTTTTGTTGTTTATTACACAAGCACACACACACACACACACACACACACACACACACACACACACACACACACACACACACACACACACACACACACACACACACACACACACACACCACACACACACACACACACGTGTACACGTGCATTGGAATAAAAGAATATATTCCTTCTAATGTATTCACAATCGAATGTCTTCTGAAATGTATGTTTTGTCCACTTTGTTCAGTTCTTGATTCGTTTGGAATATCCTATTTTCTGGTGCTGTGATATCAGTAGATTGGCAACAATAGAAATGTAAGTTGGCCTGTGTGGATATGCGAAAGCAGTTTTAGTTAATTTAGACCCGTTTTTATATGTTTTAGTTTCCTTAATTGTGTTTCGATTTGTATTCAGGTATGGTTTTTAAATCCTCTGTGTGCTGAATTGGACGGAGTGGTCAACACCAGGGGTATATCCTTAGATTATGTATGTGAATACATATATGTGTACTTATGTTTCTTTTCTTTTCTTAGTTGTCTGTCGAAGTATGTTTTGAAACGAGTTATAGCCTGATGTGGCTCTATGCAGTCGGCTTGGCTATAAACAAATGTAAAGGTAACAGAAATTTCATTTCTCTTCAAATTTCAAGCGTTCAGATCCAAAAGTTTATTTATTTCATTTAATCACCTTCCCTGTTGTTGTTGTTGTTGTTGTTGTTGTGTCGTCGTTGTCGTCGTCGTCACCGTCGTCGTAATTTTCCCATACACTTTTCCCGATAATGATTTTGGAAGGGAACCTAAAAAAAATAGTCTTTAGCCTCTTTTATCAGACATGTGTATCTGGACAACTTACTCTCGTTTAATGTTGATGAAAGATGCTTTCGTGTGTTGTAATCGTTGAGTTCATGCCGACAGGGTATCAGGGGAAAGGCTTCTTAGAACTCCGTTTTTCTTGATACCGTCTTCAGGAAGATTGGTTTTATGAGTCTTTTAAATCACTCCCTGATGGAGTTTATAATTGTATCGGCGTCTTTTCCGTTGCCTTCCTCTTTTCTTCTATCAGTCTTTTTGTGTGTGGAAAAATTGACAGTGATCGCCACTGGCTTTGTCTGTGCACGTATGAGAAATTGATGAGGGGAGAGGTGTGAGACACAGAGAGAGGGGAGAGAGAGAGAGAGAGAGAGAGAGAGAGAGAGAGAGAGAGAGAGAGAGAGAGAGAGAGAGAGAGAGAGAGAGAGACAAAGAGAGAGAGAGAGACAAAGAGAGAGAGAGAGACAGACAGAGACAAAGTGAGACAAACAGATAGCAAGAGAGAGAGAAAGAGACAGAGACAGACAGAGACAGACAGAGAGAGAGAGAGGTTTCTCAGTTTGAGGTCGTACACAAGCAAGCAAGCGCACACACACACGTACACATACACGTACATGCTCTCTGTGTCTCTCGCTCTGTCTTTCTGTTTCTGTCTCTCTGTCTCTGTCTCTGTCTGTCTGTCTGTCTCTGTTTCTGTCTCTCTCTCTCGCTCTCTCTCTTTCTCTCTCTCTCTCTCTCTCTCTGTGTCTCTCTCTCTGTGTCTTTCTGTTTCTGTCTGTCTATGTCTGTCTGTCTCCCTCCCTCCCTCCCTCTCTCTCTCTCTCTCTCTCTCTCTCTCTCTTTCCAACATACAAACACAAGAGAACGGGCCAGGCCGTCTACAACTTTTCTTACGGAAACAAAAATGACACTTATTTACTCACGCAGTTATCTATGCTCGCACACACACATAGCCAGTCATGATTCACACCTGCACGTCGAGGACTAATAGTTAATGTGTACGTTACTCTCTCTCGTACCACCGTCACGAGAATGTGTCAATATTTTAATAAAAATGAAAGACAGTAGCAACCAGTGTTTCCGGCATATATTGATCGCTGTGAGATCGATCGTGTCGAGATTGCCTTTATTTGTGTGTGTGTGTGGTGTGTGTGTGTGTGTGTGTGTGTGTGTGTGTGTGTGTGTGTGTGTGTGTGTGTGTGTGTGTGTGTGTGTGGTGTGTTTTGTTGTGTTGTGTTGTGGGTGTGTATGTGTGTGTGTGTTCTAGGAATGAGTTATGTGTCGTGACTCTCTCTCTCTTCTTCTCTGTGTATGTGTGTGTGTGTGTGTGTGTGTGTTGTGTTGTGTTGTGTTGTGTTGTGTTGTGTTGTACGTGCATGTGTTTGTGTGTGTGTGTGTGTCACTGTGTGTATTATATGTCCTCTGTGTGTGTGTGTGTGTGTTTGTGTGTGTGTGTGTGTGTTGTGTTTTGTTGTATTGTGTCGTGTGTATGTATGTGTGTGTGTGTCTCTGTATGAGTTATGTGTCGTGTGTGTGTGTGTGTGTGTGTGTGTGTGTGTGTGTGTGTGTGGTGCATGTGCGCACGCGTGCATACTTGTGTGTGTCTCTGTGTGTGTGTGTGTGCGTGCATATGTGTGTGTGTGTGTGTGTGTGTGTGTGGTGTGTGTGCATGCGTGTGTGCGCGCGCATGTGCGTGTGTTCATTTGTCTCGCTCTGTGACTGACACGCTGACCTTTGCGGACGGTTCAAGGTCCGTCCCTTGCCATAAATGACATATCTAATACCTCTCCTCCCACTGAGCCCTCTCTTGATGAGCTCGTTTGCAGAGATACGGGCATTAGAAAGGGTCCTTCTAGTTCCTCGTGCAGCGGGAGTTTGAAAGATATTTACCGAGGATAATAGCTCTTTGAGGGTCTCTCTGTGTATGTATTTGTTCTTCTTGTCTTCTTCACCTGCCTTTGGGTCTGTGTGTATGTATTTTGTTCTTCTTGTCTTTTTCTTTCTTTCTTTCGTTTTTCTTTGTTCTTTCTCTCTTGCTTCTTCTCTCGTTCTTTCTGTCTCCCACCTCTTTCTTTCCTTCTAATTCTCCCCCGTCTACACTTAACCCGCCTCATGTCAGACATACTGCGTATATTCCGTGTAGATACTCATTCACGAGGGTTTAAGGCCTAATATAATGGTAGTCTCCCGTCGATCCGAGAAATGAGTAGGAGGACTACTAATACTTTTTTCGCCCGGTGTTGGTCATCCTTTGGGATACAAAGATAGGTCTTGGGTCGCATATTCTTCCGCAGTCGCTGCGAAGGTACGAGTTCTGCGGGCTTGGGTTCTTCTTCAGCCGGTCCCTCTTCTGTTAAACGGCAGTTGTTCTGTGCCCCCCTCCCCCCCCCCCTCGTTGGAATGCCGGGGGCTCTTTCAGTAGAAATAGTATCCCCACCTTCTGGAAATTCTATGCTAGGAAATGTCCTCTTTTCTGTCACTCTCTTTGTTTCTGTCTTGCTCCTTTCTTTCTGTCGTTTCTTCCTGTCATTTTCTGCCTTGCCGCTCCATTCACCTGTATGTGTTTGATAAAGTCTTACATACTTTTCATGATTGATAATTGGGTATCTGTATTAAGTGCATTTTGGCTCTGGGGAAATAGTATATGCAGAAGCAATTTTAGGTAGTTTAGGCCCGTTTTTATATGTGTTTTAGCGTTCTTATGTTTAAATTTGTGTTCAGATGTTTTTTTAAATCCCCTGTGCGATAAAGTGGACGGAGTAGTCAACGCCAGGAGCATGTCCTTAGATTATGTGCGCGAATGCATTGATATGTGTACTTAATTTTCTTTTCTTTTTTTTTCTTGTTGAAGTATTGTGTATGTTTTGAAACGGTTATAGCCCTGATATGGCTCTACGCAGTCGGCTGGGCTTTAAGCAACAATAAGAATAAGTTGTTCTGTACTGTTCGGGTGTGACTGTTTCCTGCATGAATTTGCTCTCGCCAGCTTACCCTGTTGAGAGCGGCGTCTTCTCATTTTGTGATAATACCACTGTTGATGGGTTCTGCTTTGCATCGCTTTAATGGTCTTCCCTGGGTACAGTACCACTGTAGATGTGGTCTGCCTTCAGGGTATCCTTGTATCGCTTTAATGGTCTTCCCTGGGTACAGTACCACTATTGATGGGGTCTGCCTTCAAGGTATCCTCGTATCGCTTTAATGGTCTTCCCTGGGTACAGTACCACTGTTGATGGGGTCTGCCTTCAGGGTATCCTTGTATCGTTTTAATGGTCTTCTCTGGGTACAGTACCACTGTTGATGGGGTCTGCCTTCAGGGTATCCTTGTATCGTTTTAATGGTCTTCTCTGGGTACAGTACCACTGTTGATGGGGTCTGCCTTCAGGGTATCCTTGTATCGTTTTAATGGTCTTCCCTGGGTACAGTACCACTGTTGATGGGGTCTGCCTTCAGGGTATCCTTGTATCGCTTTAATGGTCTTCCCTGGGTACAGTACCACTATTGATGGGGTCTGCCTTCAGGGTATCCTTGTATCGCTTTAATGGTCTTCCCTGGGTACAGTACCACTGTTGATGGGGTCTGCCTTCAGGGTATCCTTGTATCGCTTTAATGGTCTTCCCTGGGTACAGTACCACTATTGATGGGGTCTACCTTCAGGGTATCCTTGTATCGTTTTAAATTAATGGTCTTCCCTGGGTACAATACCACTATTGATGGGGTCTGCCTTCAGGGTATCCTTGTATCGTTTTAATGGTCTTCCCTGGGTACAGTACCACTATTGATGGGGTCTGCCTTCAGGGTATCCTTGTATCGTTTTAATGGTCTTCCCTGGGTACAGTACCACTATTGATGGGGTCTGCCTTCAGGGTATCCTTGTATCGTTTTAATGGTCTTCCCTGGGTACAGTACCACTGTTGATGTGTTGATGGGGTCTGCCTTCAGGGTATCCTTGTATCGTTTTAATGGTCTTCCCTGGGTACAGTACCACTATTGATGGGGTCTGCCTTCAGGGTATCCTTGTATCGTTTTAATGGTCTTCCCTGGGTACAGTACACTGTTGATGTGTTGATGGGGTCTGCCTTCAGGGTATCCTTGTATCGTTTTAATGGTCTTCCCTGGGTACAGTACCACTGTTGATAGGGTCTGTCTTCAGTTTATCCTTGTATCGCTTTAATGGACTTCCCCAGGGACAGTATCCTTGCTTCAGTTCTCGTAGAAAACCTGATATATGAATAAAGCATTAATATCTTATTCCGAATCTGTTTCGAGAAATAAAAGAAAATGATTCTTGTCTTCTCCCGTCTTCTCTTCTGTTTTCTGTCTGTCTGTCTGTCTGTCTGTCTGTCTGTCTCGTTTCTTTCTGTCTGTCTCTATCTCTGTCTGTCTGTCTGTCTGTCTGTCTCTCTCTCTTTCTCTCTCTCTCTCTCTCCCTCTCTCTCTGTCTGTCTGTCTGTCTCTCTCTTTCTCTCTCTCTTTCTCTCTCTCTCTCTCCTCCCATTTGTGCACTTGCAAGAAACGAGAAATAATAATTCATATTCAGTTGTTCTGTGAAGTTAAGAAATTGTTTTGTCATTTTTAGGACAAAGGACTTTATATCGGACACGACTGCAGCATGAAGAAGAAAACACGGCGACAATGTCATCAGTTTTCTTTACATGTATTGCGTTATGCCTTTAATGGCAATCGATCGTCATTGGTATCATGTTGTACTGAGCATAATGCGTGTGTTGTTCGTCTAATCGATTACTAAGGTTCTCTTTTGCTCTTTTGTAGTAGCTGTATTCTGAGGCTTCTTTACAAGGGTCATTGGCCTTTACACACGTAATCAATCTCTCTGTCTCTTTGTCTCTCTGTGTGTCTCTGTCTTTCTCTCTCTGTGTTTCTCTCCTCTCTCTTCTCTCTCTCTGTCTCTCTTCTCTCTCTCTCCCCTCTCTCTCGCTCTCTCTCTCTCTCACTCACTCTCCCTCTCTTTCTGTGTCTTCTGTCTCTTCTCTCTCTGTGTCTGTTTCTGTGTCTCTGTGTCTGTTTCCTTGTCTCTGTGTCTCTTTTTCTCCCTCTCTCTCTCTCTTTTTGCCTCAGCCACATCCCCATTCTCTCTTTAATGCCCGCTCCCTCACTCTGTCACTATTCCTCACTCGCTCGCTTGCTTGCTCTCTGTGTGAAGAATCATCCGTTCTCTTGACTAAAGTATCTTTTTTAAAAGCGTTAAATCATTTTCATAACTTTTGGACATTTTGCCGAAAGTGCCTAAGGCTTGTGTCCCTCGGCGTAACTTACGTGGCAGCCTCTCAGTGTAACAGACCGCTCTGTGTGTTTGTCCATATGTCTGTCTGTGTGTCTGCCTGTTTACTTGCCTGCTTTTCTTATGTCTGAGCGTTCCGTTTCTTTCTCTATGCCTGTTTTTAATTATGTCTGACCATGTCTGGCACTTCTGATCCAAAAGTCTTGTCACTTACTTCGTAAAACAGAATTTGGGAGTCCAACGTACTTCAAAATTTCAGATTCTTTTGACGTACATTTTTACTCTCTCCACATTGGGTCTCAGCCTTCTCAGCCAAGAGTCAAATCTGTTTTGATAGGCGGATTGAGAACACTGCTTTGCACCAAGTCCTGGACTCTTGAAAACTGCCTGTCCACCAGGTGTGGCTTCAGAAGGGGAAACAACCAGAATTTGCATAGGGTCT
>CM060315.1:24474236-24491736 GCA_030674185.1 Monoplex corrugatus | reverse complement strand
ACACACACACACACACACGTACCTACGTACGTACAATTAAGTAGATCGATACCTCGTGAGAACTACCAGATAGGTAGAGAGTGCTTTCCTCTAAGAGTAATGGAACACTAACCAAGCACTTTGCTGAAGTTCCTGGTTTCTGCCTTTCTTGATGGCCCCGACTGTCTGTGTATTTACTATCTACCTGTCTGTCTGTCTACCTGTCTATCTATCTGTCTCTCCAAGAAACTTTCACATCCTTGACATCCCACAGGTTGCAATACCAGGGATTGGCATGTTTGTGTCATGTCCTTGGTACTTTGGTACCTTACTCTGATAGTATCCCCACCTTCTTGGAAATTTTATGCTAGTAATTTCCTCTTTTTTGTCGCTCTCTTTGTTTCTGCCTTGGTCCTTTGCTTTCTTTCATTTCTTCCTATCATTTTCTGCCTTGCTGGTTCATTCATCTCTATGTGCTCGATAAAGTCTTAAGTACTTTCTCTTAGGATTGATAATTGGGTACATGTATTAAGTGCATTTTTGGCTCTAGGGAAATGAGATATGCAGATGCAATTTTAGGTAATTTAGACCTGTTTTAATATATGTTTTAGAGTTCTTAGTTATATTCAAATTTGTGTTCACGTATGGTTTTTTTAAACCCCCTGTGTGATAAATTGGACGGAGTGGTCAACGCCAGGGGCATTTCCTTCGTTTATGTGCACGAATGCATTGATGTGTATACTTAATTTTCTTTTTATTTCCTGTTGAAGTATTGTGTATATTCTACAAGGACTATAGCCCTGATATGGCGCTATGCTTTAAACAACAATAACAATAAAAGTAACCTTTCTCTGGAATGCTCTTCCATCTAATCTTATCTAGGATTCCATCAAAAGACAGCAATCTTCAAGCAAAATTTTGTGTTTTCAGTGAATATATTGTGACTACTGCGTGCCGTGTAAGAGGTTTTACTGACTCAATCTGTGATGTTGTTAAATAATTAGCGTTCCATATTATTGTGACTAATATGTAATGCTGTTAAATAAATTGCTGTTACATGTTACTGTGACTGCTGCACTTTTTTTAATGAGTTTTTTCTTCTTCATTCGATCCATAGTGTTGTTAAATAATTAGCGTTTCGTGTTATTATAACAGTACATTTTATACGTGTGCAGTGTCCTTAAATAATTAGTGTTTCGTTTTATTGAGGCTACCACATTTTATGTAAGGGTTTTTTGCCGGCTCAGTCTATGGTCTTGTTAAATACTGTTCCATATAATTGTAAATAAAGTTTCTGTTGTTTCAGTCTGTAATGTTAAATAATTAGGATTCCATGTTATTGTGACTGCTACATTTCATGTAGGAGGTTTTTTGCTGACTCGGTCTATAATGTTGTTAAACAGTGTTCCAAGTTATGGTTATCTGTTATAACAGTTTACAATCTCTGACGTCAGTAATTTTGTGAATTTATGACCGTAACTTTTGTATTGATAACAACATCAATAGATTAATCATAGTTCTGATGTTTTTATACGTTTTAACGATTTTGTCTCTGTCTCTTTCTGAGTCCATCTTTTTGTCTTCCTGTATATCTTCTCTTCTTTCTCTGTCTGTCTGTCTCTCTTTGTCTCTGTCTCTCTTTGTGTCTGTCTGTCTGTATGTCTCTCTTTGTCTCTGTCTCTTTTTGTCTCTGTCTCTCTTTGTGTCTGTCTGTCTCTCTTTGTCTCTGTCTCTCTTTGTGTCTCTGTCTGTCTCTCTTTCTCCCCCATTTGCTCCGTCTCTGATATTCGGGTTTTGCGTCATTCTGGTATTTTTTGTGCTGTTATAGCATATTCGTATTAGTGTGAACCTCCTGTATGGGTTGGAACTGGATATAAATACAAGCAGTATGTAGCTTATGCCACCACGTTTGGAAATAAATGTTCTTGTTTTTGTCCCTGTGTGTCTGTTAATTGACATGTCTCTGTCAATTGCACACACACGCGCGCGCGCGCGCACACACACACACGCATACACACGCACGCACGCGCGCACAAGCACACGCGTGCACACACACAAAACAAACACACACACACACAAACACACATACATATAGACACGTCTAAAAGCACATATGTGAATAGACGTTAAAAGAAATAACGAACGATATAGATACACATACATACAGACACAGACAGACAAAACAACACACACACCCTACACGCACACACGCACGCACACACACACACACACACACACACACACACACACACACACACATACGGTGGAACCTATATTTTTCCGTCTAATATCACTTATAGTGAAAAGACATTAAATCAAAGAACGAACGAACACACACACGCACGCACTTTGTTTCTCTCTGTCTCTGTCTCTGTGTCTGTCTCTCTTTGTATCTCTCTGTCTCTCTGTGTCTCTGTCTGTCTGTCTGTATGTCTTTCTCTCTGTCTCTGTCTCTCTGTCTCTGTCTCTCTCTCTCTCTCTCTGCTACCCAGCCAGTCCCTCAACCTCCCACTCTGTTGGAAAATGTGTTTCATCGTCGGTGTCTCCTTTTTATAGTCTTTATTTTCCGTGTAATATCATCACATTATCGATTCTGTCTCTTACTGCCTTGTCTTCGTCTGCTAACGAATGATGGGGTTTTGTGTATAAAATTGGAGCATCTACCTTGTAGACCGATCTCTCGAATCCGTATCTGTCTTATGGCATTAAGGAATCATCAACAATATCCAGCTTGTCTGTCTACCTGCTGTCTCTCCAGCCAACCAATTATGTAGCCACGTAAATAGCGAATGACTCGCTCAGTATAAATGCACGAAGAAATAAATCGAAGAAAAACAATCAAACAAACACAAACAAAACAAACAGCAGCAACATCACACATATAGACACACACACACAAACTTACACACACACACATACACACAAACACATGAATACCTGCTCACACATACAGTCACTGACACGCGCAGACACACCACCCACGCACATATCCACACACCAGTACACGCGCACGAGAAAGGAAGTAAGAAACGTGAATGTTGAAGGTTATTAAAATAAAGACAATGGAGCATTCGTCAAGAACAGCGCAGACAGCATACGTTTCACTTTCTCAGGTATTTTCCCTGTAATTAATGTCTCCATGGAAACGTGCGTGCCTCCAGGACAAATTCCCTAAAATTCGAGATGCACTCGTTTTTATCCGAGCTCTATGTTCTTCTTTGTTCCATGCATACATGGAGTTTTAGCTGTTTTTGTCACGATGGCCTTGTGCAACAGCTCTTTGCATCGATTGACTTTTACAGCTACATGCAGACACACCGTTGGCTGCCCATGAGTGTTTCCTTCTTCTTCATGAGTTCTATAAGAGCAACGTTTTCTTTGAAACAGGCAGCCCACCAAAATTGCTTTCGTATAAAGGAAGTAGATTACAGGCCCTTTGGTTTGGCTTGGAGATGGGTTTGGCTTGGCTTGAAGATGGGTTTGGTTTGGCTTGGAGGTGGGTTTGGTTTGGCTTGAAGATGGGTTTGGTTTGGCTTGGAGGTGGGTTTGGTTTGGCTTGAAGATGAGTTTGGTTTCGCTTAAAGATCAACAACAGGGTAGGCATCATGCCTGTGTCATTCTCTGCTTCTGTGTATGCAGCGTGAAGTTATCCTTGGGTATTTATCTCTTGGATTAAAGGTTTATTGTAAATTGATGGACTGTAAGGTTGTATAGAATTTGGTGACATAAAATGAACGAATTCGTTTCGCTTGGGAAAAAATCCTTTGGAACACAGCATCTGAAAGTGAAACAAAAGTATATTTTTGTGCTGATTTTTTTTACTTGTTTATTGACGATGTACGTATTGCCGAATGCTGGAATCGTTTTGAAATACTAAAGAGAAGCGCTGTTTCGTAAATTGTCGTTATGTTGTTTCATTTTCGAGATATCTCTCTCTCTCTCTCTCTCTCTCACTCACACACACACACACACACACACACACACACACACACACACACACACACACACACACACACACACACACACACACACACACACACACACACACACACACACACACAAAGATCTGGAGGCATAAGAAATGACGATTTCTTATGTGGTTTGATGTCTTGGTTTGTTGTTGTTGTTGTTATTTACAAATGACGATAGCTTATGTGGTCTGACTTCTTGGTTTCTTGTTGTTGTTGTTTGTTTGTTGTTTGGTTGTTTGTTGTTGTCTCTGTTTTCCTCTGCGGCTGCTCTGTTACTGCTGTTGTTTACAGACATTCGCGCGCTCTGACGCCTTCTCAGGTAAACAGCTTGCGAACTCAATACGCCTACAATCCGGTTCCAAAATAGAGTTCAACCATTCTGTTTGGAGGCTTGACATTCTGTCACTTTGTCCTTTCTTACCCCGACAGTGATTCGTTGTGGCTGGTTTATCAGAGTATCTTGTACGACAAAAGATCAGCCAGTGATACTTCCCCTGATGAGGTAGTCGCGTTGAGACCACAAGCTCCATTTAGAAGCTTAATTGGCTTTCACAGAATACGAAGCCTCATCTACATTTTTTTCCTTTTTACTCGTTGGTCTGTGAAAGGATTGATCGACTGATTGATTGACCTTATTGATTGGGTTGATTTTTTTTCCGGTTACGAAGAGATGTTTTTTTTTCTGCATGGAATCCAGGCTGCTGTCCATGGGGAAAGCATGTCACCGTAATACGACATCACCCATTTTTACCGTGTGTATGTGTATTATTTTTTACATGTGACACTGCTTTCTGTACATTTTTTTTTACCACGGGCAACACTGTTGTTGCCGTGGGATCTTTAACGTGCGCTGTATGCTTGCTGTATACAGGACCTCGGTTTATCGTCTCATCCGAAAGAGTAGCACCCAGATCGGCACTTAAGCTCTAGTTAAAAGGTGGAGATCTGTGAGAGAAAAATTCCTGTCTTACTAAAAATGGAACCGGGTTTTTGTGTTTTGGCAATGCTTTACCCACTAGGCCACACCCTCCACTGATGGGAAGAGCACATAATGATAGTAACGCGGTCTGTAATGGAATCATTTAATCAGCTGCGGTTGTCACAGCGATGGATTCTAGTTTCGTCCCTGTGCCCTTTGACTCCCTGACGTAAACCCTATCCACCAGCACCCCACATTGTCAACCATGACAGCAGAGCAAACTCTTAACCCTTTCACTTTCTCACGCTATCCACCAGCTTCCTGCCTTAACCCTTTCACTCCCTCATCCTATCCACCAGCTTCCTGAAGGGTTATGTTTTTGCAGCTGGCGGATAGGATGCGGGAGTGAAAGGGTTAGAACTATTTCCCCCTGATACTTGAAACCCCTACCGGACTGAAAACAAGATCTTTCATAGCGCAGATGAACCGAGCTAGTGTCAATGGCCACCTACGGACCTTTGCTGCATTGCAGTAGTCTTCAGGAGAAAGAAAAACTAAGGAGTAGAATTGGGCAGAGATCCAGAGGTACATAATAATAATAATAATAATTACAATATTTATATAGCGCAAAATCTCGACAAAATCAAATCTAAGCGCTGAAACAGACACACACGCACGCACGCACGCACGCACGCACGCACGCACGCAAGCACGCACGCACGCACACACACGCACACACACGCACACACACACACACACACACACACACACGCATGGCTATAAATGGGGAGAAAGAATAAAAGCAATAAAAGCAAGAATAAAAGCAATGGAAAATTATAGAGAGCATATCATATACAATTATATATTATAACAAAGCGATTCCCCTCCGAGCGGAGACAGACTGCAGAGGGGGGTTGAGTGAGGTTAGGATTTTATGCAGAGGAGAAAAGGTGAGTTTTGAGAGCGGACTTGAAGGAGACAAAATTAGGTTGCTGACGGACTGAGAGAGGAAGTTTGTTCCAGGAGAGTGGACCAGAAACAGAGAAGGCTCGTGGACCATAGGTATTGAGCTTAGTGCATGGAAAGCGAAAAGTGAGAGGATCGGAGGCAGAGCGGAGGGTACGTGAGGGAACATAGATCTCAAGTAGGCTTGACAGGTAATCGGGGGCTGCGTTATTGAGGCTTTTGTAGCACATGGTGTCTAGTTTTGTACTGTATGCGCTTTGATACAGGGAGCCAGTGACGTTGTGCCAGGAGAGGAGATATAAGGTCAGCTTTTTTCTTTTTGAGTACAAGGCGTACAGCATTGTTTTGAATGCGCTGTAGGATGTGAATGGTGGAGGCAGGAAGACCAGACAGGAGTGAATTGCAATAGTCAATGCGAGACATTATGAAGGAGAGAACGAGTTTTGCAGTTGTTTCGACAGAGAGATACTTCCTGATCAGGCTTATACGATGGAGATGATAGTAGCAAGATCTGGCAGTTTGAGAAACAAAGTTGTTCATGGAGAGGGTAGAGTCAATGCAGACACCAAGGTTTTTAGCTGAATCAGAAATTGGGACCGATGTTTTACATAATGGGAGAGAAAAGAAGGCAGCTGAGAAAGTTTCTGACGGGTGCCAATGAGGATAGCTTCTGTCTTGTCGTCATTAAGCTGAAGTTTGTTGAACGTCATCCAGTTCTTAATGTCCGAGTAACACTCAGTGGTGCGAGTCAACAGGCGCTGTATATTATCAGGTGAGTCACTGTCTTGAAGTTGGGTGTCATCAGCATAGAAGTGGTGTTTTATAGAGTGGGAGTTGATGATGGTGGACAGGGGGGAGGTATAAAGAGTGAAAAGAACAGGGCCAAGGACAGATCCTTGTGGAACACCACAGGTCAGGTATGCAGGTTGAGAGTAAGTGCCATTGATGAGAACAGTTTGTTTTCTGTTTGATAAATATGAAGTGAACCAGGAGAGAGCAATGTCAGAGATGCCAAAAGTATGATGAAGTCTAGAAAGGAGAATACCATGGTCAATGGTATCAAAGGCTGCAGACAGATCAAGAAGTGTGAGGAGAGAGACTTTGCCAGTATCAGTTGCAAGGAGGAGATTGTTGAGAATGTGTAGTAGGGCAGTTTCAGTGCTATGGCACTGGCGGTAGGCTGACTGGAAAGGATTGAGGAGATTGTTGGCAGACAGGTGAGAGTTCAGCTGGTTGAGGACGACTTTTTCAAGGAGTTTTGACAAGAAAGAGAGATTAGAGATAGGCCGGTAATTTTTCAGTTCATTTGGGTTTAAATTGTGTTTCTTGAGGAGAGGGTGAACAATAGCAGACTTGAAAGAATCTGGGACAGTTCCAGTTTGAAAAGAAGTGTTGATGATGTCAGTGATGAATGGGAGGAGAGTAGGGAGACAGTCGGCGTAGAGAGAACCTGGAAGAGGATCCAGTTCGCAGGTTTTGAACGACATGGATCTGATTGTGTTGAAAATTTCTTCTTGCGAGACTGGGGTAAAAGTAGTAAGAGGTGTGCCAGAGAAGGAAGGGTCAGGTGGGCATGGTTGACAGGGTGTTCTGTCAAGCCTGTCACGAAGAGTGTATTTTGGTGGTGAAATACTTGGAGAATACAGATGGGAGTTCTTCATTTGTATGTTTTGTTGGGAGAGGTAAATCTTTTCGTGTGCCAAGGAGATGATTCATGGTTGTAAAGAGTTCTTTTGAAGAAGAGGCATTCACGATTTTGGTTTGGAAATAGCTTGTTTTTGCAGATGCAATGAGAGTGGATACTTTTGTTTTAGAGGCTTGCAGTTCCTACGGTGGTTCGTTGCTGTTCTCAACGTCGTTCTGGCAACTCGTAGGTGCCTCGCTGTTGCCGCCAAGTTGTACGTACTAGCTCAGGCATTTTCCTCGAACGTCATCAACAGTATGGGAAAAGGAGGCCTGCTTCATTGCAAAACTTTGTCTTCTGTTCATCCCTGTCCAGGTTTGCTCACTCCACTATAAATATCTGGAGTTGTATCTCCAATTCAATCCAGCGCGCTCTTCCATGATCTCTTCAGATTAATGGATGCCAATGCTTGAAACATTCCCGTTTTTTCGTTTGCTTGAATTTTAGACACAGTTTTGTATGCCCATAATGAAAAGGGTCCTTGCTGTGTCAGACGTAAAAGAGATATTTGCGTGCATAGTAAAGTTGCTGTTAATGTTGCTTGTGTTGTGAGAGCGCAAATAAAAAGCAAACAAAGAAGCACGCAAGCAAACAAAAGAAAACATTTTGAATTTTTTGGGTTATGCTGTTTTGTGCAATTTTTTTGGTGGTGAGATCAGTTTTACACGTGGTGAAATGGATGTTTCTTAATATAGACTGTTTGCTTGTTTACTTGCACTTACGTGATGATGTTTTGTTATCAGTTTCTTATGGTCATTGTTATGAACATCTAAGGTGATTGTCTTCCGTAATACTCCATACATATACGGAAGGTTAGTGCTTTTGTTTGTTGATATGGTTTTCCATATCGTAAGTGAGAGAAAAGGTCAGGGCTATGGGACGGTTGTACTTCAAATTTGTACGTGTCATCTTTAGAACTAAGCTGTTCCCTCACGCCCAGCATCACAAGCAAGGAAAACCTGGATAATGAGGAGAGAATTAAGCAAAATGAAAATTGTATATTTAAGTGTTTGGGAGGGACTGGATGTACTTGGTTAAGTCATTCTTCCTGAAAAAATACTGAACACTTTGAGGAAAAATATGAAAACTAATGTACTGTATTCACCTTAAAATGGATGCAGCATTAATAACAGACAAGACGTGAACTAGTTTTGATCATTGGTCTTCAGCAGCACAAAAACACCACATACATACCTTTACAAGACAGAAACAACGCACAGAATTAACTTAGCTTAGTTTTTCAGCCATTGACTAGGAAATGGATGGTGGAGGAAGAGACAAGGGAGGTTATTATCATGATGTAGAGATGTCCTTCTCTACTGCTGGTTGAGTGTCATTGGCTCTGTGTGCGTGCGTGTGTGTGTGTGTGTGTGCGTGTGTGTGTGTGTGTGTGTGCGTGTGTGTGTGAGAGCGTGTGTGTGTGTGTGTGTGTGTGTGTGTGTGTGTGTGCATGTGTGTGTGTGTGTGCGTGTGTGTGTGTGTGTGCGTGTGTGTGTGAGAGCGTGTGTGTGTGAGAGCGTGTGTGTGTGTGTGTGTGTGTGTGTGAGCGTGTGTGTGTGTGAGTGTGTGTGAGCGTGTATGTGTCTGAGCGCGTGAGAGAGACAGAGGGGGAGGGGGAGGAGGAGAGGTGAAGAAAGACAGTCAATAAGAGAAACTGATGAAAAAGGAAGTTCTCTATTAGCGTGATCAGGAGAAAGTGCACTGTAAGGTTTAGATCGTAAATATCAGGTATAAAGGTAAACACAGTACAGTCCTTTTTCATGTTCATATCTCATCTGATTTGCAATCATTCATTTGTTTAATGCTTCGAGGAAAGCTTTCTCATATCGATTACAGCTATGTCCAGACACTGATGGCTTTTACTCATAGTAATTAGTGTGTGGAAACCTTTCTTCTGGTGGCATTCTCATCTGATCTTGACTGGAAGGCTGCCCATGATCTCTGGGATAACATAGCGACTTTGGAAAACGATATTTTAATGCCGGAGATTCTGCTGCAGTGAATTCCTTTCAGTTATTTGGCTGCAGCCACTGCACACACGGATATAGCCACCTCTGTGATTAAGGAGCTCGATATAATCATAGAGCTTCCACAGACCTCGTTAAACATCTTCTGTTGGTCAGATTTTCGTAGACAGCCAGTCAACTTGCAGTAGATCGATTGTATGTGTAAATGGTTGTCATTTTTTTTTTATTTGATGTGGAACTTTTCTGGATTTAGGACTCGTTCTTTTTTAAGCCACGTAATCGTACGTGCGGTGCGAGATCTTTTCTCTTTTAGAGCATTACTACGTTTATTCAGCTTTAAAAAATTTTAAGGAGAGCGATTGAAGATCCTGATTTGGTTTCTTGGCAGCAAAGAAGAAAATGCATGGGTGATGAATTGAGAATATATGTATATATAAAGCCGCCTTAACTGGACAGAAAGGGCCTGTCGATCCCGATCCTGTCTTCTTTTTTCTGTGTTCTCATATAAAGTATTTCAAATCACACATTCAAGCATGCACAGTCTCTTTATGGCTCCCCTCTCTCTGTCTAGTCATTTTGCTTTCTCTGTAGAAAGTGCATCGGAAGGAGATTTTCATCGGAAGGAGATTTTCTATTTGTGTCTGAGGGTTTGTGAGCAGAATGTGCAGCATACATTTGTGAACAGTCGATAATCTATGCATCCGTGTTAACATGGGATCACTAGTTCAGCCCAATGTGACTTCACTTAGCAAAGTCGATGTACAATGTAAAACTGTGATCCAGATTTTAATATATGAAACAACAGATTTTTGTCTTTCTCACAACAGGACATGACCAATTTTCGTTCACATCAAAACACAAAGACACCAGAAACTCACGTATATAGAATGGGAACGCGTATCTAGTTCACAAAACAAAATACACACAGGTACACACACACAGACAAACACACACACACACACACACACACACACACACACACACACACACACACACACACACACACACACACACACACACACACAGGCAGACGCACACACACACACACAGACAGACAGACTCATACACACACACACACACACACGGCCACCCAAGTACGCACACATTACATACACACACACGCACACGCACGCACGCACACACGCAACACGCGCGCAGAGAGAGAGAGAGAGAGAGAGAGAGAGAGAGAGAGAGAGAGAGAGAGAGAGAGAGAGAGAGAGAGAGAGAGAGAGAGAGAGAGAGAGAGAGAAACATGCAACAAACTCGAGCCTTCAATCAAAAGAAAAAGAAAGAGGCTGTAAGCCTGAAGTTAATTATAACAAAACGAACGGCGCACGCATGAAGACAACTCGTGTTTCACATTTTGAGATATTTCCCTGTAGTAAATGAAAGAAACACAAAAAGAACATTAATGAAGATTTCCAAAGAAGAGCAACATTCCTAGGAACCTTTTGATCACCTGGTCTCAACAGGAAAGCCAGAACGAAAAAGAGCACCAGGCAGACGCGGGGAGAAAATATTGTTTCAGAAGAGTGGACGGGGACAGAAAGGGTAGGAGATACGCTTGCGACGACTAAAGATAAGATTCCTGTGGAGGGCCATGGTCACCAACGCCATGCGGCATGGCACATGATGGTGATGGTGATGAATTAATGTGTGCTTTAAAGACAGATTCTTCTAAAGTTAACATTTAAAGGGTTTCATCCTAGCACCGGTTTTTCTGCTTCAATTATTATTCTATACATGAATGGTGACTGTTTTGACTGCCTTTGTCACGAGGACACGATGATGGTTTCGTGATGCAGCTCCAGATCTCATATCGTTTGACATGTACAACCGGACAGATGTATATTGTTTGCCCATCCTTACTGTTGTTTATCATTGGATTTACTTTATTAGCTTTGTGTTTAGACAAAAATAGAAACCTGTCCAAACCGGCTGTACATGAAGCAAGCAGGAAATAAACCATTTATGTGGGTTGAAGATTAGTTACACTGCTGCTTGGTATTTAATATCTGCGAAGATTGTGTGTGTGTCTGATAGTATTAATTATCCTGAAAGGAGAACAACACGCACAGGAAGTGCTGTCATGTGATATGGTCACTGATGGATGTCACTCAGCTAAAGGTGAATTACTCGCCCCACTGAAGCCAGACGTCAAGGATCAAACTAATTTTGTTTCATAGTGAATATTTGAGGGATTGGTTCGTTTGATGCCTTCCAGTAGCTGTGTGGTGGCTGTGTCGGTTTGTCGTTTTGGTGAAGGTCAGTCTACAAATATGGATAAGACCGTAGATGGGAACAAACTGTACATATACGATAGACTGTCTTTTCCTCGCCATTTATGCCGTATCTTTCTTATCATAGCCATTTATGCCGTATCTTTCTTATCATAGCCATTTATGCCGTATCTTTCTTATCATAGCCATTTATGCCGTATCTTTCTTATCATAGCCATTTATGCCGTATCTTTCTTATCATAGCCATTTATGCCGACTGACTTTCTTATCATCGCCATTTATGGCGACTGTCTTTCTTATCATAGCCATTTATGCCGACTGACTTTCTTATCATCGCCATTTATGCCGACTTTCTTATCATAGCTATTTATGCCGACTTTCTTATCATAGCTATTTATGCCGACTTTCTTATCATCGCCATTTATGCCGACTTTCTTATCATAGCTATTTATGCCGTACAATAGTGTAGGACCTGAACTGTTAGAGGCCAAGCGTGAGCGTAGGAAAGCGGAGAAACAATGGCGCACTACTGGACTCACTGTTCATAGACAGATCTTTCAGCTCGCCAGGAACAAAGTGACTAACATTGTTCATCGTACAAAATCAGCATTCTTTTCCTCACAGATTCTTGCATGCACAACAGCTAAGCAGTTATTTGGTGTCACAAACAATATCCTTGGCAAAGTAGACACTTCTCCTCTTCCAACAATTTATTCAGTGCATGAACTTCCTCAGAAATTTGCAGACTTTTTTGCAAGCAAGATTGCTTTGATCCGTGAAAAACTTGATTCTGCTGTTGTTCCCCCTGTTCGTGTACCCGATGACATAGTGTATCGTGGTCCTAATTTGCATGTCTTTAAGCCAGTCACAGAAGAGTTTGTTAAGAAAATGTGTCTGAATTGTAATCCAAAGTCATGTGAACTTGACCCCGTGCCAACAGCTTGTCTCATTGACTGTCTTGATGTTTTGTTACCCCAGATAACTCACGTCATGAATACTTCTCTCTCCTCTGGTTGTTTTCCACCCATCTTTAAGTTAGCAATTGTTCGGCCACTTTTAAAGAAGGCATCATTAGATCGGAACTGTTTAAAGAATTATAGACCCGTTTCTAATCTGTCATTCCTTTCTAAAGTTCTTGAGAAAATCGTTCTTTCCCAACTGTTAGACCACCTCACTCACAACCACCTCCTGAATCCACACCAGTCAGCATACAGGCAGTCACACAGCACTGAAACAGCTCTCCTGAGGATAGTCAACGACATTCTTCTCGGTCTTGACAATGACCGAGTTTCCATTCTTGCTCTCTTAGATCTCTCCGCTGCCTTTGACACTATTGATCATTCTATCCTTCTGTCCAGACTTCAAACTTCTTTTGGCATCTGTGGTTCTGTTCTGAGTTGGTTCCAATCCTATTTAGTCGATCGCACTCAAACTGTCTGTGTGAAGGGTGTTTCTTCTGAACCATCTGTTCTGTCTTCCGGCGTCCCACAAGGGTCTGTTCTGGGACCCATGCTTTTTGTGCTGTATGCGTCACCTGTGTCCGATGTCATCAGTCGTCACGCCATGTCACATGAGAGCTTCGCTGATGATACTCAGGTTCATCAGTCGGCTTCCATTAATGAAATTGATGGGCTGATGGCTCGGACGCAGGGGTGCATTTCAGACCTGAAGGTATGGATGACACAAAATAAACTTCAGCTAAATGATGACAAAACGGAACTCCTCCTAGCTTGCCCCAAAAAATTTCTCAGCCAACCATCTTTGCCCACTTCTCTTGAAATGGGCAATATCACAGTTCCCTTTTCTTCCGCTGTTCGCAGTCTTGGGGTCACTCTTGACCAAACCCTCTCTTTTCAGCAACACATCTCAAATGTTTGTAGAAGTGCTTACTTTGAACTTCGGAAGATTAGCTCTGTCCGCCACCTCCTGTCTGCTGACGCTACTAAAACTCTAGTCTGTGCTTTCATCTTCTCTAAACTTGACTATTGCAACTCTCTTTTGGTTGGACTTCCTAAACATCTCTTACATAGACTTCAACGAATACAGAATAATGCCGCCCGTCTGGTTTGTAGGTCCTCTAAATTTGAACATGTCTCTCCTTTGCTTCACTCACTTCACTGGCTTCCCATCTCAGACAGGATAGATTACAAAATTTCTTCACTGACCTACCATGCTGTCTCTGGCACTGGCCCTGAATACCTCTCTGAACTTGTTCACATTTACACTCCTTCTCGCTCTCTCCGCTCTTCATCTGACACTAGACTTCTCCGCATTCCCTCTGTGAGGACAAAAACTTATGGCCAACGATCTTTCTCTTACCAGGCTCCCACAACGTGGAATACCCTACCAACTCCTCTCAGGCACGCAGAGTCTATTACCTCTTTCAAAACCTCACTCAAAACACATCTGTTCTCGTGCTGACTTCTCCTCTTCGTGGTACTTCTTCTTTATGCTTATGATATTGACAACCTGCGATCGTGTATGTTGTGTGTGTGTGTGTTTGTGTGTGTGTGTGTGTGCGTGCGCGCGCGCGTGCGTGCGTGTGTGTGTGTGTGTGTGTGTGTGTGTGTGTGTGTGTGTGTGTACTTGTAAAGCGCCAGAAGCAATTTTTTTTGGACTGTGCGCTATATAAATGCTCATTATTATTATTATTATTACGAAAGGTCTGTTGTTGTTTCATTGCGTAAGTCAGTGTTTGAACTTGAATATTCTGTGGTTTTTGATGTATCTTCTTACTTGTGTAGCTTTGATGGTGGTTGTTTTCTCATTGTATACGTAGTTGTGAACATTTTTTGTTTTGCGAAATGTAAAGCGCTGGTGAGCATGTTTGCATGGAATATGCGCTATATAAATAAACATTATTATTATTATTATTATTATTATTTATGCCGACTGTCTTTCTTATCATAGCTATTTATGCCTACTATCTTTCTTATCATCGCCATTTATGCCGACTTTCTTATCATAGCTATTTATGCCGACTGTCTTTCTTATCATAGCTATTTATGCCGACTGTCTTTCTTATCATAGCTATTTATGCCGACTGTCTTTCTTATCACAGCCATTTATGCCTACTGTCTTTCTTATCATAACTATTTATGCCTACTGTCTTTCTTATCATAGCTATTTATGGTGACTGTCTTTCTTATCACAGCCATTTATGGCGACTGTCTTTCTTATCATAGCTATTTATGCCTACTGTCTTTCTTATCATAGCTATTTATGCCTACTATCTTTCTTATCACAGCCATTTATGCCTACTGTCTTTCTTATCATAACTATTTATGCCTACTGTCTTTCTTATCATAGCTATTTATGCCTACTGTCTTTCTTATCATAGCTATTTATGCCTACTGTCTTTCTTATCACAGCCATTTATGCCGACTGTCTTTCTTATCACAGCCATTTATGCCGACTGTCTTTCTTATCACAGCCATTTATGCCGACTGTCTTTCTTATCACAGCCATTTATGCCGACTGTCTTTCTTATCATAGCTATTTATGCCGACTGTCTTTCTTATCATAGCCATTTATGCCGACTGTCTTTCTTATCATAGCCATTTATGCCGACTGTCTTTCTTATCATAGCCATTTATGCCTACTGTCTTTCTTATCATAGCTATTTATGCCGACTGTCTTTCTTATCATAGCTATTTATGCCGACTGTCTTTCTTATCATAGCTATTTATGCCGACTGTCTTTCTTATCACAGCCATTTATGCCTACTGTCTTTCTTATCATAACCATTTATGCCTACTGTCTTTCTTATCATAGCTATTTATGGGACTGTCTTTCTTATCACAGCCATTTATGCTACTGTCTTTCTTATCATAGCCATTTATGCCTACTGTCTTTCTTATCATAGCATTTATGCCTACTATCTTTCTTATCACAGCCATTTATGCCTACTGTCTTTCTTATCAAACATTTATGCCGACTGTCTTTCTTATCATAGCTATTTATGCCTACTGTCTTTCTTATCAAGCTATTTATGCCACTGTCTTTCTTATCACAGCCATTTATGCCGACTGTCTTTCTTATCACAGCCATTTATGCCGACTGTCTTTCTTATCACAGCCATTTATGCCGACTGTCTTTCTTATCACAGCCATTTATGCCGACTGTCTTTCTTATCATCAGCCATTTATGCCGACTGTCTTTCTTATCAAGCCATTTATGCCGACTGTCTTTCTTATCACAGCCATTTATGCCGACTGTCTTTCTTATCATAGCCATTTAGCCTACTGTCTTTCTTATCAAGCCATTTATGCCGACTGTCTTTCTTATCACAGCCATTTATGCCGACTGTCTTTCTTATCACAGCCATTTATGCCTACTGTCTTTTTATCACAGCCATTTATGCCGACTGTCTTTCTTATCACAACCGTTTATGCCGACTGTCTTTCTTATCATAGCCATTTATGCCTACTGTCTTTCTTATGACGCCATTTATGCCGACTGTCTTTCTTATCACAGCCATTTATGCCGACTGTCTTTCTTATCATAGCCATTTATGCCACTGTCTTTCTTATCATAGCCATTTATGCCTACTGTCTTTCTTATCACAGCCATTTATGCCGACTGTCTTTCTTATCACAGCCATTTATGCCGACTGTCTTTCTTATCACAGCCATTTATGCCTACTGTCTTTCTTATCACACCGTTATGCCACTGTCTTTCTTATCAAGCCATTTATGCCTACTGTCTTTCTTATAGCCATGTATGCCTACTGTCTTTCTTATCATAGCCATTTATGCCGACTGTCTTTCTTATCATCAGCCATTTATGCCTACTGTCTTTCTTATCAAGCCATTTATGCCTACTGTCTTTCTTATCATAGCCATTTATGCCGACTGTCTTTCTTATCACAGCCATTTATGCCGACTGTCTTTCTTATCACAGCCATTTATGCCTACTGTCTTTCTTATCATAGCCATTATGCCTACTGTCTTTCTTACCGAGCCATTTATGCCTACTGTCTTTCTTATCACAGCCATTTATGCCTACTGTCTTTCTTATCAAGCCATTTATGCCTGACTGTCTTTCTTATCATAGCCATTTATGCCTACTGTCTTTCTTATCACAGCCATTTATGCCGCAGATGCATTTCTTTAACTGATTGACATGACAACGATATAAACTGATTGACATGTACAATACTACATGCAGACACCAGTTATTACCCTTGGTTTTATAACTGTTCAATGAGTTTTATTCCAGGCACTTCTTCTTTCTCGAAGATAACACACTCACACTGACTTCATGGTTATAAGGCAAGTAGTTTAAAGGCCATTGTCTGTCAGGGCGATGAGGCGATGTACAAGTAGTAAGTATTATCAGTAATTGTAACTATTGTCTTGAAGGTGAGTAACACGACTTAGTTTTATACGCTAGCATAGAGACTGTGTCTGTCTGACAATACTAATCACTCTTGTGGGGAAACACACACAGGAACTGCTGTCATATGATATAGCCACTGATGTGTGTGTGTCGTTCAGCCAAAGGTAAATTGTTCTGCCCACTCAAGTCGCAGATCAGAGATTGTTTTGAAATTTTCTCTCAGGGAGTGGTTCCTCTGATGGCTTCTGTCAGCCGTACAGTTGGTGTCTTGTTGAGAGTCTATAATTATATGGATAGGGATATATTTACAGAGATGGACAGTTTGAGCACACGTCATAGACTGTTAAGACAGCACAAATCTTTGTGCGTTTGTAACACTGCTCTAACCCTTGTTGTAAGGGGCTGTTGGCCTTAAACAATAAATTTTGTGTTCG
>CM060315.1:24451736-24469236 GCA_030674185.1 Monoplex corrugatus | reverse complement strand
TGTGTGTCAAATTTCTCTTACGAAGAGCCTAGATTATGTCATATCGACGGCCGAAGAGAGAGGTATGCACTGTGTTTGTGTATGCGGTGCCTCTCTCTGTCTTTGTGTCTGTGTCCGAAATGTGTCAGCAAGATTTTCTCAGCTTTGTACAGACGAGTCTTTAACGAGTATGGCCCGAAGCTGTAGACCTTTGAGGAGTCATGACTGCATGAATTTGGAGATCATGGCGCCAAGGTCAAGGTCGGAGGGGCCTAAAAATATATATATTTTTTCGTAAAGTTATGTGAACAACACTTCCTTAGAAACATCTTGGAACATTAAAGTCTGCTTATACTTACAGTCCACCATTGTCCTCGTTCTCTGAATTCATTTGTCTTCTTTTCAGGTCACATGACTTGAAAATTACAAGTCTGACTGCCTACTGGGCAGCTAAAATTTCATGAATTATTTTTTAAAGCTCTTATTATTGGATCGTTTGATTTTTGGTAAAATCATTGTACGCATGCAGAACATCTGTAACGTTGTTACAAAAACGGTCAAGTCATATAGATAAACCTCCTTTTATCATATTTGTTTTTCCATGTGATTTTTCGAAAACCAACATTACCTTTAAAGATTCAAAGAACATATCGCTTTCATGTGAATTTAGTAATGCCTTGAGTCAGACCCACCACTGCCGAAATTTGGATGATTTTTTAGTACATTTCCAAAGACAAAACTCCAAGATTGTTGAAATATATAAATTTTATTATAACTCCAACACTTATCCGCCAAAAGTGAGTAAATTTGGTTAGTAAGGTTGAATGCTGGCGTTAACAAATACGTTAAAATTTCAGATTTCGACTTATTTTCAAGGTCACGTTTACTATTGTTACCATCAACGAGACATAAAGGGACGAATATCGATATGGCTTGACCATCCTATATCCTCTTGTTTATATTATCCAGGCATATCCATTTTCCAACATTTTTTCTTTTTTCTTTTTGTATCATTATTATTTCAAAATCCTTTTCAATTTTATGATTTCCTGCCAGAGCTGTGCATTCTTTTTCTCTATAGATTTACATCGATGAGGAAAGACTTAGTTGTCGATCCAGTATTACGGATATACATGACTATTCGATAAACAGTGATTTTGCCCAATCTCATAAACATACATTTTACCCCAAAATATAAATAGTTATGCTGCCTTATAGCTTATTCAGCAAAGAAAACAAGCGAGACAGTCTTGATGGAGGCAGACACAAGAAGATCATTCATAAGGAAGATTAGGAAAAGACAGGCAACGTTTGTAGGCCATTTTATGAGGAAAGGGGAATTGGAGCACCTGATCACAACAGGAAAGCTGGAGGGAAAGAGGGCGCCAGGTAGACCCAGGGAGAAGATATTGGACGGACTTGCAGGGTGGCTGAAGACGAAGAGGTGGAAGAGGTGTTTGAGGCAACAAGAGATAGAAACAGATGAAGGCCATGATCGCCAACGCCATGTGGCAAGGCACCTGATGATGATGATGACAGCTTATATTCATTTTAAGTAGTAGGATCAGGAACATTAGTATGGAAAAATGACCTCATCAGCAAACTGTTCTCTAATTGTTCAAAGGTCTAATCATAGCACTCATGCATAAATAAGAAGACGCAGGATGTGTGATGTCATGCTTTTTTGCACGTCAGACATCGTATGTGGCATAATGCATTTTGCATGTCATACTTCATACAAACAGTACGAGTGGCGTAATATTTACAACACAAGCATTGATACTGTCCCGGTGCGATAAAGACAAATGCTTTCTTGTCCACAGTCCTTTTCCTCGACAAATTATTATGAGGCGATATGTACAGGTTGTAATTACGGACAGTTTTGTTTCATTTGAAGAACATGGGAAAATTCACGAACAGACAGACGTACAAGTAAATGTTTGCAAGCTGTAATTGATGATATATATAAATTAACAATCAAAATGAATGAACGTACGTGTTAATATACGCTGTTATCTCTTTTAAAAGAAAAAGAATTAAGGACTGATATGACATCCGCCTTTCTCTCTCTCTCTCTCTCTCTCTCTCTCTCTCTCTCACACACACACACACACATGCACGCACGCACATATGGTAGACAGACCCAAGCTGCAAATGAAAAGGCAAACCACGTTCTCACTAACAATCACTTATAAATAAAGCGGGTAGAAGGAAATACCGGTGGAAATGAACTTGTCAGCGTAAACCAGAATTTGAGCTCACCACTTCTCATTCATAAACAAACGGATGGTTTTTGAGCCGGCCATAGTTCTGTCGGTTCACACATACCAGCTTTTACCTGGTCTGACTCTGAGATCTCAAGCAGAGAAGCAAAAAGAGCAAAGTGGATTCATATGTAACGGAAGGAAGACATGCACAGCCTACATTCTGATGCTAAGGTTACCCATTGTGTTTGTGAACGTGTCCATGTGGTTGTATTTGTTTGTAAGGAGTTTGTTGAAAAGTGATCCTGTGAGGTTTGTATTTGTTTGTAAGGTGTTTGTTGAAAAGTGTCCTGTGAGGTTTGTATTTGTTTGTAAGGTGTTTGTTGAAAAGGGATCCAAAGCAATCGAACAAATCCATACGCGCTCCACAAACATCTGCCAGCATGGCAAATGCCTTGATCCGGCGCAAAACCTTGTGCGCTGTCAGTGTCTTGATATGGGGATGGGGTGGGAAGGAGACTCGAGAAGCACAGATTGCCTCCAGTTGGTTGGAGCATTAATGTGGGCTAGTTGGTAGATCCATGGACTCACGATCCGATATCTGTATCTTGAGTTCAATCCAGCCGCTAACATCAAAAACTGGCCTGCTTCGCTGCCCATCTTCATGTTTCCATGTGGTGTCAGTCAGTGTAGTGTTTGATAGGTCCCTGCTCCCCTTCCCAGACCTTGCTAGCGCATAGAGTTTTGTGCAGGCTCAGGAAATCTGTCAGGTAATTGCTGGCGGATTTAGATGGAGCGCGCATGGAGTTGTCCGAGCGTGGTGACTCTGTCTTGAAATAACTCCAATAACTCCAATAACTGTGCGCAGTAAACAAGCAGATCTGTATGTCGTTGGCTTGCACGGAAAGCCAGATATGCGTTGCAATCTGTAGAGCTTAAAGTCCTGTCACTCTCAGACTATGCGAAGACTAGCCATAAAAATATTGCTAAAAGAAGCTTTGAAACATTGTGGCTCTCTCGCCTGACGTATTGTGGCTCTCTCGCTTGATGGACTGAGCCCCTGAGACGGGCAGAGGAGGAGGAGGAGGAGAGAGAGTCAGATTCCTTCTGTTCTGAATGGATTGAACAGAACCTCCAATCGAGATACGATAACTTGAAGTCCACATGTGGGGTCTTCAGTTCACGACTCTATCAAAAAAAGCCGACCTCACATGGACCTCACATGGCTGATAGAAGCCATCACAGGAACCAGTCGCAGAGACATTTCTTATAAATCGAGGCACTTTGATTTGTGATATCTGCACCTAGTGGACAGACTGACACCTTCGGCTGAATGGTCTTATATTGTCTACAGGACTGTGTGCGTGAAACAGGTATATTTCATGGTTTGTGTAGGTCCAGGGACATTGTTCCATTTCATACACATTTCTTTTTGTTACAATGGATTTGCCATTTGAAACTCGGGCTGCTCTTAACGCTGAGAACACGTCACCGCAGTGCAGCGTCAACCAATCTTTTGATAAAGACTAAAAAGGCAAGACGGCTAACTAACTGGCTTTCAAGGGGAGGCACCTAGGGAGGGACCTGGGAAATAAACCTATCTCTCCAATGGGTTATCCCAGGACAGCCGAGCATATGACCTGCTCTTCACGATTTTCTTTTACTGTGAGATCTTCAGCGTGCCCAACCAGGAGGCACATGGGTCCACATGGGTCCTGCTTGTTTTTCATCCCCTTCCTCAGGACTGGACGTTACTTTGATTTTCCCGTTGGACTGAGGAGAAAACTCCATTCCTCAGCGGGGAACGAACCCGGGAACGTCGGGTTTAATTACTGACAGGCGAACGTCTGAACCATTCTGCCACGTTTCTCCCTTTGTAAATTTATATTTGAATAGTTTAAATCCCCTATCGATGTATGTCTGTTAAGTTTGTGTCTGTGCTTATTAATAGTCTGCGACTGCATAAATCAATTTCTGTGTGAATCAGTAAAGTACTATTTGATTTGAATTGAATTGAATCATGCCCGCGGATTTGTATATATTTGGAACCTAGCACAATCGAGCCCCTGTTCATCATCCAACGCGCTATCACGGCTTTAGGGGTGAAGTTGGTGTGTGAGTGTATGAAGTGGTCCAAAAGAAGGGGTGGGCAGACATGGGACTATCTGGAGCTGCCTACACCAACGGAAATAGGTTGTGGTTGGCTACGTCATTTCTGGTTGCCATCGTGATTTGTTTGTCTGCTGTCACCACTTTGTGTGCTGTATGCAGCATAGCTGTAGTTTTAAGGCTGTTCCGTAGGGTACTGAAGAGAGCTATCAGTGCAGTTTAAGATCTTAAAAAATATCTTTTACGTGAGCCGTTGATGGTATTATATCGCTTTGAGGAAAGAAGGGGCGGCGGCATCTTCCAAAGAGCCAGTCAGAGCCCGGTGTAGGCAGCTCCAGATAGTCGCATGTGGTGGGCATGGGCTCGTAAGTCAACACTTGACTTGCTAATTGGTTCTCTGTCCGCCTGTCTCTGGCAGTTCCTCGGCTCAATGTTCACTCGGTGTTCACTACAATATGTTTAGCCGCAGGGATGGTCTGAGGTCTTCTTCATCTTTTGACCTATTTCCCCATCCCTTTCTTTCTGTTTACCAAGTCCTAGCTTCTCCTCCATACCTGCATGTTTCTTTCTTTTTCTTTCTTTCTTTCGTTCTTTTTTCTTTCTTTCTTTCTTTCTTTCTTTCTGTCTGTCTGTCTGTCTGTCTGTCTTTCTTTCTTTCTTTTCTTTCTTTCTTTCTTTCTTCCTTCCTTTTCAGACTTCATTAACAAGACGAGACGGGTAGGATATTGTAACTAACCTCGTTTCTTCACATTTCTAAGCTGTTGTTGACAGTGATTATGTTTTTTTGTTTTGGGGGTTTTAACTTTTTTTATTTTAACATGCGTGTATGCACGTTGTTTTGCCCACACTGTACAGGCGGTATGATAATAAGAACAGTAATAATGAGGACAATTTCTATGGTGCGTATATTCTGATTATCTTGGCTACTGGGTGCTTTACAAATAAGCACATTAAGGTCGAACACAGATACACAGAGGCACACAGACACACAGAGACACACATGCACACAGATTTATGCATCTCCCCCACACACAAACCACCCACACAGCTATGCAGTTACATACACGCACACACGCGTGCGCGCGCGCGCACGCACACACACACACATACACACAAACCACACACACACACACACACACACACACACACACACACACACACACACAACACACACACATCACACCACACATACAACACACACACCTCACACACACAAACACACACACACACACACACACACACACACACACACACACACACACACACACACACTCCACACACACATACACACACACTCACAACGCACTCGCAAACACACACCACCACACGCATGCATGCACGCACGCATACAGACACACACAGACCCCCCCCCCCCCCAGATGCATACACACAAACAGACCACACATTACCATACACACAGACATGCACGCGCGCGCGCACACACATAAAGTACACATACATACGCATATATATAAACACACAGCACACGCACTCACGCGCGCGCGCGCGCGCGCACACACACACACACACACACACACACACACACACACACACACACACACACACACACACACACACACCCTTCTAAAAGCACATATGTGAATAGATGTTAAAAGAAAAAAAGGCACAAACACACACACACATCCCACGTAAATTTTCATACAGAAGGAATGGAACATTTCAGAGAATAAACAAGACGGTTTTAAAGCTGTATTTTATGGAACGATGAAATGTTATATGAACAACATTTTGAGCGCATGTCTCACTTTTTCGGTATTCCCTATAATTAATGTCTCCATGGAAACGGGCATACCTCCAGGACACATTCTCTTTAAAGTTAACATTTAAAGGGTTTCATCCCAGCACTGCGGTTTTTGTTTCGTGCACGTATTGTGCCTTGACTGTCTTTGTCATGATAACCCTGTGCGGGAGCTCCAGACAGTGCATCGATTGACATTTACAACCAGATACGGACACATCGTTTCTTATCCTTTTTTTTTTTTTCGTTCGTTATATTACTGCTGCAACATTTCTTAAAAAATAAAAAGAAAAGAAAAACGTACCGAAATTGGCTTCGTACGAAGCCAGCATGCTGTTTGGCTGGGTGATTAGTTACGCAGCTGCTTTGTGTGCACTAGCTGAGGAGGGTGTATCCATTGGACTCTGTTCATTATAACCCAAAAGGAAGACAGACACAGGAGCTGCCTGCCATCAAACCACGTAGCCACTGAAAGAGATGTGTGTGCCATTCAGCCAAAGGTGAACTAGTCTGTCCACTAGGAGCTTCAGTTTCAATTCCAGTTTCAGTTTTTCAAGATGACGTCTCCACGCTCGGAATGAATCCCATATACACTGACGTCACGGGTGCCTTATGATGGTGATCATGGCACAAGCCTTAACCCTATGACTCCCGCACCCTGTCCATCAGCACCCAGCATGCCGATCATGCTAACGAAGCAAAAACTTAACCATTGATTCCCTCACCCTGTCCACCAGCTTCCTGAAGGAAGCTGTGGATAGGTAAAGGAGTCAGACGGTTAAGGTTTTTCAATTGGTGGACAGGGTGCAGGAGTCAAAAGGTTAATCCTGCACATAAACCCATGTGCTGGCTATAGAAAAATCTGGCCAGCTCAGGGTTGAGCCCCCCCCCCCCCCCCCCGAGTTATGAACATAACACTCTGAGGCAATGGGCCACTTGGCCACTAGCAACAGACATCAAAGATCAGAGTACCTCTTTCAGAACAAATGTCTCTGAGATTGGTTCTTCTGATGTCCTCCACCAGCCATGTGAGGCCTACATCGATTTGTCTTGGTTTCAGGAGGATCATTGTATGAGCACTGCTAGACGATTCTCAACAAGTCATATTGTGAACACACATGATACGTATCAAGTTGACATAAAGTTTAGCTTTTGATTACGTATTTTCTCATAGTATTTTTTTTTACTGGAGTTTTTGGGTACGTTATTGCATATAATTAACTTAAAAAGAATTGTGATATTTCAGTAACGTTACGAGTAGTTAGTAAGTTTTATACAAGATATAGGAAATGGAATTTTAAAATACGTTATTGGTTACACATCATTAAAAATGTAATGTTTCGTTTATGTTACAGGTGGGCAGTATGGTTTATACAAGAAACCCTTTCCTTCATATTTTTTAAAAAGATTAGGTGTTATTCTTTTCTCAGTCCCCCTTGAGGTAAACATAAACTCGTATAATCAACTTGAGGTGATGCTGTTTGTCTGTGCTTGTATACGTCTCTCTGTTTTCTGTGTCTGTTGTAATGATTTTATCGTCAGATTTATCTGGTGTGTATGAATGTGGAGTTATGTTTCATGAAAAGAGTCCCCCATGTGCTACAGTAGCCGATTTCTTTTTCGCACCATATCTCTTTTTAGGGATGAATTGTCATATTGTGAGTAGATAAGGTCGAGACCTCAAGGGTAAAATGCATTTTCAGTCTCATTTGTCAGACCGTCATACCTCTTTCTCCGCTATGTTCAAATGACAGTGCACCTTTGTTTGGTACGGGGTGTTCTGATATTCAGTTGTTCTTGTAAGGGGTGAGGTTTTAATCTTCCCCCTTTTTTTCAATAGTCAAACACCACATCACAACAGAAACCTCAACATCCATCCCTCCACGCCAACCCCTCCACACACCAGCACTATGTGTACATGGTGGGTGCAGTATGCGTGGGTATTGTGTGTGTATGTATATGATGTGTGTGTGTGTGTGTGTGTGTGGGGTGTGTGTGTGTGTGTGTGTGTGTGTGTGTGTGTGTGTGTGTGTGTGTGTTTGCACAGGGTGGATAAGTGAACTGAATATTATTAATCAGTCAGTTTACAAGAGGACACGAGGACGATCTTGTGATGGAAACAGCGTTTATACCAGTCAGAACGATATGTGGATGCCACTACTTTTTTTTCCACCAATGATCACCTTGCGACAGGTTTCTTTCTGGTGGCAAGTTTTATTCTGACCACACACAACGGTCTTTAGCATTGAGGGATATCTATTACTGGAAATTCCAACCATATACTTCTGGCTCCAGACACGTGGCACGCGCAGATTGTCGCCTTTCTGTTTGAAAACGAAACCTTGCTCAGAAGCCTGAGATAAATGAACCCGAAACTGGCTTCATTAACTCGTTTTTTTTTTATTTATCGATTGTCCAAAGTTAGCCAGCCAGCTTGTGGCAGATCGATGGCACGTGTAAATTGCGTTTTCTTTTTAGTTGAACGTGGAATGTTATTTGTTTTAGAGCTGTCCTTTTTCAGAAAATATGAATACGATACTGAAAGCCTATTTCTGTGAATAGCTTATGCCGATCATGCAGCATTTTAAGAGTGAATGCAGAATATTGATTTCTTTTGAGTAGAAAATATGCTGGCAATTATTGGAATGGAAAAAAAACGAATGGTAAAGACGTGACTGAATAGTAATCATAGGGGCTCATTGAGCTCCATCTAATCTTTTGTACATATACTTTGTGGATTCTGATCCTGAGTAGTGCAAATCACTTGCACGTGAAATATGTCTGTGTGTCCATATCTCTGTGTGTCTATCTGTAGGTCTGTGTGTGTGTGTGTGTGTGTGTGTGTGTGTGTGTGTGTGTGTGTGTGTGTGTGTGTGTGTGTGTGTGTGTGTGTGTGTGTGTGTCCTTCCCTCCCTTCCCCTCTGTCTCTTTCTGTCTGTGTTTGTCTGTCTCTGTATCTGTCTCTGTCTCTTTTTGTCTGTCTCTCTGTCTCTGTCAATGTCTCTCTATGTCTCTCTCTCTCTCAGTCTCCGATTTTAAGAGAAATTGCTCGGTATCTTATTTCTCCTGCTTACTGACAGTGTACAGCAATAAACATTAAACAAATAGGGATTTGTGACTTTGCTTTTAAGATGGAGATTGGTCTGTTTCAAAGTGTTGTTTTGCAGATAATGCCCAGATAAGACAAAAGATGTGGTTCAATATCGATATTATTTTTAAAATTCATTTTGTTGCTGCTGTTGGTTTTTATTAATTACGTACAGTGACGTCTTGATGGCTAACTTCAGTAGCAAATGGAAACCACCACCGATGCAATACGATGTCAAAATAACATTCAGCTATTTTGTTTCGTCATCTGATATCTTGTCACTTAGACGTGTATTTTGTTTGTCTATATTGTTTTGTGTCCTTGCGTCTATTTGCTTGTTTGTTTGGTCTATTTGCTTGTTTGTTTGGTCTATTTGTTTGTTTGCTTGTTTGTTTATTTAATAGTGATCCATCAAAGCTGCGAATAAAGCTTTATTAGATGATTATACAAGAGAGGAGATTTAAATTAAAACAAACAAACAAACAAACAAACAAACAAACAAACAAACAAACAAACAAACAAACAAAACAACAAAACCACTGAGGAGGCGGGTGTGTCGAGATATCAAAGGACAACAGAATCCTACTGAAGCTTAATTGGCACTCAAAACAAAGCGTAAAACCTGACGCAGATTTATTGGTATGAGATAAAAACCTGTGAGAAGAGTATAAAATTTTAAGGGATAAAAAAACAACAAACAAACAAAAAAACATTGCTCAGTTGTGGTCCTTTCGTCAATAGACCCAAGATCCAGTGCCATTAGATATATAGCTGTGCTCTAAACTGATGACTGAAACAATTCGATATCTCTTCAAATTGCTTCATTTCAGACATAATTGGTTACCTCCATGATATGTCAGATAAATACCAGTGTTTCTTCCGACGTCAACGAGAAGTTTACAAACAAGGAATTTATTAACGGTCGTGTTGCGAAAGCAAACAGACAAACAACAAACACAAGAAGAGTAATCAAAGAAACACAACACACAAGCAAGTTAACATCTTTTTTTTTCCTGTATCGTTATTGTAGTTTTGATTTTGTCTGTCGCAAGAGTTTTGTTTATGTGTGGGTGGTGTTGGTGTGGGGTTTCTTGAACGTAAGTATTTGTTTGTTTCAGCTGATCTGACGTCGTTTTGTAAGTTGTTGTGGTCATTAAAAAGACAGAAGAGATTCTTTTTTGTTGTTGATAGCGTTAAGCAGGGTTGTGTTGTACATGAGTTAAAAGGCTGAAAGTATGAGATTGGACATTATTTATTGTATAATTATAATTATCGGCTGTAAAAGTATTCAGTTATAAACACATTTTGTCAGTCCTTATTCAGTTGTAAACATATTTTGTCAGTCCTTAGTTAACGAGCTTGAATGATGAAAATCTAGAAAATCAGAAGCAAAATTTCGTGAAATAGATATGTACGAATCACGTACATTCAGGGGATGTAATCAGTCAGTAAATCAGGAGAAAAAGGAGGATAGAAAGCTGTACTTGCTTCAGTAGGAATCATGTCTGGGTGCTCCTGCAGTTAACAATCCATGATTACCTTGTGTCAACCTTTCTGATGGCATTGCCTCTGAGCTTCACCAGGAGACTACTTGTAAGCTTTGAGCACACACACTGACTGTTTTAGAAAGGATCTTTAGTAGGAGGGAAGGGGTTATTGGTGGTGATTTTATATACTGCAGGAAATTCCAGCCATCAGTCTGGTTGCAGATACTGCGCACGAGCAGACAGTCGTGGTTTTTTCTTCTTCTTCGCATTCTTCTTCTTCTTCTTCCTCCTCCTCCTTTTCCTCTTCTTCTTCGCATTCTTCTTCTTTCTTTTTTTTTTCTATTTTGAAAACGACTCTTTCTTCAGGAACCCAATATGAGCATCCAATGGCATCATTTACCATTTCTATTGTCTGACTATTTACAGGCAGCCAGTCATCTTGTACGAGGGTTGTTCAATTTAAGATGACACTAGGCTTGCCGTTTGAAAACGAAGCAACGCACAGAAAAATGTTTATACCAAACACAACTTTAAAGTTTACCTGATTAGCATGCAGAAAATAAAGTTGACATCATGACGCAACTCGGAGTATGACGTAATTACAAATGTGTTTCAAATAGCTGAGCCTGAAAAAAATGGACGTCACCAATGAGCAATTTCGTTTCTACACTTTCACAAGGCTACAACTTGGTGACGATTGTAGGAAGATACACGCAGATTTGCAAGCTGTTTACGGAACGGATTGTGTGTCTTACCGCACAGTTTGCAGGTGGGTCAAACAATTAGGAGCAGGTAGAGTGCCATCTGATTGGGGTAATCGTGCAGAGCGAGCTTTACCAGCTCGGAACGAACAAAACATTGCATATGTGAAAAGACTGATAGAGGAGGATCCACATTCGACTGTGCGGGAATTAAGCGAGGCATGTGAGCTTTCAATTGGCACCATTAACAACATTCTGCACAAAGACCTTCACATGAGAAAACTGGCTGCAAGATGGGTGCCACATCTCTTAAGTGATGATCAGAAGCAGCAGCGGGTGGCATGTTCACGCAAACTGCTCGATGAGTTTGAGCCCAACGGGCCAAAACGACTGTGTGACTTAGTGACGGGAGATGGGAGTTGGCTCACATTCTAGGCATCCCCAACAAACGCTGCAACCGCATGTGGGTTGGCCCTGACGGAGACCGACCAGTTGTTCTTCGCCCAGGATTCCAGAGTCGCAAGCGACTGTTTTCTATTTTTTTCAACACGCAAGGCCTTGTGGCAATTGACATTTTGCCTGAGAAATCAACAATCACTGCCTCCTACTATACCCAAGTTGTGCTCCCCAAAGTTGTAGGAAAAATCCATGAGCAGCGCCCAACCGTCGGCACCCAGAGGACCCTTCTTCTGCATGACAATGCCAGTGCCCATAAGGCGAAGGTCACCACAACCTTCCTGAGCGAGCAAGGGATCCAAGTTTTGGACCACCCACCCTACAGCCCCGACTTGGCCCCATGCGACTTCAGCTGGCTGTTCCCTGTTCTGAAGGAAAAGCTCGCTGGGCGTAAGTTTGACCGGGTACAAGACCTCGCCAAAGCCGTAAGATCAGAGTTGTCTGGTCTGCCTAAAACCGACTATCAGAGGGCGCTTGAGAATTGGCGTAGGAGGCTTGAACTTTGCATCCTAGCCAACGGAGAATACTTCGAGGGGATGAAAAAGTTTCAAGTTGCTGAGATGAGAGGTACGTTTTTTAAGGGGGTGGTGACATCTTAAATTGAACAACCCTCGTAGATGGATCGATGGGAGGTATAAGTTCTTCATTTGCACGTTGAGCACTTCCTGTTTCAGGACTGATATATTTTGCCTAAAATGACGAATAAAATGTAAAATCGTACCTGTGAATTGCTTTTTTCATTTGAACATGAAACTCTTCTTGTTTAGGATTGACCTTTTTCCGTTGGAAGGATAAAATTAATAAACTTATTCTCTGTGAGCGGCGTATTATTTTCACGCAGCTCTTCTGAAAGAGTGGAAAATCTTAATTTGATTTCTTGTTGGTAAGGCTAAGAAAATAGACGCTTCAGCAGTTTTTGGGTAAAGAATGAGTAAGTAGAGTTGGGTAGATTGAACGTTTAGCACGTGACTGGGTAGTGATCGGAAGAGTACGGGTAAAGTGGTAAAGCATTGAAATAACGAAATCACAGCAAGCAGGATGGCATTGCAAGCAAAGCAAAATTAAGTTCTTGGGAATAGACTGGATTAATGGTTGTCAAATATACAGAAAAAAAGAAAGTTTTTCATTGTAGAATGTGAGAGAGTGTTAAAGGAGTTATGTCAGAGAAGGACAAAATGTAACAGTGAGGTGCACTATCTCCAACATATGCACGCCTCTCCACGATCCAATACACCATTACGATCTTCAGGGTGATGCTGGCATGTGTATAAGTGGTCCAGAAATAGGTAGGCGAGTCCTGTCAGTCAGTGTTGACTTGCTAATTGACCCTCGGTCAGCTTGTCTCCGTTAGTTTCTGTGCTCATTGTTCTCTAACGTAGGTCAAGTACCAGTGAGTGCCTGATGCCATTTCATGCCAATCACTATTTCTCAATCCCCTTTTTTTCACTTTACCCAGTCTCAGCTGTATGTTCATTCAGTCACTTGTGTGCACTTTCCTCCCATAACAACAACAACAACAACAACAACAACAACAACGACGACGACGACGACGACGACGACGATGACGACGATGACGATGATGATGATACTACTACTACTACTACTAATTATAATAGTAATAATAATGATGATGACAATGATGACAGACTATTTGTACGGCGCCAAATCTTGATATATACGTGTATATAAATCAAATCAAAGGGCACACTCCCATCATTCATCAGAGCACCACCTCACAACGACAAAAACTCAATGGTACAAAACACACACAGACCAGGAGGGTGAAAATGAGCAGGGAACAGGACAAGAGGTTAGACGTGTAGAGGGGTAAATCACTGCTGGATAAAGAGATACGTCTTCAAGTTAGACTTGAAGGAAGACAGAATATGTGACTGTCAAATAGACAGGGGAAGCTCGTTCCAGTTGTGTGGACCAGACACAGAAAAGAGCACCGATCGACTGTGAAGCATCTGTATTGTAAACAAGTAGTATCAGAAGCAGAATGAAGAGATCAGGCAGGAGTGTACATTCGGAGGTAGTCACAAAGGTACATCTTTATTCGTATATTTCTCTTTAGCATTCAGATTTTTTTCTCGGATGCTAAGGCACATTGTTTTCTTCAAGCTATGCAGTCGTTATCATCATCATGTGCCCTGCCGCATGGCGTTGGCGGCCATGGCCCTCCATATGCATCTATCCCATGTCGCAGCAAGCACATCTTCCATCCTCTCTGTCCTCAGCCTCCCTGCAAGTCCGTCCAGTATTTTCTCTCTGGGTCTACCTGGTGTTCTCTTTCCCTCCAGCTTTCCTGTTGTGCCCAGGTGCTCTAATTCCCCTTTCCTCATAAAATGTCCTATAAATGTTGTCTTTTCCTAATCTTCCTTATCAATGATCATCTTGTGTCTGCCTCCATCAAGACTGTCTCGTTTGTTTTCTTTGCTGTCCATGGAACTCTCAACATTCTTCTTCGAAACGACATCTCGGCTGCCTCAATCTTGTTCTGGCTTTGCTTGTTGACTGTCCACGCCTCACAACCGTGTAACAGTATTGGTTCAATATAATACTCAAGAACTCTCTTCCTGATGTTAGTTGATAGGCATTTGTTGGTAAAACTGTCTCGTTTGTTTTCTTTGCTGTCCATGGGGCTATGAACGTGGTGGTTATGTTGCTGCATAATCTGCATACTCTGTCTTTGGTGGGCGCGCATTCTGGATGTTTTCAAAAATTATCCAGTTAACTGACATAACTTCAGGGGTCTTTACTGCGCATATTATACATTCTGCATGCGTACATACGTGAAGACGGTTCAGGCACTGGCAAGTCTGCCCTCATGTTGATCGAGGAAATCGGAAAAAAATCTCCACCATTTGCCCCGCAGGCAGAGGTCTTTAGGCGGATCGAACTCAGTTGAAAGTCCCACGTTTATCTACGTGATTACTGTGCTCGTCATTCCCCATTTCAACCTCAGAAAAAGGAGTAGGAAAAGACTTGGGCAAGCTATACTAACACCGTTCATTTTCCTCAGAAAGAAAGAAAGTAAAAGAAAGACAGAAAGAATGAAAAAAAGAAAGAAAGAAGAACAAACGAAAGATGGACTGTCTTTCTCACGATGTTCCTGTATATTTGTGTGTATACACACACAAACGCATACAGACACACACACACACACACACACACACACACACACACACACACACACACACATACACACACACACACACACACACACACACACAACAACAACAACACACACACACACACACACACACACACACACACACACACACACAACAACAACAACAACAACAACAACAACACACACACACACACACACACACACACACACACACACACACACACACACACACAACAACAACACACACACACACACACACACACACACACACACACACACACAAATACCCCCCCCCCCCACACACACACACACGCACACGTACCTTTAATAATAAAAAAAGAAAACACCCAAAGATTTAAAGCAGAAGTGTAATCGAAGGAACAAACAAATTTGCGATGATCTAGAAAAGCTCAGCCTGTGCACGTTTTGCTTTCTCAGATATTCTCCCCGTAATTGACGTCTCCAACGGAACGTGCATGCCACTAGGACACATTCTCCACAAGTTAACGTTTTGAAGGGCTTCGTCCGGGCGCTGCGATTTTTTTTCTTTCTTTATTTTTTTGGGGGGGTGGGTGGGGGATGTTCCATGGGTGCATAGTGGATGGACTGTTTTCTCACGATGTTCCTGTATTTTGTGTGTACACACACACAGACACACACATACGACACAGACACAACACACTGACACACAGACATACACACAAATACCATCACAAACACACATACACACATATACACATTACACATACAACACACATACATACAGACACATACATACGACACATACATATATACACACATAACACATACCATACATACAACATAATACACATACTACATACTATACATCATTACTACATACATTACATACACACATACATACATACAACATACATAATACACATAATCATACAACATACATACATACATACATTATTACATATATACATACATACATACACACACGCACATACCTACGTACAGTTAATTATGTGTGTGTGTGTGTGTGTTGATGTGAGTGCAGTGTGTGTGTGTGATTGTTTTTAGTAGAGTGATGTGACGGGTGAGATGTGAGTTAGCAGAGAGAGTGCTGGTGGTGGTCGTGCGCGAGCACGTGCGTACGTGTACGTGTTTGTTCTTTGACTTAACGTCTTTTCACTATGAGTGATATTAGACGGGAGAAAAAGATGCAGCACGAAACAAAGAGAGGGAAACAATGGAGACAAAATAAGAGACAGAAATCATGTTAAATGGAAGAGGCAATTAAGACATGTTGAGTAGGGAAATGGGACTAACATCATAATGTGAAGGAGAAAAAGACTCTAAAAAACAAACTCATCAACTTAAAGAAATGCATTAACAGACGGAACCAACCACCACCACGCACGCACGCAGACGCACGACGCACGCCGACGCACACACACACACACACCACACACACACACACACACACACACACACACACACACACACACACACACACACACACACACACACAGACACACACAGACACAGACAAGACACAGACACGCGCGCGACACACACACACAACACAAAAAACAACACAAATACAACACAACACAACACAACACAACACAAACACAACCACACACACACACACCACATGCACAGAGAGAGAGAGAGAGAGAGAGAGAAGAGAGAGAGAGAGAGAGAGAGGAGAGAGAGAGAGAGAGAGAGAGAGAGAGAGAGAGAGATGTTTGCAAACGTGATTGCATGCATTGTTTGAACTGCTTCAGATTGGACCAGAGAAAAGAAGACTGCATGGGCCTTGTTCCCCATCGTGACTACCCAGTGTCGCCCTGACCATTCACCTTCAATACATCCTATTTAGTTCTTCCTTTTCAAGTCATCGCTCATGCAGTTTCTTCTTTGCTAGCAACAAATCACGTCATGATTCTGCGATTGCGCCCCCCCCCCCCCCCCAAAAAAAAAAGAAAAAAAAAAAAAAAAAGCTGCATGAACATAATGAAGCACCCAGAGAGAATAGTGTTTGACGCCACATTTATCAGTTCCTGGAAGAAGAAAAGTTGTAAATCCCGAAAAGTCTACGTTTTAATCAAAGAGAAATTTACTGTTACTATCGATCCGCTGCAAGATGGCCGGCTGCCTGTGAATAGCAGACAAATAGCTAAACTTTACTGACCGCCACGGATAGGCTGTTTTATTTCGGGCTTCTGAAGAAGGAGTCGTTTTCACCAAAGGTCGTTTTCACCAGAGCAAAGGGTCATTTTCTCCGCAAAGGCGACTGTCCACACGTGCACACTGTCTGGATTTAGATGGCTGGGTAAAATTCCCACCAGCAAATGTACAGTGGCTGGAGTCAGATGGCTGGCTTAAATTCCCAGCAGCAGATATGCCTACCCCTCCTCCGCCCCCCCTTCTCCAACGCTCAGCGTTTACCGAGATCATTGCGTGTGTGTCCAGGGCTTTACGGTCAGTCTTGCCACTGGAGATCAGGTATGAATGCTGTCAGGAAGAAGGTGTGATCAGTACAGGTAAATAGCAGTGACATCTGACACGATTCCAGTCTCCGAGTGCAGCTTTTGTCAAGTTTTCGGCA
>CM060315.1:24439236-24441736 GCA_030674185.1 Monoplex corrugatus | reverse complement strand
GGAGACATGCATTGAGATGGGAGATGAAAAAAATAGCTTATGGTTTTGAGAGAGAGAGAGAGAGAGAGAGAGAGAGAGAGAGAGAGAGAGAGAGAGAGAGAGAGAAGAGCGCCAGCCAGCCAGCCAGCCACACAGACAGACAGATAGGCAGACAGAAAGACAGACAAACAAAGAGATGTTGTGTCATATTTGATCATATTTCAGACCAGAGATGAATCCCATTTTTGCCGCAGGGGGCGTTCCAGGAATATTCAATTGTTGCTTGTGTAATTTATTAATGCTTTCTTTTCATCCGCTGCCTTTTTTTGCAGTTCTTCTGAGCCTTGGCTTCGCGTTTTGTATGGAATATTATTCTTCGACTTCATTTCTATTGAAACAGATGGATCTCCTTTGTGATTCCCCTCTCTCCATTTTGTCTTGAAGTTGTTCCTGTTTAGTCTGTCATTCTTTTTTCTGCTTGATTGTTTATTTTTTGATGTGTTTGTTTTTTATTTTGTTTTGTTCTTTTTATATTTTGTTCTTTGTTTTTCTTTTTCTCTTTCTCCTCGTTCTCATCTGTCTCCTTCTACTTAGTTTGGTTTCTCTTTTTTTCTTTTTGCCTCACTGCTTTCGTCTGAATGTGTTCATCGTCAGTAATAATACAAGTGCTTAAACAAAAGTATATTATATACGTTCTGGATTCTATTCGTTCCTGTCTTTAGTTATCATCACAAAAGTATGCTGTATACATTCTGGTTTCTCATTTGTTCCTGTATTCTAATTATCATCACTAAAGTGTATTATATAAATTCTGGTTTCTATTCGTTCCTGTATTTAGTTATCATCACTAAAGTAAAGTGTATACATTCTGGTTTCTATTCGTTCATGTGTTTAGTTATAATTACTGAAGTATATTGCATACATTCTGGTTTCTTTCCGTTCCTGTATTTAGTTAACATCACTGTTGTCATTGTAAATATCACCATCATGCTTGTCGAATTCTAAAAAAATGTCCATCTTGTTGTCACTGCATATTCTTTTCCACATCAAAAGGAGTCGATGCGACACCATTTTAAAAGGACGCGGAGTACATTATATTTAGAATATGGTCCTTTAAACAAAAGTCCAGAAAGACACCGTTTCCGGGATAAATCTTTTAGACAGTTTAAGACCATGATGCTAGCCTTTTATGCTAGCTCTTGATTAATTTCTTCGACCATTTTTCGTTTGCACCTTTCTACACCATTTTTTGTCTCAGTTTATTCTTCTCCAATTGTGTAGTTCATTTTGTTTAGCTATTCATCTTGGAAGGGAGATTTGTTAATTTCTTTTTTTTTTCTTTTTTTTTTAAAGCGAGATTGTTTTTTACATCGAGTGGGGAGGAGGGAGGTGTGTGTTGTGTGTGTGTTTGTGTGTGTGTGTGGTGTGTGTGTGGTGTGTGTGTGTTTTGTGTGTGTGTGTGTGTGTGTGTGTGTGTGTGTGTGTGTTGTGTGTGTGTTGTGTGTGTGTGTGTGTGTGTGTGTGTGTGTGTGTGTGTGTGTGTGTGTTGTGTGGTGTGTGTGTTGTGTGTGTGTGTGTGTGTGTGTGTGTGTGTGGTGTGTGTGTGTGTGTGTGTGTGTGTGTGTGTGTGTGGTGTGTGTGTGTGTGTCTGTGTGTGTGTGTGCTGCGTGTGTGTCGTGTGTGTGGTGTGTGTGTGTGTGTGTGTGTGTGTGTGTGTGTGTGGTCTGTGTGTGTGTGTGTTCTCTGTCTGTCGAAGATCGCGTTTACGTATGTGTTTGTGTGTGTGTGTGTGTGTGCGTGTGCGTGTGTGGTGGCTGTGTGTGTGTGTGTGTGTGTGTGTGTGTGTGGGAGGGAGAGAGGAGAGAGGGGTGAGATGTAAAGACGATTATCTTAGCTCTTTAAAAGATACGTGATCTTACTAAACTTGTCGAGAGATGTGGACTGTTGAGGAGTCACGAAAGCATAAGTTTCGAATTTATAGATCCAAAGTCAAGGTCTCACGGACCTAAAACCAGTACTTGCTCTAGGAAGATGTGTGAAGTGCATTTTCTTTGGAATTTCTTACAATATTTTAAATCTGTTTTCATTGTTGTGACAGTTTACCTGTTCTGTCGATGTATGTTAATTCTGATATTAACCGAAATTATTTTTAAGGTCACGGTGACTTTCAGAAGTTTAAAAACTGGATGTCTCTCTCTCTCTCTCTCTGTTTGTCTGTCTGTCTCTTCTCTTTCTCTCTTTGTCTCTCTGTCTCTGTCTCTCTTTCTCTTCTCTCTCTTTCTCTTTCTCTCTCTTTCTCTCTCTCTCTCTCTCTCTCTCTCTCTCCTCTCTCTCTCTCCTCCTCTTCTTTCTCTTTGTACGTGTGCGTGTTTTTTCCCCCCCCCATAAAGAAATCACATTATTAGAATGGCTTGACAATCTCACTTTGTTTTTTCCCTTGGTGACAGTGGGCTCGCTAATATCCTAGATTGTATTTAAAATGTATCAGATGATAAGTTTGCAGTTTTGTTGGGTGTGTTGA
>CM060315.1:24419236-24431736 GCA_030674185.1 Monoplex corrugatus | reverse complement strand
TTTACGGAAACACGGAAACACCCAGGAAACTCTCAGTATGCAAGCACAGGCAAATTTAGAAAAAAGCTTTTAGCTTATAATGTTTATTGTTGAAAAATCAAGTATTTTCAATCTCTCTTTGTGTCTCTGTCTGTTTCTCTCTCTCTCTCTCCGTCTCTTCTTTCTGTCTCTGTCTGTCTGTCTGTCTCTTCCCTCTGTCTGTCTATCTGTCTCTGTCTGTTTGTCTCTACCTCATCTGTTTCTCTCATGATCATAATCATCATGATCATCGACATCGTCGTCGTCATCATCATCATCATCATTATCATCACCGTCGTCGTCGTCCATCATTCATCATCATCATCATTCATCATTCATCATCTCATCATCCATCATCATCATCATCATCATCATCATCATCATTCCTCTTATACTTTTTGTCTGTCGGTCTGTCTCAACCTGGCTTTCTCTGTCTGTGCCTTTGTCTGCTATTTCTCCCTTTGTCTCTATTTTGTCTGCTATTTCTCCCTTTGTCTCTAGTTTGCTATTTCTCCCTTTGTCTCTATTTTGTCTGCTATTTCTCCCTTTGTCTCTAGTTTGACTGCTCTTTCTCCCTTTGTGTCTATTTTTCATTCTGTCTCTCTGTCTGTCTGTCTCCCCTTCCCTTCTCTTCCCGTCTCTGTTTCTGCTTTTCATATTCTGACCATGAAATTGATGACGCTTTATGGACTGTAAAACAAACATAAAAACGTAGGAATAAATATTCGAAAATAGTCAAGGAATCCCCGTAGAAACATTTTGCCAATGTACAACGATACAGGCGTGTACTTTCTACGGACACAAGCAGACGCTTGAAAACACTGGTTGATTTGAAACAGTGTCTTTTTTAATAGAAACCTGAAGACATCAAAAGTGTCAACGATACTTGCTTTATGTGTTGTTAAGGATTTTTTTCTGTCATTGATACTCACTGCTTCTCACAGTGGCATTGTAGTTATATAGGGTCAGGTAACGTAGATATGTTTTGTGCTGACGTACACTTCGTATATATAAAACAGTTCTCATTGTCCACAGTGCTCATGAAACATTTCAGTGTGCATATGCAGTGCTTGCCTTGAAAAACAAACCAAACTAAAACAAAAAGCAAAACAAAAACAAAAAAAACAAAAAAACAAAAACAAACAGTAAAGCCACTTCTTTCAGAATGTTTTAGGTTTTTTAGTGTTCAGATTTGTTTTATACGCGTGCACACACGTTTTTTAGCCCACACTGTGCATTCGGTATGTTGCTGCACAGTCTGCATACTCCGTCTTCGTGGGCGTTCATACTGGGTGTTTTATGCTTCCATACGCCGCCAGACACTGACATGACTTACAGGGTTTTTAACGTGCATACGAGAAGTTCAGCGAAGTGAGTTCAGGCACTGGCAGATGTGCACACATGTTGAACTTGAAAATCAGTAAAATCCATCATCTGCCCACCAGGCGGGAGCTGTCTCGTCAGGATCGAACCTGGACCTTCTAAATGGAAGTCTGACGTTTATCCATTTGACTACCACGCCCTTCTTCAGAAATAAGAAGCAAGGGAAAAACGAGAAGAACAACATTTTTAGGCAAAGTCATCACCAATATGAAACGCTGCGGAATGAAATGAATGCCCCAGGACTGTGATGAAAACGGAGGAGAATGCATCTTCTGATGGTTTTCGTTTCAGCCTACTGGATCTTTAAATATAACACAGTACTCTCCACAATCGCACGACAGTGCAAATTTACGAGATAAACTTTCAAATAAGCAGAAGTTGACATGTCCATGTTTTCTTCTTTAATCCTTTCGTTATCTAAATCCTTGGACTAACACATTAATTTACGTCAAAGTTTAAGAGTGATACAATTCCGCGGAGTCCGTTGCAGCCCAGGAGCTTAATCTTGGGAAGCGTACCATCCATGCGACTTGGGATTCACTGACTGAATGGATCGATGCCAGGAACAATGATAACAGCAAGGGGTTCTATGCATGGGCAGATTAGCTCGTCTCTTTGCATCAGCAAATATTTCCTGGAGTTATGTAAGTTTGGCAAGCAAGGAGAGATAAAAAACGTCCCCATCCATTCCTCATGAGTACACTTTATGATAGACGTTATAACGGGGGGATTACAGGGTTTCACTTCGTTTTTTTATATATTTTTTTTTATTGCCAGTCCACAATGGTTGAGCATGGGGAGAAACAAAGTTTGCTGCTGGAGACAGCATATGAATAGTTTCTTTTATACTTTGCTTGCTTTGTTTTCGTCTGTTTGTTTGGATTTTTTTTCGTTTTCGTCGTCGTCGTCGTCTTCATCATCATCGTCATCATCATCATCATCGTCGTCGTCGTCGTCGTCGTCGTCGTCGTCATCATCATCATTCATCATCATCATCATCATCATCATCATCATCATCATCATCATCATCATCTCTGTTTCCTTTTACGTTGTCGTTTTGTTTGCCTTTGACTCTCTACCCTCTTTTTCAGGCCACTTTTTCATGCCTCCTGCCGTGTAGAAGGTTGTTGGAGATTCTGGTGGCAAGGTTTTTCTTCTGGCAGAGCTGGTCGTAGTGCTGATCGCTATGATCATTGTCACTCTCTTCGATTGTGATAGGTTATAGAACTTTTTGTACGAGTGTGATAGGTTATAGATTTCTACTGTTAACCTCGGTTTTGTTTACTCCTTTCGCTTTTCTGGTAAGGGTAAATTCTCGTCAACTATAGGATTAAGTGAAAGCGTGCTAGCGTTTGGCATTGAGCAAAATATGCGCACAGATTCCATATTTAATGTAATGATTGAAGAAGTAAACCTGAGGAACAGTACAATTATAATAATCGTGGTGGCAAATATCACTGAACAGCTGAGGAAGATCTGCGTACTCATTTAACTTTTGTTTTCAGAATTAAAAAAGGAAACCTGAATTAACGGTTTATTTGTGGACGTGAAGGAACGGTAGTGGTATAGTAGGCCTCGGTCAGTCGGAGTCGACTAGGGATGATGCGCCCTAGTGTCGTGTCGAGTCGACTTGACGCCTCTGGAGCAGCGTCGGCTGTGGCTGATACGGTCAATGCGGGAAATGCAGTCTCTGTGACATTGGATGCATGACTTTATATGAATGCTGGCCATGGGGTTGCTTTCACAGAAACTCGCTTTCCGCTTGGCTGTCTTTTTCTCAGCTAAGGTCTGGATCTTCTTTTCCACCGACCCGAGGTGTTTCTGTTTCTGGAACACACTGCGCCATCTGTTGCGGTCGGCTGCTGTGTCTTCCCAGCTCTTTGTGTTGATATCCAGAGCTTTTATATCGTCTTCGTGTAGTAGGTGGGGTCGGCCAACAGATCTCTTGCCGGAAACTAGTTCACCGTAAAGGATATCAAAAGAATGAATGGTACAATCGAATTGATCATGATGGCATACACCATTGCACAGCTGACAAAGCCTTGCTTGTATAGTTTGTGCTCAGACAGTGAGACAGAGAAACGAACAAAGAACTGCCTACACAGACGCCAAAATCGATTTGGATCGATTTACACTTTGTGTGAAGGGACGAAAAGGGTTAATAACTTTTTTTCCTGTCTGAGAAACATTGTGTAGACAACGAAACTGTAGACGTTGTCACAAGAAAGTGATATGTCACAAGTTTAGGAATGTCTTGTTTTTGAACCGTTTTTTTTTTTTTTATTTTTTTTTTTTACACTTTCTCTCTTTCCCTCTCTGTCTCTTTGTTTCTCTCTGTCTCTTTCTCTCTCTTTCTGTCTGTCTCTTTCCATCCCTCTCCCCTCGTCTCTGTCTATCCCTCTCCCCATCTCTCTCTCTCTGCATTTCTGTCTGTCTGTCAGTCTGTCTGTCTGTCTCTCTGTCTCTGTCTCTGTCTCTCTGTGCCTGTGCCATTGTTTCTGTCTCTGTCGCTATCTCTGCATGTCTGTCTGTCTGTCGGTCTCTCTCTGTCTCTCTGTCCGTCTGTCTGTCTCTCTCTCTCTCTCTTTCTGTGTCTGTGTGTCTGTCTGTTTGTCCGTCTGTCTGTCTCTGTCTCTTGTCTTTCGTTCTATTTGATGTGATCCTTGCCCTGTGTGTCTCATATTTCATGATGACCAATAGTTCTTTTGACAATACGAGACGTGTGTGGGAAATAAAAGCATGAATGTTCGTGTGCGCGCGCGCGAGTATGTGTTGTGTGTGTGGTGTGTGTGTGTGTGTGTGTGTGTGTGTGTGTGTGTGTGTGTGTGTGTGTGTGTGTGTGTGTGTGTGTGTGTATCATGAAGTAATCTTACCCATTAGAAAGACCAGTCGGTAAAAATTTCCGCTTGTCTCGTTTCATGTGTTAAATACGCATTCCCATTCTCTATGTGTGTGTGTGTGTGTGTGTGTGTGTGTGTTGTGTGTGTGTGTGTGTGTGTGTGTGTGTGTGTGTGTGTGTGTGTGTGTGTGTGTGTGTGTGTGTAGATTTCATTATGTTTGTCACAATTAAAACCAAAGATACCTTTTAAAAAGATAAGAAAAAGAAAACATGAGAAATAATGTGAGTATTCTACATGAGAGAGAGAGAGAGAGAGAGAGAGAGAGAGAGAGGAGGAGACAGACAGACAGAGACAGACAGACAGACAGAGAAAGGTGGGTAGGGGAGAGAACAAAATGGTATATTTGTACCTGCCCATGGTACTGACAAGGAGGTTTGAACATTAGCTAGACGATAAAGACTCGTTTGTCTTGATATACACAAAGGAATGACACACCCATTCTCCTCCAAAATTAAGGACAAATTGTTTAAATAATATCAACAGTATGACAGAAAAATTAATCGATTTCTTTTATCTGCGTTTGGATCCCAAATGGAAAAAAGTAGTCGCAGATCTTTGAATGTGTCCCTTTCTTTTTTTTTTTTTTTTTTTTTTTTACTCCATCAGCATTGCCAACTTGAAGGCACTGAGAAAGAGAGAGAGAGAGAGAGAGAGAGAGAGAGAGAGAGAGAGAGAGAGAGAGAGAGAGAGAGAGAGAGAGAGAGAGAGAGAGAGAGAAATGGAACAAATCCGTCAGCTAGAATGTGTACATTGTAAAAACAAAAACTACTAGTGAAGTTTTGATATATTTATAAATCATTAATCGAATCTAGAAGATGTTTTTTTTTTGTGAATGAATCTGATGAATCAAAATATCGATCAGAAGCGCATGAAAATAGAATGAAAACGCGTATTTAAATTAATCAACGAAACAAGACAGGAGCGGCTTTTAGCGAACTGGGCTTTGCAAAAAATACACAAAAGACAATTAAAAAAAGGAAAATGAACAAACAAACAAGTCAACTTAATTTAGGATAAAAGCAACAGTTCAGATAATTTTATCATGAAGTAATCTTACCCATTAGAAAGACCAGTCGGTAAAAAATTCCGCTTGTCTCGTTTCATGTGTTAAATACGCATTCCCATTCTCTATTTCTGTTTTCTGTGTCCTTGAACACTGGCAACCACTTTAATTAAAAGATGTCAGTGATTTGCTATTTTTCAGTTCACAAGCCCTTGGATGTAGATTATACCAAGTATGTGAAATACATGATATGTCAGGTTTTTGAAACAGAAATTCTGAAAGCATTAAGGCTTATGGTTATGACCAATTTTCAAGCTTCCAACAACAATAAAGATTTGCCATCAAAGCAGAAAATGGGAAATGTTGTTCGAAAATGGTCCTGGGTTTAGTTTTACGGTTATTATCAACATTTCCATATAATTCATCTCACCTAATAGTGTGTGCGCATCGCTAACAAATATTTTAAAAAAATTAAAAGATAAAGAAATACAGTAAATAAAATAAAATAAGATAAAGTAAAGTAAAATAAAATATAAGAAAATAGAATAAAAAAGAATAAAATAAACAAAATAAAATAAAATGAAATGAAATGAAATAAAATAAAATGAAATCCCAGGTAATGAAGTGTGTTTGTTCAAACGACAGTTATGAATTACGAACCTTGGCATAAAATCATGACCATCTCAGCACTGATCTTTGAGCAGGAGTCGTACCATTCATTCACTGCTGTTGTCATAGCGTTGTTCCCTAGACAGAGGAGGAAACATGACACTCCAGCGGAGACCGAGTGCGCGGGGTACATTGAGGAAAAATCGATGTCGTTAATACTCCAGCAGATCAAAACTCCGGCCTAGCATACCGTGACCCCGGTTTCCTTGAAATTGAGTGGGCCTTCTTATCTCACAGCACAAATCATTGGGCAGTTCAGTGGGCCTTCTTATCTCACAGTACGAATCATGGGGCAAATCAGTGGGCCTTCTTATATCTCAGCACATATCATGGGGCAAATCAGGGGGCCTTCTTATCTCACAGTACAAATCATGGGCAAATCAGTGAGCCTTCTTATCTCACAGTGCAAATCATGGAGCAAATCAGTGGGCATATTTATCTCGCAGTAAAAATCATGGGGCAAAACAGTGGGCCTTCTTATCTCACAGTCACAGTACAAGTCATGGGCAAATCAGTGAGCCTTCTTATCTCACATTACAAATCATGGGGCAAATCAGTGGGCCTTCTTATCTCACAGCACATATCATGGGGCAAATCAGTGGGCCTTCTTATCTAACAGTACAAATCATGGGGCAAATCAGTGGTCCTTCTTATCTCACAGTACAAATCACGGGGCAAATCAGTGGGCATATTTATCTCACAGTGCACACCATGGGGCAAATTAGTGAGCCTTCTTATCTGACAGTACAAATCATGGGGCAAATCAGAGGGCCTTCTTATCTCACAGTACAAATCATGGGGCAAATCAGAGGGCCTTCTTATCTGACAGTACAAATCATGGGGCAAATCAGAGGGCCTTCTTATCTCACAGTACAAATCATCGGGCAAATCAGAGGGCCTTCTTATCTCACAGTACAAATCACCGGGCAAATTAGTGGGCCTTCTTATCTGACAGTACAAATCATGGGGCAAATCAGTGGGCCTTCTTATCTCACAGTGCAAATCATGGGGCAAATCAGAGGGCCTTCTTATCTCACAGTACAAATCATGGGCAAATTAGTGGGTCTTCTTATCTCACAGTACAAATCATGGGCAAATCAGTGGGCCTTCTTATCTGACAGTACAAATCATGGGGCAAATCAGAGGGCCTTCTCATCTGACAGTACAAATCATGGGGCAAATCAGTGGGCCTTCTTATCTGACAGTACAAATCATGGGGCAAATCAGTGGGTCTTCTTATCTCACAGTACAAATCATGGGGCAAATCAGTGGGCCTTCCTATCTCACAGTACAAATCATGGGGCAAATCAGAGGGCCTTCTTATCTCACAGTACACATCATGGGGCAAATCAGAGGGCCTTCTTATCTTACAGTACAAATCATGGGGCAAATCAGTGGGCCTTCTTATCTGACAGTACAAATCAGGGCAAATCAGTGGGCCTTCTTATCTCACAGTACAAATCATGGGGCAAATCAGTGGGCCTTCTTATCTCACAGTACAAATCATGGGCAAATCAGTGGGCCTTCTTATCTCACAGTACAAATCACGGGGCAAATCAGTGGGCCTTCTTATCTGACAGTACAAATCATGGGGCAAATCAGTGGGCCTTCTTATCTGACAGTACAAATCATGGGGCAAATTAGATGGCCTTCTTATCTCACAGTACACATCATGGGGCAAATCAGAGGGCTTTCTTATCTCACAGTACAAATCATGGGGCAAATTAGTGGGCCTTCTATCTCACAGTACAAATCAGTGGACCATTCTTATCTCACAGTACGAATCAATGGGCCATTCTTAACTCACAGTACGAACAGTAGGCCATTCTTATCTCACAGTACGAATCAGTGGGCCCTTCTTTTCTCATGGTGCAAATCAGTAGGCTTCCTGTCTCACAGTACAAATCAGTGGGCCCTTCCTATCTCACAGTATAAACCAGTGGGCCTTTCTTATCTCACAGTACAAATCAGCGGACCATTTTATCTCAATACAAATCAGTGAGCTCTTCCTGTCTCACAGTACAAACCAATTGGCCCTTCTCACCTCACAGTACAAATCAGTGGGCCCTTCCCATCTCACAACACAAATCAGTGAGCCCTTCCCATCTCACAATAACAAATCAGTGGGCCCTTCCCATCTCACAATACAAATCAGTGGGCCCTTCCTATCTCACAATACAAATCAGTGGGCCCTTCCTATCTCACAATACAAATCAGTGGGCCCTTCCCATCTCACAATACAAATCAGTGGGCCCTTCCCATCTCACAATACAAATCAGTGGGCCTTTCCTATCTCACAACATAACTCAGTGGGCCTTTCCTATCTCACAATAAATCAGTGGGCCCTTCCTATATCACAGTACAAATCAGTGGGCCCTTCCTATATCACACTACAAATCAGTGGGCCCTTCCTATATCACAGTACAAATCAGTGGGCCCTTCCTATATCACAGTACAAATCAGTGGGCCCTTCCTATATCACAGTACAAATCAGTGGGCCCTTCCTATATCACAGTACAAATCAGTGGGCCCTTCCCATCTCACAGTACAAATCAGTGGGCCCTTCCTATATCACAGTACAAATCAGTGGGCCCTTCCCATCTCACAGTACAAATCAGTGGGCCCTTCCCATCTCACAGTACAAATCAGTGGGCCCTTCCCATCTCACAATACAAATCAGTGGACCCTTCCTATCTCACAATACAAATCAGTGGGCCCTTCCTATCTCACAATACAAATCAGTGGGCCCTTCCTATCTCACAATAGAAATCAGTGGGCCCCTTCTTATCTCACAGTACAAATCAGTGGACCCTCCTTATCTCACAGTACAAACCAACTGGCCCTTCCCATCTCACAATACAAATCAGTGGGCCCTTCCCATCTCACAATTCAAATCAGTGGGCCCTTCCCATCTCACAATACAAATCAGTGGGCCCTTCCTATCTCACAATACAAATCAGTGGGCCCTTCCCATCTCACAATTCAAATCAGTGGGCCCTTCCCATCTCACAATACAAATCAGTGGGCCCTTCCTATCTCACAATACAAATCAGTGGGCCCTTCCCATCTCACAATACAAATCAGTGGGCCCTTCCTATCTCACAATACAAATCAGTGGGCCCTTCCCATCTCACAATTCAAATCAGTGGGCCCTTCCCATCTCACAATACAAATCAGTGGGCCCTTCCTATCTCACAATACAAATCAGTGGGCCCTTCCATCTCACAATACAAATCAGTGGGCCCTTCCCATCTCACAATACAAATCAGTGGGCCCTTCCCATCTCACAATACAAATCAGTGGGCCCTTCCTATCTCACAATACAAATCAGTGGGCCCGTCCCATCTCACAATACAAATCAGTGGGCCCTTCCTATCTCACAACATAACTCAGTGGGCCCTTCCTATTTCACAACATAAATCAGTGGGCCCTTCCTATATCACAGTACAAATCAGTGGGCCCTTCCCATCTCACAGTACAAATCAGTGGGCCCTTCTATGTCACAGTACAAATCAGTGGGCCCTTCCCATCTCACAATACAAATCAGTGGGCCCTTCCCATCTCACAATACAAATCAGTGGGCCCTTCCTATATCACAGTACAAATCAGTGGGCCCTTCCCATCTCACAATACAAATCAGTGGGCCCTTCCTATATCACAGTACAAATCAGTGGGCCCTTCCTATCTCACAATAGAAATCAGTGGGCCCCTTCTTATCTCACAGTACAAATCAGTGGACCCTCCTTATCTCACAGTACAAACCAACTGGCCCTTCTTATCTCACTGTGCAAATCAGTGGGCCCTTCCTATCTTACAATACAACTCAGCTGACCCTTCCTATCTCACAGTACAAATCAGTGAACTCTTCTTAATTCTCAATACACATTAATTGGCCCTTCCTATCTCATTGTACTAATCAGTGAGCCGGCCATTCCTTACATTCATCAATATACATTTTAGCAAGCAATATTTTGATGTGAGGAAATTTGAATCAGAAATTTGTTGATTGTCATGAATTGAAGGGTTGAAACGCCCATCTCTTCATACACTCTAAGTGGGCTGTTCCATTTGTTTGTATGTTTGCTTGTTTGTTTGTTTGTTTCAATTTTCCATTTTTTTCCAAAATGGGAAACGGATCGTAAAGATTGACCCATAGATTGTCTATGTGTTTGTTGGAATGTGTACATATTTGTGCGTGTGTGTGTGCGTGCGTGTGTATATGTGTGCGTGTATGTGCGCTTACTTACTTGTATATATATGTTTCCATTTGCAAGAAAGCATCTCTGAGTTGTACAAGAGGAACAACAACAACAACAACAACAATAACAACAACAACAACAACAACAACAACAACAACACTGTCTCATTCAATGCAAAACCTTACACGAGTGCATTTCAGTAATCATTACAGTTTTGCTGTTTTCTTCTTCTTCTTTTTGTTATATTTGATATATGATCTTTGTCTTAATTTTTTTTTCATTTGATTTAAATGACAATCATGCAAAACAGGCACAAATGCCTGGGAAGGGAAGGAAAACATTTTTCAGGCTTGAACATTTTGCAATCGATTTTATTTTATTAGATTTTTGTTTCAAACGCTATTTTCATTCTCTGTGTGTAATGTTTCTCTGAGAGCGCTGGACAGTCAATGAAAACGACATGCAATTTTTCATTGCGGAAGAGCTGTTCCTTTGGCAAATTGGCATTATCGATCTCAAAGGTCATCAAGGTGTAAAAAATGTAAAATGCCCCACCACTCTCAGTTCTCAGCAGCCATGTTTTATTCAATGTCCTGCCGGGAAAATAACGACATACACAGCGTGCACACTGGCAAGAAGACACACACGCATACAGAGTGCAAGGTGTGTAGCCTAGCTGTTAAAACACTAGCCTGGGACACGAGGAACCCAAGTTTGAGCCTTGAGTAAAATAAGGATCCTAAAGGAGCTGTCCTTGTCAGCATTTTGTAGAAAACTCCACTTTCATAGGTGAACAGCAATACACGCGTAGAGAGAAAGAAAGAAGGAAAATGGGTGGAACTTCATTTCGGCGACGCGTTCCTCTCGATTTAAGTAGCCCAAATTTTATATGGTAAATCCAATGTGAAAGAAAAAATAAAAAAAAGAGATATATAGAATGCATTCTTCCTCACCGGCTCCCCCCCCTCCCTTTCCCTACCCCTACCACAGAAAACATATGCAGGGTCCTGTTTTAACAGAGCAAATTGAATGGATAATGTTGACATTGCGTGCTACAAATTGAATAGGTCCTCATTACATTACCTGTCTGTCATTATAGCGGGTTGGCTGGTTCTGTTTATAGAGTCGTGCACTCAAAATCCGATGTCTTCCAGTTTAACATGAGCTTGCAACGTAAAATACCTGGCCTATTTGCGGCCCATTTCATTGTTACTGCCTTTGTCAGATATGTTTCCAATAGTCCCCACTTCAGTTCGCTCCCACTTCTATTTCAGTACCTTTCCCATTTAAGATTTCGCTTAGGATGTCTCAATTTTGAGTGGAGCTCGTATGGAACTTTTTCACTGCAATGAATCCTTTTTGAACAACCAGGCACTCATCAATATTATCAATGTTAACTCTTTAACTCCTACACCCTATCCACCAACTGCAAAACTTAACCTTTTGACTCTCTCACCCTAACCACCAGCTTCTTGCATGAAGCTGGTGGAAAGGGCACGGGAGTCAAAGGTTAAGGTTTTGCTTTGGTAACATGTTTGACAATGCAGGATGCTTGTGGACAGGGTGCAGCAGTCAAAGGGTTAATCATTCCTTATTGAAAGTAAGATATTTTGATTTCTATGATTTTATGGGTCTGTAGTGGAAAATTGTAAATGTATCCTTTGGTGTATCTGTTATGATAATTTCTTGACATCAACATGCGTTTTGTTATGTTAATAAAACTGAAGTAGTTCATTTCACACCAAGCACAAACATAAACAATCTACTGAAAGTCTGGCAGTCAGTTCACCGCATATAAATTACTCTATATATTCATCGTCCATCCATCGCAAGTAGGGAAGACGGGCCGCGCTGCCTCCCGACTGTGTATTGTACATGAATGTCATTATACAAATGCTGTGAAACCTTGACCCAAGACTGCACGTATCACTGTAGCTTCAATTCACGTGACACATACATGTGTCAGGGGGTGTTTGTATCCACAACTCTGCCACACAAGTGAACATAAAACCTTGAAACTAGCTTCCTTACCTCTGGCTTATGTCTGGCACCAATGTGTCTGATGGGATGGGAACATTTCCATTACTTGCAGCCCTCTAATGAATATGGCTCTGAATCATGCATGGCCAGGCTTTCACCTTATTGACTGGGGTCCACCCACAATGTGCTACTGCCTGCTGCGCCGATGTGATGGCATCCCACTGGACCACCTGTTTGGTTCCCAAAGTGTCTGTCCCAGTATCGGACAGCAACATCTCCAGGGAGCCAGACTGCCCAATAAAGCCAATCTTTTGCTGAATAAGGAAAACTGTCTCTCTTCTCTCCCCC
>CM060315.1:24381736-24414236 GCA_030674185.1 Monoplex corrugatus | reverse complement strand
GAAAACAGCAATGAGTTCTGTGCACAAGAAGACTGAAGTCAGGAATAAAGAAAACAGCAATGAACTCTGTGCACAAGAAGACTGAAGTCAGGAATAATGAAAACAGCAATGACTTTTGAGCACAAGAAGACTGAAGTCAGGAATAATGAAAACAGCAATGAGTTCTGTGCATAAGAAGACTGAAGTCAGGAATAATGAAAACAGCAATGAGTTCTGTGCATAAGAAGACTGAAGTCAGGAATAATGAAAACAGCAATGAGTTCTGTGCTTAAGAAGACTGAAGTCAAGAATAATGAAAACAGCAATGAGTTCTGTGCATAAGAAGACTGAAGTCAGGAATAATGAAAACAGCAATGAGTTATGTGCACAAGAAGACTGAAGTCAGGAATAATGAAAACAGCAATGAGTTTTGTGCACAAGAAGACTGAAGTCAGGAATAATTAGACAGCAATGAGTTCTGTGCACAAGAAGACTGAAGCCATGAATAATGAAAACAGCAATGACTTTTGAGCACAAGAAGACTGAAGTCAGGAATAATGAAAACAGCAATGAGTTATGTGCACAAGAAGACTGAAGCCATGAATAATGAAAACAGCAATGAATTTTGCGCACAAGAAGACATTTTATCTCTTTGCATCAGTAAACTCGAATTTGGAGTGGTCAGTTTGGAAAGCAGGGACAGAATGTTCAATAAAGCTCACCATCCATTCTTCTGCAGCTGGCGTTTTGACTGGAGGTCATTACTGGGATGTCCTTGAGTTTCTCTGTCTTATTTCAGTGTGGTTGCATTGGGAGAAACACAGTTTGTAGCTCGTGGCTGTTTTTCAACAGTTTATGTTTTATTGTCCGTGTTTCGTTCTTCTTCTTTAGATACATGTGGTTTTGTGCCTATCGATTGGACCCAGGGCAAGAATGTGTGTGTGTGTGTGTGTGTGTGTGTGTGTGTGTGTGTGTGTGTGTGTGTGTGTGTGTGTGTGTGTGTGTTAGTGTGTGTGTGTGTGTGTATGTGTGTGTGTATGTGTGTGTGTGTGTTTGTGTTTGTGTGTGTGTGCGTACATGTGTGCGTGCGTACATGTGTGCATGCATGTGTGTGTATGTATTGTGTGCGTGCGTGTGCACGCGCATGCGTGTGCGTATATGTGTTTGCATGTTTGAGATAGAGAGAGAGAGAGAGAGAGAGAGAAAGAGAGAGAGAGAGAGAGAGAGAGAAGTGTATTCATTGCTGCATTTATTATTTCTTTAACATGGTTGTCTTATCAGTCTGTTCCTTTAATTCACAGTGGAATCGGTTGACTTATGTTGTTGTACCAGTGTATACTTCCGTCATTTATTCTTTTATGAAGCATTCATGGACTGTCGTAAGACCAGACCCTGTCCAATTAGTCATCATTACCATTATCATTATCATACTATGTTAAGGATGTTTCACTGAACTCAAAAAGGAATTGTTATACATCCTGCTGAGAACACAACATAGTCAAGTATCATACTAAACACAGGGCATATTGAGTCTGTCTGACGACAGGCAATTAATAGCCCGTGTATGAATTATGCATTCGTTCATCACCCACGCAGCACAAACAAGGGAAGACAAAACCACGTTGATTCTTGACAGTGAATTGTAACATAAAGGCTTCACACCCTATGACCTCTGGTATCACTGTAGGCTCGGCCACCATTCGTGTACCACATACATATTTCAGGGGGGTGTCGTTGTAGAAACTGGGCGTCACTGGGGAATACAAAACCATGACGTTAACTTCCCATCCCTGGTTTGTGTCGGAACATGGAGGCAAACGTGGTGCCGGGCTATCTCACGGTTTCCGGTACACTTCCATTATTTCCAGGTCTCTAATGAGTATGGCCGTAAATCATGCATGGCCAGGCTTTCACCTCATTGACTGGGGCCCACCCATACTGTACTGCGCCCTACTGCCATGATGGGATGGTGGTTCTCCCTGGACCCCCTGTTCTGGTTCCTTAAGTTCATATCCCAGTATTGGCTGCGTCGTCTCCTGGGAAAAAGATGGCACGATAAATTGCTAAGGTAAACTCTCTTGTGGTCTGTCTCTTTTTCCTGTTAGTCTTAACTAATCAACTATCGTTGTTTTATTGCCTAGACAGCACAAAAGCCATTGCATTGCTAGATTATTCATATTCATTTCTTTTGTCACTGTAGATTTATCATGTGAAACTTTGGCTGCTCAGCTCTTTGAGAGCACGCCATTGCAGTGCAATGCCACCCATTGTTTTTCCCAAGACTTCAGAAAGGCAAGAAGGCTAATTGGTCTTCGAGGGGAGGTACCTGGAAATCAACCTATCTCTCCAATGTTTTTTACTAGGGCAGCTGCTCTTCACGATTTTCAACTGCTGTGGGATCTTGAGCGTATGCAGGCCAAAAGGCACACGGCGCTGACTGGTTAATCTTCCCCTTAGATTGATTTTCTTTTTGTCTTTCCTATCTTTTGTTCTTTTTATGTCTTTCCTGTCTTTTGTTCTTTTTATGTCTTTCCTATCTTTTGTTCTTTTTATGTCTTTCCTATCTTTTGTTCTTTTTATGTCTTTCCTGTCTTTTGTTCTTTTTATGTCTTTCCTGTCTTTTGTTCTTTTTATGTCTTTCCTATCTTTTGTTCTTTTTATGTCTTTCCTGTCTTTTGTTCTATCTTTTGTTTTCCCAGCTGAAAATGATGTGGTTGAAATATTTTAACCGTTGTTAGAATTATGAAGAGATTTTAGACCAGTATCTCTGTGGTAGGCTCGATTCTGCATCCAGACCATGGCCTCTGATCCATTTTTTGTCAAGGATAATGGACTGATCTTAATAAAAACAAACAAACAAAAAACATACATTGAAACAAAGAAACCATCCATCCAACCAAACAAACAAACATTGAAACAAAAAAAGAAACAAACGAGCAGAACTGTGTGTTTGTGTCTGTACTTTAAAAACAGTTTGTCAGATTATTTCGATCATCTGATGAAACTAACCATTTTAGAGCGAACGTAAGGCCCACAGCTTCCATCATTGAACCAGGGTGTATGCAAGCATTAGTGTGAATCATGTTGGAACGATATTGACTGTATTTTGAAAGAACACATACAGCTTGATTTTGTTCCAAAATCACAAAGAAAATATGAGACGTCAACCTCAGAGCGTTGGCCTTTGAATGATATACAACAGTGTCTACAACTGTACAAGTAAAGTAATCACGGGGGAAGTAACCTTAGAAGCTGTAAGAACTGATCAATTTGAGATGTCTCTAAATCCCTTGCGTATCTGAATCCTTAATTTAAACCCACAATTACGGTTTTCTTTATAGTGTAGGGGCTGATGGAATCCATAGAATGCATTGCAGTTTTGGAACTTCTCAGAAGATTGATGATGCCTGCAACCTGGGATGCGTTTACTGAGCTGGTTGCAGTCAGGAATAATGAAAACAGCAATGAGTTCTGTGCACAAGAAGACTGAAGTCAGGAATAAAGAAAACAGCAATGAACTCTGTGCACAAGAAGACTGAAGTCAGGAATAATGAAAACAGCAATGACTTTTGAGCACAAGAAGACTGAAGTCAGGAATAATGAAAACAGCAATGAGTTCTGTGCATAAGAAGACTGAAGTCAGGAATAATGAAAACAGCAATGAGTTCTGTGCATAAGAAGACTGAAGTCAGGAATAATGAAAACAGCAATGAGTTCTGTGCTTAAGAAGACTGAAGTCAAGAATAATGAAAACAGCAATGAGTTCTGTGCATAAGAAGACTGAAGTCAGGAATAATGAAAACAGCAATGAGTTATGTGCACAAGAAGACTGAAGTCAGGAATAATGAAAACAGCAATGAGTTTTGTGCACAAGAAGACTGAAGTCAGGAATAATTAGACAGCAATGAGTTCTGTGCACAAGAAGACTGAAGCCATGAATAATGAAAACAGCAATGACTTTTGAGCACAAGAAGACTGAAGTCAGGAATAATGAAAACAGCAATGAGTTATGTGCACAAGAAGACTGAAGCCATGAATAATGAAAACAGCAATGAATTTTGCGCACAAGAAGACATTTTATCTCTTTGCATCAGTAAACTCGAATTTGGAGTGGTCAGTTTGGAAAGCAGGGACAGAATGTTCAATAAAGCTCACCATCCATTCTTCTGCAGCTGGCGTTTTGACTGGAGGTCATTACTGGGATGTCCTTGAGTTTCTCTGTCTTATTTCAGTGTGGTTGCATTGGGAGAAACACAGTTTGTAGCTCGTGGCTGTTTTTCAACAGTTTATGTTTTATTGTCCGTGTTTCGTTCTTCTTCTTTAGATACATGTGGTTTTGTGCCTATCGATTGGACCCAGGGCAAGAATGTGTGTGTGTGTGTGTGTGTGTGTGTGTGTGTGTGTGTGTGTGTGTTAGTGTGTGTGTGTGTGTGTATGTGTGTGTGTATGTGTGTGTGTGTGTTTGTGTTTGTGTGTGTGTGCGTACATGTGTGCGTGCGTACATGTGTGCATGCATGTGTGTGTATGTATTGTGTGCGTGCGTGTGCACGCGCATGCGTGTGCGTATATGTGTTTGCATGTTTGAGATAGAGAGAGAGAGAGAGAGAGAGAAAGAGAGAGAGAGAGAGAGAGAGAAGTGTATTCATTGCTGCATTTATTATTTCTTTAACATGGTTGTCTTATCAGTCTGTTCCTTTAATTCACAGTGGAATCGGTTGACTTATGTTGTTGTACCAGTGTATACTTCCGTCATTTATTCTTTTATGAAGCATTCATGGACTGTCGTAAGACCAGACCCTGTCCAATTAGTCATCATTACCATTATCATTATCATACTATGTTAAGGATGTTTCACTGAACTCAAAAAGGAATTGTTATACATCCTGCTGAGAACACAACATAGTCAAGTATCATACTAAACACAGGGCATATTGAGTCTGTCTGACGACAGGCAATTAATAGCCCGTGTATGAATTATGCATTCGTTCATCACCCACGCAGCACAAACAAGGGAAGACAAAACCACGTTGATTCTTGACAGTGAATTGTAACATAAAGGCTTCACACCCTATGACCTCTGGTATCACTGTAGGCTCGGCCACCATTCGTGTACCACATACATATTTCAGGGGGGTGTCGTTGTAGAAACTGGGCGTCACTGGGGAATACAAAACCATGACGTTAACTTCCCATCCCTGGTTTGTGTCGGAACATGGAGGCAAACGTGGTGCCGGGCTATCTCACGGTTTCCGGTACACTTCCATTATTTCCAGGTCTCTAATGAGTATGGCCGTAAATCATGCATGGCCAGGCTTTCACCTCATTGACTGGGGCCCACCCATACTGTACTGCGCCCTACTGCCATGATGGGATGGTGGTTCTCCCTGGACCCCCTGTTCTGGTTCCTTAAGTTCATATCCCAGTATTGGCTGCGTCGTCTCCTGGGAAAAAGATGGCACGATAAATTGCTAAGGTAAACTCTCTTGTGGTCTGTCTCTTTTTCCTGTTAGTCTTAACTAATCAACTATCGTTGTTTTATTGCCTAGACAGCACAAAAGCCATTGCATTGCTAGATTATTCATATTCATTTCTTTTGTCACTGTAGATTTATCATGTGAAACTTTGGCTGCTCAGCTCTTTGAGAGCACGCCATTGCAGTGCAATGCCACCCATTGTTTTTCCCAAGACTTCAGAAAGGCAAGAAGGCTAATTGGTCTTCGAGGGGAGGTACCTGGAAATCAACCTATCTCTCCAATGTTTTTTACTAGGGCAGCTGCTCTTCACGATTTTCAACTGCTGTGGGATCTTGAGCGTATGCAGGCCAAAAGGCACACGGCGCTGACTGGTTAATCTTCCCCTTAGATTGATTTTCTTTTTGTCTTTCCTATCTTTTGTTCTTTTTATGTCTTTCCTGTCTTTTGTTCTTTTTATGTCTTTCCTATCTTTTGTTCTTTTTATGTCTTTCCTATCTTTTGTTCTTTTTATGTCTTTCCTGTCTTTTGTTCTTTTTATGTCTTTCCTGTCTTTTGTTCTTTTTATGTCTTTCCTATCTTTTGTTCTTTTTATGTCTTTCCTGTCTTTTGTTCTATCTTTTGTTTTCCCAGCTGAAAATGATGTGGTTGAAATATTTTAACCGTTGTTAGAATTATGAAGAGATTTTAGACCAGTATCTCTGTGGTAGGCTCGATTCTGCATCCAGACCATGGCCTCTGATCCATTTTTTGTCAAGGATAATGGACTGATCTTAATAAAAACAAACAAACAAAAAACATACATTGAAACAAAGAAACCATCCATCCAACCAAACAAACAAACATTGAAACAAAAAAAGAAACAAACGAGCAGAACTGTGTGTTTGTGTCTGTACTTTAAAAACAGTTTGTCAGATTATTTCGATCATCTGATGAAACTAACCATTTTAGAGCGAACGTAAGGCCCACAGCTTCCATCATTGAACCAGGGTGTATGCAAGCATTAGTGTGAATCATGTTGGAACAATATTGACTGTATTTTGAAAGAACACATACAGCTTGATTTTGTTCCAAAATCACAAAGAAAATATGAAACGTCAACCTCAGAGCGTTGGCCTTTGAATGATATACAACAGTGTCTACATCTGTACAAGTAAAGTAATCACGGGGGAAGTAACCTTAGAAGCTGTCATCATCATCATCATCATTCTCCTGCCCGTGATGGGCGTAGAGGAGAGATGAGAGACACTCTTGAAGCCAGCCGTCGCCAACCGGTCCTGTCCTCCGCCTGTCGCACCAGCGTGGGGCCATCCAACCTGGTCCATTCTTTGATGTTGTCCATCCAGCATTTGGCTTGTCGTCCCCTTCGTCTGCCGCCTCCCAGTGTACCCTGGAGGACCGTTTTGGGCAGTGAGTTGTGGCGTGTGACATGCCCGAACCACGACAGCTTCCTGTTCTTGACTGTTGCCAGGAGGGGTTCTTGTGGGCCTGCGAGTGTTGTTATTTGGCTCCACACAAAGTCGTTTGTCTTCCGATCTTGCCAAGAGATCCCGAGCAAGCGCCTGAAGCATTTAGTTTCAAACGTCTGGATTCTCTTGGTGGTCTCTGCTGTCATGGTCCAGCTCTCGCATCCATACAGCAGGATGGGGAGCACCAGGGACTTGTACAGCTTCATCTTCGATGGAAAGCCGATCTCTCTGCTCTTCCAGATCTTGTTTAGCTTTACCATTGCTGCTGTTGCGATCGCTAGTCTGGTCTTGATTTCTGTTGTAGAGCGACCGTCTTTGGTGAGAGTGGCGCCAAGGTATTTGAAAGCGTCCACTTCTTCAAGCTGTTGCCCGTTCATGTAGATTTCAGCATGGGTGTTGGTTGTGCTGTTGACCAGGACTTTGCTTTTTTCTGTGCTCACTTCCATTCCGTGTGCACCTGCACTTTCTTCCAGTCTCATGGTCAGGTCTTGTAGTTCTTCGTTGCTGCCTCCCATCAGGTCGATGTCATCTGCGAACCTCAGGTTGTTGATGGTTCTTCCTCCGATGGAGACAGTGGAGTGGAAGTCATGGAGGGCTTCACGCATGATGTTCTCCAGGAAGAGATTGAACAGCACGGGAGAGAGTAGGCAGCCTTGACGGACTCCAACTGTGGTCTTGAAGTAGTCCCCTATCTGGTTGTTGAGGAGAACTGCGCTGCTGGCAGTGTTATACAGCGCCTGGATGGTTTGGACGAGACCTTCCTCTATGCCAAACTTTCTTAGCACCTGCCACAAACCCTTATGCCACACCCTGTCGAATGCTTTTTTAAAGTCTATGAAGTTGTGGAACAGGTCTCTCTGATGCTGCAGATGTTTCTCCATCATTATCCGGCAGGTGAAGATCTGTTCTACTGTGCTTCTGCCCGCCCTAAATCCAGCTTGTTCTTCCGCAAGGTGTTCTTCCGCTTCTTTCTTCAGTCGATTCAATATGACTCTGAGCATGATCTTGCTGGTGTGGCTAATGAGACTTATTGTTCTGTAGTTCTGGCATTGGCGCATATTTCCCTTTTTGGGCAGGGGGATGATGAGTGATTGAGTCCATTCTGTGGGCCACTGTTTTGTCTCCCAGATCTTCTGACAAATCGATGTTACACGAGTGACCAAATCATTCCCTCCATGTTTGAGCAGCTCTGCTGGGATATTGTCTGCTCCAGGTGATTTCCCTGCTGGTAGGCTGCGGATGGCTTCTTCCACTTCTTCTCTCATCACTGGTAGCGGTGAGGATTCCCTCAATGGTGCTGAGTCCCCCTGAAACAAACTGTCATCTGGCTGTATTGGGAAGTTGTATAGTTCTTGGCAGTACTGCGTCCATCTGTTCAGAACAGCGGAGCTTTCTGTCAGCAGCTCGCCTGAGGTATCCTCGATGACTGACGATCTGTTTTGCTGCGTCTTGGTAAGGTTTTTCAGTGTGGTGAAGGCATGTTTGCTGTTTCCTTTTTTCATGCCTTTCTCGATGTTCTCACACTGGTTGTTGATCCATTGTTCTTTGGCTTCAATCATTTTCTTCTTTACAAGGTTGTTGGTTTTACGATACTGTGCGGCTTCTTCAGGGCTGGAGTTTTTCGTCTTCTTCAGTGATCTTCTGTTGTCGCAGAGGTCAAGGATGTCATTTGAGATCCATGCTTGGTGTTTCTTCCTCTGTCGCCCCAGTACCTCCTCTGCTGTTTCGCGGACTGCCTCACCAAAGTTGTTTGTGAGGTCGTTGATGTCGCTGTCCAGGAAGTTGAGTGCCGCGAACCGCCCCCCGAGCTGTGCCTGGAATGCCTCTTCTATCTCTGGATCTTTTAGCTTTTCCAGGTCAAACTTGATGCGTGGCTGCGCAGCTTGGTACTTCTTTTTCAATTTGATCTTCATTGTGAGCAGCACGAGGTCGTGGTCGCTGCCTATATCAGCTCCAGGGTATGTCCTCGTCTTTGCTTTATTAATGCTTGATTTGAAGCGCCGCGGTGTGAGGACAAAGTCGATCTGGTTGTGAGAGTTTCCGTTCGGCGCATGCCAGGTTGTTCTTCTTGACAGTTTGTGGGGGTAGAGGGTGTTGGCAATGGTGAGCCGTTGGGTGCAGGCAAACTCCAGAAGGCGAAGTCCCCTGTCATTAGTTTCCCCTGTGCCAAATTGACCCACTGTTCCAGCCCAGTTTTTGTAGGCATCTGGGCCGACTTTGGCGTTGAAGTCCCCCTGAACTATGATGATGTCTTTCCTGGGGGCTTTTCCGATGGTGTCTTCTATTTTCTCATAGAATTCTTCAACCACCTGGTCTTCGTGGCTGGTAGTTGGAGCATACACTTGTATGATGGTGATGTTCTTTGGTTTGGCTGACACCCGAATGCTGATGATTCTGCTGTTGACAGGCGTGCAGCTCATGATGCATCCAATGACTTCTTTGCGTACGATGAAAGCTACGCCATTAGAAGCTGTAAGAACTGATAAATTTAAGATGTCTCTAAATCCCTTGCGTATCTGAATCCTTAATTTAAACCCACAATTACGGTTTTCTTTATAGTGTAGGGCTGATGGAATCCATAGAATGCATTGCAGTTTTGGAACTTCTCAGAAGATTGATGATGCCTGCAACCTGGGATGCGTTTACTGAGCTGGTTGCAGTCAGGAATAATGAAAACAGCAATGAGTTCTGTGCACAAGAAGACTGAAGTCAGGAATAATGAAAACAGCAATGAACTCTGTGCACAAGAAGACTGAAGTCAGGAATAATGAAAACAGCAATGACTTTTGAGCACAAGAAGACTGAAGTCAGGAATAATGAAAACAGCAATGAGTTCTGTGCATAAGAAGACTGAAGTCAGGAATAATGAAAACAGTAATGAGTTCTGTGCATAAGAAGACTGATGTCAAGAATAATGAAAACAGCAATGAGTTCTGTGCATAAGAAGACTGAAGTCAGGAATAATGAAAACAGCAATGAGTTCTGTGCATAAGAAGACTGAAGTCAGGAATAATAAAAACAGCAATGAGTTATGTGCACAAGAAGACTGAAGTCAGGAATAATGAAAACAGCAATGACTTTTGAGCACAAGAATACTGAAGTCAGGAATAATGAAAACAGCAATGAGTTTTGTGCACAAGAAGACTGAAGTCAGGAATAATTAGACAGCAATGAGTTTTGTGCACAAGAAGACTGAAGTCAAGAATAATAAAAACAGCAATGAGTTTTGTGCACAAGAAGACTGAAGTCAGGAATAATTAGACAGCAATGAGTTCTGTGCACAAGAAGACTGAAGCCATGAATAATGAAAACAGCAATGACTTTTGAGCACAAGAAGACTGAAGTCAGGAATAATGAAAACAGCAATGAGTTATGTGCACAAGAAGACTGAAGCCATGAATAATGAAAACAGCAATGAATTTTGCGCACAAGAAGACATTTGATCTCTTTGTATCAGTAAACTCGAATTTGGAGTGGTCAGTTTGGAAAGCAGGGACAGAAAGTTCAATAAAACTCACCATCCATTCTTCTGCAGCTGGCGTTTTGACTGGAGGTCATTACTGGGATGTCCTTGAGTTTCTCTGTCTTATTTCAGTGTGGTTGCATTGGGAGAAACACAGTTTGTAGCTCGTGGCTGTTTTTCAACAGTTTATGTTTTATTGTCCGTGTTTCGTTCTTCTTCTTTAGATACATGTGGTTTTGTGCCTATCGATTGGACCCAGGGCAAGAATGTGTGTGTGTGTGTGTGTGTGTGTGTGTGTGTGTGTGTGTGTGTGTGTGTGTGTGTGTGTGTGTGTGTGTGTGTGTGTATGTGTGTGTGTGTGTGTGTTAGTGTGTGTGTGTGTGTATGTGTGTGTGTATGTTTGTGTGTGTTTGTGTTTGTGTGTGTGTGTGCGTACATGTGTGCGTGCGTACATGTGTGCGTGCATGTGTGTGTATGTATTGTGTGCGTGTGTGTGCACGCGCATGCGTGTGCGTATATGTGTTTGCATGTTAGAGAGAGAGAGAGAGAGAGAGAGAGAGAGAGAGAGAAGTGTATTCATTGCTGCATTTATTATTTCTTTAACATGGTTGTCTTATCAGTCTGTTCCTTTAATTCACAGTGGAATTGGTTGACCTATGTTGTTGTACCAGTGTATACTTCCGTCATTTATTCTTTTATGAAGCATCCATGGACTCTTGTAAGACCAGACCCAGACCACTTAGTCATCATTATCATTATCATACTGTATTGAGGATGTTTTACTGAACTAAAAAAAAGGATTTGTTATACATCCTGCTTAGAACACGACATAGACAAGTATCATACTAAACACAGGGCATATTCTGTTTGTCTGACGACAGGCAATTAATAGCCCGTGTATGAATTATGCATTCGTTCATCACCCACGCAGCACAAACAAGGGAAGACAAAACCATGTTGACTCTTGACAGTGAATTGTAACATAAAGGCTTCACACCCTTATTGTACAGGCTCACCCCATGACCTCTGGTATCACTGTAGGCTCGGCCACCATTCGTGTACCACATACATATTTCAGGGGGGTGTCGTTGTAGAAACTGGGCGTCACTGGGGAATACATGTACAAAATCTTGACGTTAACTTCCCATCCCAGGTTTGTGTCGGATCATGGAGGCAAACGTGGTGCCGGTCTATCTCACGGTTTCCGGTACACTTCCATTATTTCCAGGTCTCTAATGAGTATGGCCGTAAATCATGCATGGCCAGGTTTTTATCTTATTGACTGAGGCCCACCCATACTGTACTGCGCCATACTGCCATGATGGGATGGTGGTTCCCCCTGGACCCCTGTTCTGGTTCCTTAAGTTCATATCCCAGTATTGGCTGCGTCGTCTCCTGGGATAAAGATGGTACGATAAATTGCTAAGGTAAACTATCTTGCGGTCTGTCTCTTTTTCCTGTTAGTCTTAACCAATCAACTGTCGTTGTTTTATTGCTTAGACAGCACAAAAGCCATTGCATTAATAGATTATTGATATTCATATTAATTTCTTTTGTCACTGTAGATTTAACGTGTTTAACTTGGGCTGCTCAGCTCTTTGAGAGCACGTCATTGCAGTGCAACGCAACCCATTGTTTTTACCAAGACTTCAGAAAGGCAAGAAGGCTAATTGGTCTTCGAGGGGAGGGACCTGGGAAATCAACCTATCTCTCCAACGTTTTATACCAGGGCAGCTGGTCAAATATCCTGCTCTTCACGATTTTCAACTGCTGTGGGATCTTTAGCTTACGCAGGCCAAAAGGCACACGGGTCTGACTGGTTATTCATCCCTTTAGATTGACTTTCTTTTTGTCTTTCCTATCTTTTGTTCTTTTTATGTCTTTCCTATCTTTTGTTATTTTTATGTCCTTCCTATCTTTTGTTCTTTTTATGTCCTTCCTGTCTTTTGTTCTTTTTGTGTCTTTCCTGTCTTTTGTTCTTTTTATGTCTTTCCTGTCTTTTGTTCTTTTTATGTCTTTCCTATCTTTTGTTCTTTTTATGTCCTTCCTGTCTTTTGTTCTTTTTGTGTCTTTCCTGTCTTTTGTTCTTTTTATGTCTTTCCTGTCTTTTGTTCTTTTTGTGTCTTTCCTGTCTTTTGTTCTTTTTGTGTCTTTCCTGTCTTTTGTTCTTTTTGTGTCTTTCCTGTCTTTTGTTCTTTTTATGTCTTTCCTGTCTTTTGTTCTTTTTGTGTCTTTCCTGTCTTTTGTTCTTTTTGTGTCTTTCCTGTCTTTTGTTCTTTTTGTGTCTTTCCTGTCTTTTGTTCTTTTTGTGTCTTTCCTGTCTTTTGTTCTTTTTATGTCTTTCCTGTCTTTTGTTCTTTTTGTGTCTTTCCTGTCTTTTGTTCTTTTTGTGTCTTTCCTGTCTTTTGTTCTTTTTATGTCTTTCCTGTCTTTTGTTCTTTTTATGTCCTTCCTGTCTTTTGTTCTTTTTGTGTCTTTCCTGTCTTTTGTTCTTTTTATGTCTTTCCTATCTTTTGTTCTTTTTATGTGTTTCCTGTCTTTTGTTCTTTTTATGTCTTTCCTATCTTTTGTTCTTTTTGTCTTTCCTATCTTTTGTTCTTTTTATGTCTTTCCTATCTTTTGTTCTTTTTATGTCTTTCCTGTCTTTTGTTCTTTTTATGTCTTTCCTGTCTTTTGTTCTTTTTATGTCTTTCCTGTCTTTTGTTCTTTTTATGTCTTTCCTATCTTTTGTTCTTTTTATGTCTTTCCTATCTTTTGTTCTTTTTATGTCTTTCCTATCTTTTGTTCTTTTTATGTCTTTCCTATCTTTTGTTCTTTTTATGTCCTTCCTATCTTTTGTTCTTTTTATGTCTTTCCTATCTTTTGTTCTTTTTATGTCTTTCCTATCTTTTGTTCTTTTTATGTCCTTCCTATCTTTTGTTCTTTTTATGTCTTTCCTATCTTTTGTTCTTTTTATGTCTTTCCTATCTTTTGTTCTATCTTTTGTTTTCCCAGCTGAATGTGGTGTGGTTTAAATGTTTTAACCGTTGTTAGAATTATGAAGAGAATTTAGATCAGTTTGTCTGTGGTGGGCTCGATTCTGCATCCAGATCATGGCCTCTGATCCATTTTTTGTCAAGGATAATGGATTGATCTCAATAAAAACAAACAAACAAACAAACAAAAACAAACATTGAAACAAATAAACTAATCAACCAACCAAACAAACCAACAAACAAAGAAACATTGAAACAAACAAAGAAACAAGCGAGTAGAACTGTCTGTTTCTGTCTGTACTTTGAAATTGTTTGTCAGATTATTTTGGATCATCTGATGAAACTAACCAATTTAGAGCAAACGTAAGGCCCACAGCTTCCATCATTGAACCATGGGTGTATGCAAGCATTAGTGTGAATCATGTTGGAACGATATTGACTATATTTTGAAAGAACACATACAGCTTGATTTTGTTCCAAAATCACAAAGAAAATATGAGACGTCAACCTGAGAGCGTTGGCCTTTGAATGATATACAACAGTGTCTACAACTGTACAAGTAAAGTAATCACGGGGGAAGTAACCTTAGAAGCTGTAAGAACTGATCAATTTGAGATGTCTCTAAATCCCTTGCGTATCTGAATCCTTAATTTAAACCCACAATTACGGTTTTCTTTATAGTGTAGGGCTGATGGAATCCATAGAATGCATTGCAGTTTTGGAACTTCTCAGAAGATTGATGATGCCTGCAACCTGGGATGCGTTTACTGAGCTGGTTGCAGTCAGGAATAATGAAAACAGCAATGAGTTCTGTGCACAAGAAGACTGAAGTCAGGAATAATGAAAACAGCAATGAACTCTGTGCACAAGAAGACTGAAGTCAGGAATAATGAAAACAGCAATGACTTTTGAGCACAAGAAGACTGAAGTCAGGAATAATGAAAACAGCAATGAGTTCTGTGCATAAGAAGACTGAAGTCAGGAATAATAAAAACAGCAATGAGTTATGTGCACAAGAAGACTGAAGTCAGGAATAATGAAAACAGCAATGAGTTTTGTGCACAAGAAGACTGAAGTCAGGAATAATGAAAACAGCAATGAGTTCTGTGCACAAGAAGACTGAAGCCATGAATAATGAAAACAGCAATGACTTTTGAGCACAAGAAGACTGAAGTCAGGAATAATGAAAACAGCAATGAGTTATGTGCACAAGAAGACTGAAGCCATGAATAATGAAAACAGCAATGAATTTTGCGCACAAGAAGACATTTGATCTCTTTGTATCAGTAAACTCGAATTTGGAGTGGTCAGTTTGGAAAGCAGGGACAGAAAGTTCAATAAAACTCACCATCCATTCTTCTGCAGCTGGCGTTTTGACTGGAGGTCATTACTGGGATGTCCTTGAGTTTCTCTGTCTTATTTCAGTGTGGTTGCATTGGGAGAAACACAGTTTGTAGCTCGTGGCTGTTTTTCAACAGTTTATGTTTTATTGTCCGTGTTTCGTTCTTCTTCTTTAGATACATGTGGTTTTGTGCCTATCGATTGGACCCAGGGCAAGAATGTGTGTGTGTGTGTGTGTGTGTGTGTGTGTGTGTGTGTGTGTGTGTGTGTGTGTGTGTGTGTGTGTGTGTGTGTGTGTGTATGTGTGTGTGTGTATGTGTGTGTGTTAGTGTGTGTGTGTGTGTGTATGTGTGTGTGTATGTGTGTGTGTGTTTGTGTTTGTGTGTGTGTGTGCGTACATGTGTGCGTGCGTACATGTGTGCGTGCATGTGTGTGTATGTATTGTGTGCGTGCGTGTGCACGCGCATGCGTGTGCGTGTATGTGTTTGCATGTTTGAGAGAGAGAGAGAGAGAGAGAGAGAGAGAGAAGAGAAGTGTATTCATTGCTGCATTTATTATTTCTTTAATATGGTTGTCTTATCAGTCTGTTCCTTTAATTCACAGTGGAATTGGTTGACCTATGTTGTTGTACCAGTGTATACTTCCGTCATTTATTCTTTTATGAAGCATCCATGGACTCTTGTAAGACCAGACCCAGACCACTTAGTCATCATTATCATTATCATACTGTATTGAGGATGTTTTACTGAACTAAAAAAAAGGATTTGTTATACATCCTGCTGAGAACACAACATAGTCAAGTATCATACTAAACACAGGGCATATTGAGTCTGTCTGACGACAGGCAATTAATAGCCTGTGTATGAATTATGCATTCGTTCATCACCCACGCAGCACAAACAAGGGAAGACAAAACCACGTTGACTCTTGACAGTGAATTGTAACGTAAAGGCTTCACACCCTTATTGTACAGGCTCACCCCATGACCTCTGGTATCACTGTAGGCTCGGCCGCCATTCGTGTACCACATACATATTTCAGGGGGTGTCGTTGTAGAAACTGGGCGTCACTGGGGAATACATGTACAAAACCATGACGTTAACTTCCCATCCCTGGTTTGTGTCGGATCATGGAGGCAAACGTGGTGCCGATCTATCTCACGGTTTCCGGTACACTTCCATTATTTCCAGCTCTGTAATGAGTATGGCCGTAAATCATGCATGGCCAGGTTTTCACCTTATTGACTGAGGCCCACCCATACTGTACTGCGCCATACTGCCATGATGGGATGGTGGTTCCCCCTGGACCCCCTGTTCTGGTTCCTTAAGTTCATATCCCAGTATTGGCTGCGTCGTCTCCTGGGATAAAGATGGCATGATAAATTGCTAAGGTAAACTCTCTTGTGGTCTGTCTCTTTTTCCTGTTAGTCTTAACTAATCAACTATCGTTGTTTTATTGCCTAGACAGCACAAAAGCCATTGCATTGCTAGATTATTCATATTCATTTCTTTTGTCACTGTAGATTTATCATGTGAAACTTTGGCTGCTCAGCTCTTTGAGAGCACGCCATTGCAGTGCAATGCCACCCATTGTTTTTCCAAGACTTCAGAAAGGCAAGAAGGCTAATTGGTCTTCGAGGGGAGGGACCTGGGAAATCAACCTATCTCTCCAATGTTTTTTACTAGGGCAGCTGCTCTTCACGATTTTCAACTGCTGTGGGATCTTGAGCGTATGCAGGCCAAAAGGCACATGGCCTGACTGGTTAATCTTCCCTTAGATTGATTTTCTTTTTGTCTTTCCTATCTTTTGTTCTTTTTATGTCTTTCCTATCTTTTGTTCTTTTTATGTCTTTCCTATCTTTTGTTCTTTTTATGTCTTTCCTATCTTTTGTTCTTTTTATGTCTTTCCTATCTTTTGTTCTTTTTATGTCTTTCCTATCTTTTGTTCTTTTTATGTCTTTCCTATCTTTTGTTCTTTTTATGTCTTTCCTATCTTTTGTTCTTTTTATGTCTTTCCTATCTTTTGTTCTATCTTTTGTTTTCCCAGCTGAAATGATGTGGTTGAAATGTTTTAACCGTTGTTAGAATTATGAAGAGATTTTAGACCAGTATCTCTGTGGTGGGCTCGATTCTGCATCCAGACCATGGCCTCTGATCCATTTTTTGTCAAGGATAATGGACTGATCTTAATAAAAAACAAAAACAAACAAAAAACATAATTGAAACAAAGAAAACCATCCATCCATCCAAACAAACAAACATTGAAACAAAAAAAGAAACAAACGAGCAGAACTGTGTGTTTCTGTCTGTACTTTAAAACAGTTTGTCAGATTATTTCGATCATCTGATGAAACTAACCATTTAGAGCAACGTAAGGCCCACAGCTTCCATCATTGAACCATGGGTGTATGCAAGCATTAGTGTGAATCACGTTGGAACGATATTGACTGTATTTTGAAAGAACACATACAGCTTGATTTTGTTCCAAAATCACAAAGAAAATATGAGACGTCAACCTCAGAGCGTTGGCCTTTGAATGATATACAACAGTGTCTACATCTGTACAAGTAAAGTAATCACGGGGGAAGTAAGCTTAGAAGCTGTAAGAACTGATAAATTTGAGATGTCTCTAAATCCCTTGCGTATCTGAATCCTCAAACCCTCAATTACGTTTTCTTTATAGTGTAGGGCTGATGGAATCCATAGAATGCATTGCAGTTTTGGAACTTCTCAGAAGATTGATGATGCTGCAACCTGGGATGCGTTTACTGCGTTGGTTGCAGTCAGGAATAATGAAAACAGCAATGAGTTCTGTGCACAAGAAGACTGAAGTCAGGAATAATGAAAACAGCAATGAGTTCTGTGCACAAGAAGACTGAAGTCAGGAATAATGAAAACAGCAATGAGTTCTGTGCACAAGAAGACTGAAGTCAGGAAGCATTAAAACAGCAATGACTTTTGTGCACAAGAAGACTGAAGTCAGGAAGCATTAAAACAGCAATGACTTTTGTGCACAAGAAGACTGAAGTCAGAAACGACTGAAGTCAGGAATAATGAAAACAGCAATGATTTTGAGCACAAGACGACTGAAGTCAGGAATAATGAAAACAGCGATGATTTTGAGCACAAGAAGACTTAAGTCAGGAATAATAAAAACAGCAATGAGTTTTGTGCACAAGAAGACTGAAGTCAGGAATAATAAAAACAGCAACGAGTTATGTGCACAAGAAGACTGAAGCCATGAATAATGTAAACAGCATTGACTTTTGAGCACAAGAAGACTGAAGTCAGGAATAATGAAAACAGCAATGACTTTTGTGCACAAGAAGACTGAAGTCAGGAATAATGAAAACAGCAATGACTTTTGAGCACAAGACGACTGAAGTCAGGAATAATGAAAACAGCAATGACTTTTGAGCACAAGACGACTGAAGTCAGGAATAATGAAAACAGCAATGATTTTGAGCACAAGAAGACTGAAGTCAGGAATAATGAAAACAGCAATGATTTTGAGCACAAGAAGACTGAAGTCAGGAATAATGAAAACAGCAATGATTTTGAGCACAAGAAGACTGAAGTCAGGAATAATAAAAACAGCAATGACTTTTGAGCACAAGAAGACTGAAGTCAGGAATAATGAAAACAGCAATGACTTTTGGCACAAGAAGACTGAAGTCAGGAATAATGAAAACAGCAATGATTTTGAGCACAAGAAGACTGAAGTCAGGAATATTAAAACAGCAATGACTTTTGAGCACAAGAAGACTGAAGTCAGGAATAATGAAAACAGCAATGATTTTGAGCACAAGAAGACTGAAGTCAGGAATAATAAAAACAGCAATGACTTTTGAGCACAAGAAGACTGAAGTCAGGAATAATGAAAACAGCAATGATTTTGAGCACAAGAAGACTGAAGTCAGGAATAATGAAAACAGCAACGAGTTATGTGCACAAGAAGACTGAAGCCATGAATAATGTAAACAGCATTGACTTTTGAGCACAAGAAGACTGAAGTCAGGAATAATGAAAACAGCAATGACTTTTGCACACAAGAAGACTTAAGTCAGGAATAATAAAAACAGCAACGAGTTATGTGCACAAGAAGACTGAAGCCATGAATAATGTAAACAGCAATGGCTTTTGTGCACAAGGAGACTGAAGTCAGGAAGCATTAAAACAGCAATGACTTTTAAGCACAAGAAGACTGAAGTCAGGAATAATGAAAACAGCAATGACTTTTAAGCACAAGAAGACTGAAGTCAGGAATAATAAAAACAGCAATGACTTTTGTGCACAAGAAGACTGAAGTCATGAATAATTTAAACAGCATTGACTTTTGTGCACAAGAAGACTGAAGTCAGGAATAATAAAAACAGCAATGAGTTATGTGCACAAGAAGACTGAAGTCAGGAATAATTAAACAGCAACGAGTTATGTGCACAAGAAGACTGAAGCCATGAATAATGTAAACAGCAATGGCTTTTGTGCACAAGGAGACTGAAGTCAGGAAGCATTAAAACAGCAATGACTTTTAAGCACAAGAAGACTGAAGTCAGGAATAATGAAAACAGCAATGACTTTTAAGCACAAGAAGACTGAAGTCAGGAATAATAAAAACAGCAATGACTTTTGTGCACAAGAAGACTGAAGTCATGAATAATTTAAACAGCATTGACTTTTGTGCACAAGAAGACTGAAGTCAGGAATAATAAAAACAGCAATGAGTTATGTGCACAAGAAGACTGAAGTCAGGAATAATTAAACAGCAACGAGTTATGTGCACAAGAAGACTGAAGCCATGAATAATGTAAACAGCAATGGCTTTTGTGCACAAGGAGACTGAAGTCAGGAAGCATTAAAACAGCAATGACTTTTAAGCACAAGAAGACCGAATTCAGGAATAATCAAAACAGCAATGACTTTTGAGCACAAGAAGACTGAAGTCAGGAATAATCAAAACAGCGATGACTTTTGTGCACAAGAAGACTGAAGTCAGGAAGCATTAAAACAGCAATGACTTTTGTGCACAAGAAGACTGAAGTCAGGAATAATAACAGCAATGACTTTTGCGCACAAGAAAACTGAAGTCAGGAATAATAAAAACAGCAATGACTTTTGTGCACAAGAAAACTGAAGTCAGGAAGAATGAAAACAGCAATGACTTTTGCACACAAGAAGACAAGTCAGGAATAATAAAAACAGCAATGAGTTTTGCGCACAAGAGGACATTTTACCTCTTTGTATCAGTAAACTGGATTTTGGAGTAGTTAGTTTGGAAAGCAGGGACAGAAAGTTCAATAAAGCTCACCATCCATTCTTCTGCAGTTGGCGTTTTGACTGGAGGTCATAACTGGGATGTCCTTGAGTTTCTCTTTCTTATCTCAGTGTGGTTGCATTGGGAGAAACACAGTTTGTGGTTCGTGGCTGTTTTTCAACAGTTAATGTTTTATTATCCGTGTTTCGTTCTTCTTCTTTAGATATATGTGGTTTTGTGCCTATTGATTGGACCCAGGGCAAGAATGTGTGTGTGTGTGTGTGTGTGTGTGTGTGTGTGTGTGTGTGTGTGTGTGTGTTTGTGTGTGTGTGTGTGTGTGTGGTGGTGTGTGTTAGTGTGTGTGTGTGTGTGTGTGTGTGCGCGCGCGCCACACGTGCGTGCAGGCGAGCATGGGCGTGCCCAACAACATCTCCAGTTTCTCATAGTTGATGTACGAGTGCTGAAGTGAATATAGGTAAGACATTGACCACTGATTTATCCATGTAAATAAATCAAATTCGTAGTGACTGGATGACATACATTGTGTTTGCGTAACACGGTGCCACAGTTAAATTGTATTTATGGAATGCAACTCTTTTAACAGCACCAAACAAACAAATGTTAAGACAATATTAAGTATTTGTCGTTATCAGCATCATCACATATCCCACAATGAAACTTATGCTGGCTCAGGTGATTGTAGAAGTCATTAGGAGTTAGAAAAATACTGCTACAGATGAAAATAAATCAGTCTATAGATAAACCAAACAAACATAAATGCAGAGTGTTTTTTTTTTTTAATCATGAAAGATCTACCATGGTAATGTCGTTGATATTTCAAATACAGGAACATAAGTTTTACTGTATCACTTACGTGTGTGTTTTTAGTGTCAAACTAATCAAAATATATTTAAAATACATTAAAAGTTGGGCCAGCTACTGCTTATATATAAGGTATGCATGAATCCATCTCCAATTAAGAGCACATTCGGACAGACAAGCCATACTACCTCATGACAATAGATTATGTAACACAATCATAATATCATTTTTTTCATGGTTTTTTAACATTTATTTTACAGTCGTGATACAGATATATACAAAACGAAACAGCAAAGCCCAAACGCAATTGAAGTAAAACAAAAATTCCAGTTCATTCGCAAATTCCAGTTCATGCGCAATGTCCACAAGAGTATACACGTTTCGTGAAACATACAAAAAATACCCAACAACAAAAGAAACAAAAAACAAACAAGCAAAAAGAGACTTTCAATAACATGCTCGCTGTCATGTTAAATTTCGTACATTGACAATATGTGTATTATAAATTGAGTGAACAGTATCAAGTTTAGGTTATTGTTAATGGTAAAAATATCACAGTAATTTGTTTCAAGTTTTATGCCAGTTTTACATTGTATTCTTGTGTGTAACGATACCAATATTGTGCAGCCTTACTACAAGTATGGCTGTAGACTAAACCATAATTCACAAAAGACATACATATTTCATGGGATGTCTGTACACACACAGCTCAGCCGCTGGGGGGGGGGGGGGATCATGAACCCTGACAACTAGCTCTCACCCCTATCCCCCAGTCTCACTCCCTGACCTGTGTTAGTACCTAGAGGTAAACGAGGTGCCAATGTGTCCAGTGCGATCGGGGCATTTCCATTATTTGTAGCCCTGTAATGAATATGGGTGTGAATCATGCATGTCCAAGCTTTCACCTTATTGACAGGGGCCCACCTGTATTGTACCGCCGCCTGCTGCCGTGCTGGGGTGATGGTCCCAGCGGAACCCAGTTTTGGTTACCCTACTTTCTGTTGAACAGTGGTGGACAGTGTCATCTCCTGAGAGTCAGACTGCTCGACAAAGGTGCTGATTTGCTAAATAAAGGACACCCTCCCATCCTTTCTCTGTGTGTTTTTTTTTTCTGTCTCTGTCTCTGTGTCTGTTTCTGTGTGTGTGTGTGCATGTATGTGTGTCTGTCTCTGTCTGTCTGTCTGTCTGTCTGACTCTTTCTGTATCTTTCTGTCTCTCTGTCTGTCTGTCGCTCTCTCTGTCTATGTCTGTCTCTCTGTCTCTGTCTCTCTCTCTCTCTCATATACACCATTTCTCTGTCTCTCGGCTTTGATATATAACAACCGTTTTCTTTATTATCTGAAAAGAACAAATACTATTCCATTAAATTTTTTTTCGTGTTTTATTTTCTCGTTTTCTCTGGATGAAATAGTACAATTGAATCATTGTAACTGCCGGTAATTTAGTGGAGCTTTTCGGTTATACGTTTTAGTGAGGGACATAAATCTGCACACAAATTGTGGCCTTGGTCTGTTTAGGAAAACAAACTGAAAGTCTTTGAGAAAAAGAAAGGAATTGGAAAAAAATGCGTTGAGGTTTTGATTGCACTTCATTTGAAAAGAAGGTATTGTGGTATCTGATTTTGATTGCGCTTCATTTGAAAAGAAGGTATGGTGGTACCTGATTTTGATTGCGCTTCATTTGAAAAGAAGGTATGGTGGTACCTGATCTTGATTGTGCTTCATTTGAAAAGAAGGTATTGTGGTATCTGATTTTGATTGCGCTTCATTTGAAAAGAAGGTATAGCGGTACATAATGTTTTAGAGAAAAGTGTGTGGTTTTCTTAGTTTGATGAACGTTTGACTATTCTTAAAGAGAGAACGTCAGATAATTATCAAAAATCTGTCTTTCCCCCGGATCTTTATGAACGTTCTATTTGATTTTAATCTGGAAGATAGACCAGTCATTTTATAGAGTCATTACAAGTCTTTAGTACTTGACTTGTTCACAACGGACAAGTTTGTTTTTTTTAAAATAGAAGAAAGTGCCTTCCATCTTCTGAACAGGAAAAACTGTAATAGAGAAGCTTCCACTTTCTCTGCTTGTAAGTTGTTGCAGCAACATTGGCACGCGGGTTTTCCCCCTAAGATCCTTATGGAACTATTTCAGACTTTTACATTCAACATGCATCTAAACCACCATACAATGTACTGAAGGAACACACCCGAAGCATAGCACCAAATCAGTATTATTTTGTAGTTTGTATACACAGCTTCTTCCGTCCTTCCATAGAAGAATCGTTAACGAAGTGTGATCCACACAAACAGGCAATCTTATTCAAACATATGCTTTCAGATTGTTTGTTTGAACCAAACCTGATACCTAAATTTATTCAACTTCCACACAATGGTAGGTGTGGATATCTTGGTGAGACATTTACATCTGCGCAAAACAACACAGCAGCCCAGCTTATCACTGAAAGCAACAGCGGTAGGAAAATCAGCAGCTCCTCCTGCAAGAACAATATCGACTAGAACAGCAAAGAGAAACCAGAGAAACCAGATGAAGAAGATGACAGGCAAAGAGGCAGAGAGACACAGAGAGAGAGAGAGGGAGGGAGGGAGAGAGAGAGGGGGGAGAGGGAGGGAGGGAGGTAGGGAGAGAGAGAGGTAGAGAGAGAGAGGTAGAGAGAGAGGGGTAGAGAGAGAGAGGGAGAGAGAGAGAGAGAGAGAGAGAGAGAGAGAGAGAGAGAGAGAGAGAGAGAGAGTCAATCTCCCCTTCTTTTAAATAAAGATTGACAAAGTCAGATGATCGGAACACACGCATGCTGTCGACATCACATCGAAAGATGCGGCCAGAGGAATAATGAAAAAATTTCTTAAAGAACCCAACGGCTTTTTATCTGTCTGCCTGTCTCCTCTTTGTGTTTGTCAGGATTCCTGTCCCTGTAGAAAAAAAAGCCTTGAAGTTGCCTTTTGTAACTAACATCAAGCAGAAGACAAAAAAATAATATCATCATTCAAGGACAGCTATGAAGTGAAGCTCGCCAGCGTAATTGTTTCAGGGATTCCTTTTATGGAGGAACACAAGTCCTATGATCAATCCGAAAAAGAGATGTCATGCTGAGCGCAATGCCTTTCAAATGAAATGCAGCAGAATTTACAACTTATACAGCAAAAACAATGTTAAAGAGGAAGGATTTTACAAGAAGTAAAACGCGACATTTCTGATTTTCTCCCGAATTATTTTCTTGTCTGAATCTCTGGCCCCATACATTATGCTTGCTTCACAGTTTAAAAGTAGTAAATTCTGTAGATTCATTTTACAGCTCTAGAGCTTTGTTCTTGTAAGATGGAACATTAAATCGACTGGAATTCATTGATTGAATGGATTCTGTTCAGGGTGGGTTAGTTCATCTGTATATTAGCAAAACGTTTTGGATTTATGCAAGTTGGCTAACGGGAAATACAAAATATCACGAAACATTCATTTACAATAACAATTTGGCAGGCATCAAAACGTAATTTTAGTCTTTTGTCTTATGTTACTGCTCAGCGGCTGCGCGTTGAAAGGAACAAAGTTGCAACTCGTGGCCGCATTTCATCATTTTGTTTTTGTTTTGTTTTACTTTTGTTTGTATTTAGTTGATTTCTTTGTTTCGTCTCTTTTTGATAACAAAAAGGGGTTAAATTTTGCTTGTGTTTTCTAAGATTGTATGGATGCGTTAAAGCTGTAAAAGTTTGAAAAAAAAGGGGGGAAAAAAGGCCAGCTCATTCTGACCGTCACAAATACACTTTCCAGTCTTGTTAATTTTAAACTAATGTTCTTTTCTCTTTCTCTCCCTCTCTGTCTTTGTTTTGTGTTTATTTTCTTTTGATTCATTTTGTGATTTTCTTTTTTTCCCCTTGGTTTCTGTGCTTATTAGTTACTTGTCTCTCAGACCCCGACCCCACCTCTCTGTCTCCATCTCTTTTCTGTCGGTCTGTCTGTTTGTCTGTCTCCCTCCCTCCCTCTCTTTCTCCCCCTCTCTGTCTGTCTGTCTCTGTTTCTCTGTCTCTGTCTCTCTGTCTCTGTCTCTCTGTCTCTGTCTCTCTGTCTCTTTCTCTCTCCCTCTCTCTTTGTCTGTCTGTCAGTCTCTGTCGCTGTCTCTGTGTCTTTCTGTCTCTTCTTCTTTTCTTTTTGTCCTTCCGTTGACCATTTTCTCTATTGTTCCGTGCATCCTCGCTGTCTCATATTTCATCAAAACAGTAGTTCTATTGAAAATAGGAGACGTTTGAAGAAAATTGAAAGCCCCAGATTTATCTCCATGATTAATTTTTTTCTGACAAATTGTCGATTTATTTTGTTCAGGGTGGAATAGGACACAACGAGATACACGAGAATCAATAGCGTTCTATGTAATAGAGATATGTGTGTGTGTGTGTGTGTGTGTGTGTGTGTGTGTGTGTGTGTGTGTGTGTGTGTGTGTGAGTAGGAGAGAGAGAGAGAGAGAGAGAGAGAGAGAGCAAAATGCATGAGATAAAATAACGTATAATTTACAAGTGGAACGTTAACTTATATAGATCATATATTCAACGTGACAGATGTGTTGTCTAAAGGAAATGCAAACGCGTGTCGTTTTTTCTTTCTTTCTTTTTTTTCCCCTTTCAAATGTTGCAATGTAATCAAAAACAAATTCAATCAAAATGTTATCTGTACCACTTATTCAAATTCAATCAAAATGTTATTTGTACCACTTATTTAAAGTCCCAATATCATATGATGTCTATAACAAAAAATATCAGAAAAGGTATTCTCTATTCATATTAGGCTTAATTCTTAAGTCCCAAAGTAATAAAATATTCATAAATAAACATTTTCATAGAATGTCTATCACCTAACCATTGTTCTTGCAGACCATCCACGCCTGTCACAGCATTGATCACTACATACTAGAATTAACATGCCAGCAAAAACTGAGTGCACAGAGTATAGATAGATGGTATCCGTCTGTCTGATTACATAATAGATGCTCCCGGTTGAGGACCCAGATATGGAACAGTCCGTTGTGGCTGAACAAACCAATTGCCATTTCTTCGATGGCAGTTGGCAGAGCTGCTGCGCATGAAAGCTGATAATTGTGGCAGTGTGACCGCTGCTGCATCTTTCCTTCTCCCCCTTCCATCTGACCATAGTCGAGTTCGTTTCTCCTCTGCAGTGGCCATGAATGCACGTGTAGACTGGTCACGTGGTACAACGGTTTGTGGCTGTCTCTTTCCAAGTGTCCACTTGATATCAGTGGACTTCAGGTCACGTTTGCAGACGTTCTTGTATCACAACAGTAGGCGCCATGTTGGCTGTGATCACGCAGCGACCTTCTCTTTACAGATATCCTTTGGGATGTGGTCATTCTGCTTGCCGCGGACAGTGCCAAGCCAGCACCATCATCGTTGTCTGAAGAGGGCATACATACGCATACATGCTGGCCTGGTTTACAACTTTGTTTGCTTCACAAGCAGGAGATGCCTAGGATTCAGTGCAAACACTGCAGATGTAAGTTATTGCATTGACGTGGATCTCTTGGCGCACGTAGGTTCCAGCTCGCTCTCTGCCATACAGAATGGTCCTAATTATGCAGTCTGTACACTCCAGTCTTGGTGGCTGTTGTGAGCTTGTTATTTTCTTACACTCCCTTGAACATAGAGTATAGCGCCGGAAAGATCGATGTGTTATTAGTCATTGTCTATCGTTTCTGTGCCTACAAGTCGGAAACACGCCTTTTTTGTTAGTGTTAGTGGAATTGGCTCCTCTGTGTGTGTGTGTGTGTGTGTGTGTGTGTGTGTGAGAGAGAGAGAGAGAGAGAGTGTGTGTGTGTGTGTGTGTGAGCGATAAAGATAGGCAGATAAATAGACAGATACCTAAATAGATAGACAGACTACAGACAGACAGATAGACAGACAGACAGACAGACAGACAGACAGCAGCAGGTAGATCGATAGGTAGGGAGTGTGTTTGTGTATGTTTGTATGTATGTATTGGAGAGAGAGAGAGAGAGAGAGAGAGGAGAGAGAGAGAGAGAGAGAGAGAGAGAGAGAGAGAGATCAAAATGATGATTACGCTGTCATGTATAAACATCGAATTAGCGGAAGAAGGTCTTGTGCGGCTTGGCAATCTTGCAATTGATCTTATTTCATTAGCGTTTTTTACGTTATTGTAGACGCCATTTCTTGGTATGTCTGTATCAGCAATTTTGTGCTCAATGGAAATGACAATATTTGTAGTTGAAGAGCAGTTCCTTCGGGAAATCGGCATGACCAGTCCCAAAGACCACAGGGACCCATGTATTTTCATTGACCTTTCTCTGCCCTCAGCACAACTTTTGAAAAAGTTCGGCAGGGCAGTCAACAACACACATATTGCAGGCGAGCGCCTACTCACTCTCACACACGTACACACACGTACACACGCGTACATACACACACGCACCACACACACACACACACACACACACACACACACACACACACACACACACACACACACACACACACACACACAGATATACATAATTATATATATACATTGTGTATATATATATATAATATATATATAATTATGTATTCTTTTGTGTGTGTGTAGTGTGTGTTGTGTTGTGTGTGTGTGTGTGTGTGTGTGGTGTCTATCTATCTATCTATTTATCTGTCTGTCTATCTATCTGTCTGTCTGTCTGCTATCTGTCTGTCTGCCTACCTCTCTGTCTGTTTCTGTCTATCTAGTCTATGTATCTATACAGAGAGAGAGAGAGAGAGAGAGAGAGAGAGAGACAGACAGACAGACAGAGAGAGAGAGCGAGAAAAAGAGAGAGAGAGAAAGAGAGACAGAGAGACAGAGAGAGAGAGATGCTCACAGTTACACAGCCAATGGAATGGTGCGGTCAGTTTGTACTAGGGGGGCTGTGTGTGTGTGTTTGATTCATTTCCATGGGATTGCTTTTAACGTTGCAGATGGAAATACATATTTTGCTACAATAGACAGATAGTCAAGTTATTTCAGTGGCAGACTGATGCAAAGATAGACATAAAATCTGTACGTTAAGACCTCAAGTCCTTGAGAACGCGTAGTGATTATGCGCTCGCATGGCTCATGCCATGATCATTTTGGATCTTTTCCATCAGAAGGCATCTATGGCGTCAATGCATATGGAATATATTTCTAAGGGTGAAGACGCCATCTTGAGAAACTGAAACTGAACTATGCAAAATCTGTCACATGGGGGGGACACAAACTTTAGAAGCCAGCTGTGTAACCTTTGTATGTGCCAGTACATGGAGGCAGAAGTAATGCCGATCTGTCTGATGAGATTGGGACATTTCCATTATTTCTAACCCTCCAATGAATGTGTCTGTAAATCATGCATGGCGGTGCTTTCACCTTATTGGCCAGGACCCACCTGCATTGTGATGCTTGCCAGTTGCCACGATGGCACGGTGATCCCTCTGGACTACCTGCTTTGGTTCTTTAAGTGCCTGCCCCACTGGTAACCAGCGTTGTCCCTTGGGAGCTGTACTTCTCGGCTCGACGAACTTCTGTTTTGATGACTGAGGGAAATTAATTCTCCCTCTGTCTATCTCTCTGTCACTGTCTGCCTCTGTCTCTGTTTCTCTGTCTCTCTGTCTCTCTGTCTCTCTCTCTCTCTCTCTCTCTCTCTCTCTCACTCTGTGTGTGTGTGTGTGTGTGTGTGTGTGTGTGTGTGTGTGTGTGTGTGTGTGTGTGTCTGTCTCTCTCTCTCTGTGTGTCTCTCTGACTCTCTCTCTGTGTCTATGTCTCTCTATCTCTATCTCTGTCTGTCTGTCTGTCTGTCTGTCTGTCTGTCTGTCTCTCTCTCTCTCTGTCTCTCTCTCTCACTCTCGTTCGTTACTTTCCTTTAGTAATAAAGTGTTTTGAAGTTTTAAGTTTTCTGTGTTTGTCTCTTTCCTTCTATCTCTTTTCTCTCCTGTCTGTCTCTCGCCACTCCCCCTGCCAATCCTCAGCTATCAAACGTCATTGGTTTATTGCCTAGCATCACATTGAAGTCTGTGTAGTTGATATGTTTTTGTTGCTGCTTAGATTAGTATGCTTCAGTGGTTTGGGAAGACGTTGGATGATCAATATATTGAGTGAGTGTGGGTTGAATCTGTATATGAAACACTGGCTTCTGGGCTGTTTCAGAGAATGGACTGAATATCTTGGGGAAGAGACAAAACGTTGAGGGTTTATTGTTTCTAACCATACTTATAAGATTTCTCTTGGCAGCATATTAATTTTGACAAAGAAATGTGTGAGATTTCCCTTAGTGTCTTGACAAAAAGTTTGAATTCTTAAACTTCATTGAATCGATTGATTTGTTTCTTGAAGGGAAATTCAAATATTCATATTAATGTACCTTTTCGTTATTTCTGGTGGACGTTCTGTGTGATTCCAGTGTAAATACACTCTTCTTCTTTCTTCTTCTTCTTCTTCTTCTTCTTCTTCTTTCTTCTTCTTCTTCTTTTTCCTCTTTACCTCCCCTCCTCCTCCTCCCTCTTCTTCTTCTTTTTCATCCAGTTCTTATTCTGTTTTTGGTTCTTCCTTAACCCTGTGAAGACTCATCGGGGTGCTGCATTAATGAACTGTTCACCAGATCTTTCTGGCTCTGCGCCAAAGCCTGGGTTTCTGCTGTAGTTTCTCTGACCATAATGTAGTGTTGTCGGTTCATCGGATTTTTTTCTGTCTTCTCCTCAGTCTCAGTCAAACCCTCCTCCTCCCTCGCCATCGACAATTCCACAGAGGACTAATTTTCTTGTCATACGGCGTGTCTTGGGCAAGTAGAATCTGGTGGTGCCCATCCTTGTCTGGGTCAGATTTGTCGTTGTTGTTGTGTTGTTGTGTTGTTGTTGGGGTTACTCCCCACATGCGACAGGTATCGCTGGGTTGCATGGTTATCAGTGACAGGGAACAAACTATGATCAGACCATAACACGGACATTAGTCAGACGTATATTGTCATTAATAAAATATATTTCTTCAGCTATCAGACTACGGGGGACAAATACGGCAGTAACAGAAAGTGCCTTCCATCATGTCTGATATCCTGAGCTCTGGCCATTCCTGTCCTCTGTAGACCCGATGCCTTTCTTAAAAGTAAGAAACAAGTCACAGTTCTAGTGCCAAGACTGTTTACTTTGAATGTTAGATCAAATTCGTGTACTTGGTCAACAACACCCCCGAAAAATCAAGGTTGTTAAAAGTAAGAAACAAGTCACAGTTCTAGTGCCAAGACTGTTTACTTTGAATCTTAGATCAAATTCGTGTACTTGGTCAACAACACCCCCGAAAAATCAAGGTTCTGTTATATATGTGCACGTTTTTCTTTATTGTGACGCATGCAGACAGCCATACTTTTAAGTCTTTAGGATTTGTACGAAAGCTCAATTTCGGTAGGTGTGTATTCAGTAAAAGCTGACGATATGTCGTAGACTCAATTTGCATAAGCACAACACATCAATGTAAACAGCAACTGCAGCAAACAGTATTACCATCATCAACAATTGCAACATCAACAACAGTAACAACAACATCAACAACAGACGTGAGAAAATGTGAAGAGAGAGAGAGAGAGAGAGAGAGAGAGGGAGAGAGAGAGAAGAGAGAGAGAGAGAGAGAGAGAGAGAGAGAGAGAGAGAGAGAGAGAGAGAGAGAGAGAGAGTATCACAACAATTACAACAAATCTTATTTTCTTTTAAAGACAGAATGAAAACGTCAGATGATCACAGCACACACGTGCTATCCACATCTGGCCATAAGATACTGATAGGGTTTGGGGTGAGGAGGAGGAGGGGGTAGGATTATGTTCTATAGCAGACGATTTCTGCAATGAATGCGGGCCTCATCACGTGCAGTATTGACAGGGTTTCCTTCGAAATCTGAAGACCTTTTGGCCAACTTGTTGGCTGAAGACGTCAATCCAATACCCAGCTTCTCTTTCCAATTCTGTCCGTTTTGGGGTGAGGGTCTGTCTCATGTTTGTGTCTGTCTCTCTGTTTCTGACTCTGACTTTTTTGAGTTTCTGTTTTGTATATCTGGTTACTCTGTATACGTGTGTGTGTGTTGTGTGTGTGTGTGTGTGTGTGTGTGTGTGTGTGTGTGTGTGTGTGTGTGTGTGTGTGTGTGTGTGAGTGTGTGTGTGTGTGTGTGTGTGTGTGTGTGTGTGTGTGTGTGTGTGTGTGTGTGTGTGTGTGTGAAATGTTTTTGTTTTTTAGCCAGTAATTTCAATCATTGAAAATAGAGTATTTTTGCGATTGACACTCTTTTTCTCTCTGTTTCTCTTTCTCTGTCTGTCTCCCTCCCACTCTCTCGTTCTCTTACTATACCACACACACAGACACACAGAAAACACACACACAACACACACAACACACACACACACACACACACACACACACACACACACACACACACACACACACACACACACACACACACACACCATTTACCGATCTGTATTCGATAAAGTCTTACATTTCATTTAGGATTGATAATTGGCTACATGTATTAAGTGCAATCCTGGCTCAAGGGATATGAGATATGCGGAAGCAATTTTAGATAATTTTTAATATATGTCTTAGTGTCCTTAGTTGTGTTTAAATTTGTATTCATGTATGTTTTCTAAATCCCTTGTGCCATAATTGAACAGAGGGGCCAATGCCAGGAGCATCACCCTACATTATGTGTACGAATGCATTGATACTTAATTTTCTTTTCCCTTTTTTTTTTCCTGTGGAAGTATTGTATATATTTTGAAACGAGTATAGCCCTGATTTGGCTCTGCGCAGCCGGCCGGGCATTAAACAAAACTAACAACAACAATAACTATCTGGAACTACCTACACCATGCTCTGATTGGCTCTTCGGAAGACGCCGCCGCCCTTCTTTCCTTTGATTCGGCTCTGCACGGACAGTTTCTTTACCTGTTCTTCAGCATTCGTACACTTATCCTTTTTAAGTACACATTGTCAGGTTAGTCAGTGGCTTCAGAGAGACTGCTCACTTTCCAGTTTTCTTTATTTCAACAGACACTATGCGATAATGAAAACAGCTCAAAGCAATATGGCAGACGAACAAATCACGATGGCGGCCAGAAATGACGCAGCCAATCAGAGCCTATTTCCGTTGACGTGGGCAGTTCCAGATAGTCGCGCATGTTTTGTTTGTTTGTTTGTTTTGTTTGTGTGTGTGTGTGTGTGTGTGTGTGTGTGTGTGTGTGTGTTCTGTCTGTATGTGTGTGTGTGTGTGCGTGCGTGCGTGCGCGTGTGTGCGTGCGCGCGCTAGATGTTGTGCGTTCATTCTTTATCATCATTTGTAAATGCCTGACAATGGCTAGTTGGCACATTATTGGCACAGAATGTGCTCCTCTCTTGGTTTGTTATATCAAGTAGGCATTTTCATTCTATTCTATTTGTGTTTTCTGATTCGCATTTGCTTGAACGCTGGCAGTTATTTGATTCACTCTCCTAACTCCAGGCTCCTTAACTCCAAACATCTGCACTCTTTCATGTTCCACGTTCCTCTTGTTTCGGGATAGTTGATAACTTATCCTAGCCAGATCAAAGGAGCTACGCATTTGTTGTTGTCGATTTTCATTCACTGGAACGGTTGTCATAAAGGAGACAGCGTAATTGCCGTCTTTCTGTCCTCGTTGTTTTGGTGTAATGTTTAATGGTGCAGCACAGCAGTTTTATCGGCCAGAATGTG
>CM060315.1:24364236-24374236 GCA_030674185.1 Monoplex corrugatus | reverse complement strand
TCTGTCTGTCTCTGTCTGTTTCTGTCTGTTTCTGTCTGTCTCTGTCTGTTTCTGTCTGTTTCTGTCTGTCTCTGTCTGTCTCTGTCTGTCCTGTCTGTCTCTGTCTGTTTCTGTCTGTTTCTGTCTGTCTCTGTCTGTTTCTGTCTGTTTCTCTGTCTGTCTCTGTCTGTTTCTCTGTCTGTTTCTGTCTGTTCTCTGTCTGTTTCTGTCTGTTTCTGTCTGTCTCTGTCTCTGTCTGTTCTCTCGTCTGTTTCTGTCTGTCTCTGTCTGTTTCTGTCTGTTTCTGTCTGTCTCTGTCTGTTCTCTGTCCTGTCTCTGTCTGTCTCTGTCTGTTTCTGTCTGTTTCTGTCTGTCTCTGTCTGTTTCTGTCTGTCTCTGTCTGTTCTGTCTGTTCTGTCTGTTCTGTCTGTCTCTGTTTTCTGTCTGTCTCTGTCTGTCTGTCTGTTCTGTTTCTCTGTCGTCTGTCTTCTGTCTGTCTCTGTCTGTCTCTGTCTGTCTTCTGTCTCTGTTTCTGTCTGTTTCTGTCTGTTTCTGTCTGTCTCTGTCTGTCTCTGTCTGTTCTGTCTGTTCTGTCTGTCTCTGTCTGTTTTTCTGTCCTGTCTCGTCTGTCTGTTTCTGTCTGTCTCTGTCTGTTTCTGTCTGTCTGTTTCTGTCTGTCTCTGTCTGTCTCTGTCTGTTTCTGTCTGTCTCTGTCTGTCTCTGTCTGTTTTCTGGTCTGTCTCTGTCTGTCTCTGTCTGTCTCTGTCTGTCTCTGTCTGTCTCTGTCTGTCTCTGTCTGTTTCTGTCTGTCTCCTGTCTGTTTCTGTCTGTCTCTGTCTGTTTCTGTCTGTTTCTGTCTGTTTCTGTCTGTTTCTGTCTGTCTCTGTCTGTTTCAGTCTGTCTCTGTCTGTTTCTGTCTGTCTCTGTCTGTTTCTGTCTGTTTCAGTCTGTCTCTGTCTGTCTCTGTCTGTTTCTGTCTGTTTCTGTCTGTCTCTGTCTGTTTCTGTCTGTTTCTGTCTGTCTCTGTCTGTTTCTGTCTGTCTCTGTCTGTCTCTGTCTGTCTCTGTCTGTCTCTGTCTGTCTCTGTCTGTCTCTGTCTGTTTCTGTCTGTCTCTGTCTGTTTCTGTCTGTCTCTGTCTGTTTCTGTCTGTCTCTGTCTGTCTCTGTCTGTCTCTGTCTGTTTCTGTCAGTCTCTGTCTGTCTCTGTCTGTCTCTGTCTGTTTCTGTCTGTCTCTGTCTGTCTCTGTCTGTTTCTGTCTGTTTCTGTCTGTTTCTGTCTGTCTCTGTCTGTCTCTGTCTGTCTCTGTCTGTTTCTGTCTGTCTCTGTCTGTCTCTGTCTGTCTCTGTCTGTTTCTGTCTGTCTTCTGTTCTGTCTTCTGTCTGTCTCTGTCTGTTCTGTCTGTCTCTGTCTGTTTCTCTCTCTCTCTGTCTCTGCCTCTGTCTGTCTGTCTGTCTCTGTCTCTCTCTCTCTCTCTCTCTCTCTCACTGTCTCTGTCATTTTTCTCCGTTTCTCCCTAATCCTGTCCTACTTTTCTCTCTTTCCTTTTTCAAACATATAATTTGTAACCAAATATAGTTGCTGCGCATTTCGATTTCTCATCCAGGCGTGGTAACAATCATCCCCTTTATATCGATAGATGTGTTTAGCTGTCGTTGGTGGTGTCCAAAGACGTCTTTCATTACGACCTGTTCTCCAAGCTGTAGCTTGTGTGAAAAATCACAACTGACCTTAACCCTTTCACTCCCTTAACCTATCTGCCAGCATCATACATCGTCAGTCGTAATGGCGAAGCAAAAACAAAAAAACAAAAAACAAAAAAACACTTAACCATTTGACCTCCTCACCCTATCCACCAGCTGGTGGAAGAAACTGGTGGATAGGGTGAGGAAGTCAAAGTTTTTGCAGCTTATAGACGGGCTGCGGGCGGGAAAGGGTTAACGAGCGGGACACTGTCACTTACTGGAAAAACAAATGAACGGAGTCTCTCTTGAGGGCAGCGCTGCTTGCTTATGGGTTGTGTGGAGAGTGTTGTGGTTAGTGCGTGATTTCTGTGGAGACCGAGACACAGACAGACGCGCTCGCACACACACGCACACACGCTTACGTTCGCGCATACACACATACATACACACGTGCGCGCGCGCTCACACACACACATGCAATTAAACACACATACACACATATACATAGACACACACACATATACACGAATACACAGAGGGAAGGAGATGGAGAGAGAGAGAGAGAGAGAGAGAGAGAGAGAGAGAGAGAGAAAGAGAGAGAGAGAGAGACAGACAGACAGAGAGACAGAGACACAGACAGAGAGACACAGACAGACAGACAGAAACAGAGACAGACACAGAGACAGACACATAGGAATGTTTACAGTTACCATTGCAACATGCTCATTAAAACGACTCGTATCGAAAGAGCAATATTTACACAAACAATCGTTTCTGTTTACGTCCATAATGCATTTTGTATGTTGCTAATGAGAAGAATGTGTGAGAACTGGCTTGGAATAGACTAGTCCCACTCACACCGTGTTCATCTGCTCAGCTACGACCGTTACCGTAAACTAAATTTTAAACTAGAACAAATTGACCAAATACAGCGCTCACAAGCTGAAATTGCCGAGAGAGTACAGAGCCGAGGTGTTTTTTTCTTCAAAACCATTCTGTAGTAATGTGATTTACATACATCTTCAGATTCATTCTATAGACCTCTGATTCAAATATTTTTTCTCAAAGTCATCTTCCAGTCCTCTGACTGAGGTATATTCTCTCCTTGTCTGGCCTTCTGATTTAATTATCTTTCTCAAAGTCATTCTCTATCCCCAAATATCTTCAAAGACATTCTCTCGTTTTCTGAATTCAAATATCTCTCTCAAAATCATTCTTTTACCTTCTGATTCAAATACATCATTTAAGTCATTCTTTAGCCATCTCATGCAAGTACATCTTCACAATCATTCTTTAGTCTCCTACTTCGAATGAATCTTCATTGTCGTTCTCCAGACTTTTGATTCAAACATCTTGCTGTTGTCTAGTTTTGTGATTCAGTTATCTCTCTTAGTGTTATTAATTATTCCTCCGATTCAAATATCTCTCTCAGAGTCAATCTCTGGTCTTCTGATTTGAATACGTAACTTGTGACAAAGTCCTTGTCTAGTCTTCAGATACAAATACCTCTCTCTCTCTCATTTGTAAGACAGCTAAGTATCCATTGCAGAGATTGGAATACTTTTGTTATCATCTTAGCAAAACAAAACTCTCCAGAAAAAGGCCAAATTGTTTCGAAAACAAATCAAAATCGTTGAATAAATACTTTTTTCTATTCCGTCAGAAAGAGAAAAATCAATACTTAACATGATGATATTAACATTGCTAGTCGCTCTTGGCCATTGTGATTAGATCTCCGAGTAATGATTTCGCAGTCATGCTCTATTTAAGGTAGAACTGGCAGAAATCAAACTGACAGGACTATTAGCAATACTTAATTTGCGCTTACGTTGTTATTTGTGGGCCAGGCTCTTCGACATTCTCGGAAAAACCCCAGACACTAAACTATATTGGTCAATGAAGTGAATGATAACGAGTATGATAAAAATGTTCCCCTTTCATTGACCTTGTCAGTTTGGTAGGGAGGTGAGAGAGACAGAGACAGAGACAGAGACAGACAGACAGACAGACAGACAGACAGACAGACAGACAGAATAAGAAAAGACAGAGATTGAGAGACAAACACACAGACAGAAACACAGAGACAGAAAGAGAGAGTTAAAGGCATACATACTTACAGCCAAAAATAAAGAGAGAGAGAGTGTGTGTGTCTGTGTGTGTGTGTGTGTCTGTGTGTGTGTGTGTGTGTGTGTGTGTGTGTGTGTGTGTGTGTGTGTGTGTGTGTGTGTGTGTGTGTGTGTGTGTGTGTGTGTGTGTGTGTGTCTTTATAGATGTATACGCTCACTTGCTGACGTGTGTGCATGTGTCTGTGAAAGGTGTAGTGATCTGTATAACCCATTCTAAAAATCAATTTCATAATGACATAGATGTTGAAAACATGCAGATGTAAGATAGTGAACGCATTGTGGGACTTCCAAACAGTAACGAGAAAATTTCATCACCAACAGCTAGACAGCAAACATGATCACCGCATACATTCGTGCTGAGCTGCAAGCTATCACCAGAGCTCATGCTGACCCATTTGCGATACGCCCCTATACATTATGGATTTCGGGTGTATTTGTCAGCTTAACAGAGATTTCCTCGATAATTACCCCTGTCTGCATGGTGAAAGCTTTGCAGTAATACTGCCAGAGAGCGTGACTGTAAGTGAGGATGGAGTCAGTCTGGTTCCTACCTACTAATGATCTCCCATTGGTGAACAGAAGTATTTTGTTGCAGGATGTTACGCCACCACGTTTCTGCTGGTGTAATTTAGCGTATAGGAGTTTGTGGTAGTGTTGTGCTTTAGTGGTTTGGTGGTTAATGTGTGTTTGTGTTTGTATGTGTGTGTATGTGATTGTATGGGTGTGTCTGTGTGCGTGTGGGTGAGTGTGCATGTGCATGTGCATGTGCGTGTGTGTGTGTGTGTATGTGTGTGTGCGTGCGTGCGTGCGTGTGTGTGTATGTGTGTGTGTATGTGTGTGTGTGTATGTGTGTGTGTGGTATGTGTGTGTATGTGTGTGTGTGTGTGTATGTATGTGTGTGTATGTATGTGTATGTGCGTGTGTAGGTGTGTGTAGGTGTGTGTCTGTCTGTCTGTCTGTATTTCTGGCGCTTCACCACCTCTGACTGTTATCAAAAAAACAGAAAATGAAGACTGTAGACACTTTGTATTACTTAGGCAGTGGAGTGGAATGGAACGGATCTCTTGATGTTGATGTGGAGTTTGGCATCTCCAAGACCCGCTGTGCCCTTGGGAGGCTGACCTACAGGTTGTGTCAAGACTATGGCATTGGGCACGCTGTGTACAGTGTAATACTTTTGTAATGCTGCCAGACCTGGGCTACCTACAGACGGTACATTCAACAGCTCAGACATTTCCAGTAATGATTCCTGTGTAACATCTGCAACGACACGTGGTGAGATCAAGTGTCCAAACTTCAAGTTTGTAAGAAGTGTGGCATGCCATGTAGAGAAGTTTGGGTCATGAAATCAAATGCCTTCTCCGTTGTACAGGACTCGTTGTCCATATGGAAGACAACTATATGCCAAAGATGTACCTGTACAACAGTTGAAACAAGGACACCGTGACCCGATCGAGCACGAAAGCGATATATGGATACTCTAAAGGCCAACTTCATCAGCTGTTGTATCAGTATCACCAACTGGGAAGACATAAATCAATAATTCCATTGGTAGAGCACCAACAGTCCATGTCAAAGCATGCTCGTTGCACTTAACACATCAACAGCTGTAGTAGCAACAACATCATCAACAACAACAACAACAACAAACAACAAACAATAACAGCAAGAAAAAAAAAAGAGAAACAGTAAGCAGACAACAGCAGTGCCCGCAGGCCACAATCTGTTTTAAAGATTTAAACATCCCAAGACAGCTGCTAATTAAAGGAAGATGGACCGCCGGAGGCAGAAACCAAGACTGCAGGATTGCTGTCCATGCAGCGCCTGCGGAAGAACATGTGCCACGAGGATCGGTCTTGTTCGCACAGGAAGACCCATACCAGGCAATAGAGAACCTGGATACCCACTCGTCTGACAGGTCAACGGGAAAGCCTATCATCTCCAGCACGTGCTCTCAAGTGACGTAATATTCGGTTACCTCGTTTAAGGGCGCAGATATGGAGACGCAGATGGGAAGAAACTGCTCTTGAGATGCTGAGAAAACAGAATAAAGTTTCCTTGACGAACTACCAGAAGAAGTTTAAAGCCTCCTTGTGTACGAGGAGAAGAAGATTACTTCTTCTTGAGGCAGCAAGAGCAGAAAACAGTGAGGTGTTTTCTAAAGACACAGTACTCGAATTGAGTCTGAAAACCTTTGATGTATTACAAAAAAAAACTTATACATACATGTAAAACAAATTCCACAAGAGTCAGAATATAACTAACTGACTAACTAACTAACTAACTAACTAACTAACTAACTAACTAACTAACTAACTAATTAACTAACTTAACTAACTAATTAATTAACCAACTGACTGACTGACTGACTGAATGACTAACTAATCAACTAACCGACTGACTGACACTGACTGGCTGACTTACTAACCAACATACTTGCTAATGTACTAAGTAACCGAATAATTGAATTCCAAATTTCAAACTGTGCATAGGGTTTTTGCGTAGGATCAAGGAGTCTGTCAGATTATCATTAGTAGATTTGGCTGAAATGCATGCGGAATTATCCCAGCACCATGAATTTCTCTCGAAAAAAAAATCAGTTCTTTGTGAATTAAAACAAATGCAAAAAAAAAAAAAAAAAATCTGTCGTCTTTTTGCGAGTCCTGGTTAAAAGATTAAAAGTTTGAATTGTAAATTTAAGAGGGGAAAGAATGTGAAAAAAGACATCCAATTAAACGCAAAGGAGAGAATGAAACAGTCTGTACAGAAATCGATAGCTGAATTGTTACTCTTATAAATTTCCGAGATTCCAAACCACGGGACAGATTTCTTTCTTTGCATTCGGATCGGCTATTGAAAAATTAGAGTTGTTGTGGAGAGAGAGAGACAGAGAGAGAGAGAGAGAGAGAGAGAGAGAGAGAGAGAGAGAGAAGAGAGAGAGAGAGAGAGAGGGGGGTGAAGGGAGAGGTTTGGAAGAGGAATGATATGTTTTTTTCTGTCTTGCTTTTTTCTGTCTTGTTTTTGGGCAACGTGTGAGAATTATTCAAGTCTTAGCTCAGATTTATTTGATTTTCCAGAAAGTTCTCGGAACACTTTTCTTTTTTATTTCTTGCATCTTTAATTTTTGTTTGTTTGATTGTTTGTATGCTGAACTGGAAAGAAATACGTTTCCATTCTTATTCTTAAAAAACCCAAAGAGATGAGAGAGAGAGAGAGAGAGAGAGAGAGAGAGAGAGAGAGAGAGAGAGAGAGAGAGAGGCAACTTTCAACTAGAGCTGCTGTTGCATGAGCGCAAATGTGTGTGTGTGTGTGTGTGTGTGTGTGTGTGTGTGTGTGTGTGTGTGTGAGAGAGAGAGAGAGAGAGAGAGAGAGAGAGAGAGAATGAGTAGTGTGTACAGTGATTTTGTATGTACAAAAGACAAGAATGGGTCCATGAAACATTTATCGTAATGCTTATCATCTACTAATAATTCTGAAATTCCAAACACACAGATTATTACAGCTGTACGTACAAATGCTATAGATGTGTGTTAGCATTTGTTCTGTATTGCTTTGAAACAGTTAATAAAACCAGAAACAAAATTGCTCAACAGCAACAGTTAGATTTGCATGCCATGTTTTCAAGGCAGCAAATGCTCATTTGAAGAGTTAATATTTTCAAGGGCCAGTCAAACACATAAATCAATTATTGTTTAGAGCCAATCAAACAAATCTGACAAAATGCGTAAGTATTTTTAGGAGCCAATCAAGTATTAGACAAAACGCATGCTGTATTTTGAAAACCCAACGAAACAGTCACATAAAGTGTTAGTATTTTTAAGAACCATTCAAACAACTAGCATACGTATTTCAAAGAGCCAATCAAACAGAGAAGTAAGAGATATGTAAACAGTTTTACGCTTAAACCAAACAATCAGGCAGAAATCATTGTTCAGATCCCATTAAACAATCAGTCAAAAAAGTGCCAGTACTTTCAAGAGCCAAACAAGCGATCGGACAAAAAGCGTTAGTATTGTTAATAGCCAACCAAGCAATCAGGCAAGAAATTCATAAGAATTGTTAAAGCCAACCAAACAATCAGGCAAAATTCATAAGAATTGTAATAGCCAACCAAACAATCAGCAAAAATGATGAGAATTGTCAAGAGCCAACCAAACAATCAGACAAAAATGATGAGAATTGTCAATAGCCAACCAAACAATCAGACAAAAATGATGAGAATTGTCAAGAGCCAACCAAACAATCAGACAAAAATCATGAGAATTGTCAAGAGCCAACCAAACAATCAGACAAAAATGATGAGAATTGTCAAGAGCCAACCAAACAATCAGACAAAAATCATGAGAATTGTCAAGAGCCAAACGATCAGCAAAAATCATGAGAATTGTAAGAGCCAACCACACAATCAGGCAACAATTCATAAGAATTGTCAAGAGCCAACCACACAATCAGGCAAAATCATGAGAATTGTCAAGAGCCAACCAAACAATCAGGCAAAAATCATGGAATTGTCAAGAGCAACCAAACAACCAGAGAAAACGCAATAGTACAGTTATGAGCCAAACAAAAAACAGGCAAACACATCAGCCAAAAGTGTTAGTGTTGTTAAGACCCAACCAAAAGAAGAAAAAAATCAGACAGAAAGCATTAGTCTTTTCATAATACGACCAGACGATCAGGAAAAAAAAAACATAAGTATTTTTAATACCCAAACAAACAACTAGCAAAAGAAAAAGAAAAAAAAAAGAATAGTGAAACGTGGGCGTCATCCGAGTTTGTTCACGACCAGACGATCGGGGAAAAAAACCCAGAAATGTTTTTAATACCCAAACAAACAACTAGCAGGAAAAAAAAACAACAGAATAAAGAATAGTGAAACGAGGGCGTCATCCGAGTTTGCCCATTTCACCTTTTTATTCTTTTCTCTTGTGTTATCGACACTAACCCTCATTTTTATGTCATGTTTTTGGTTCGATTGTTTGCTTTGAGAAATCAGAGAAGATGCAAAAGATAGACACCTGAAATATAAACGGACGTGTAACACCAGGCCCAATCAATTGATTGGGCAGAGGGCCAGGGGAGAGAAGCTTATCGGTCAGAAGGGTTATCACCGAGAAGCATGCAGGCGTCAAAAGATAACCGTGTTGGGCTGGCCCTGTGACGTGACATCAGATTCGTTCACTGGAAAGCCCGGTGATTAGATCGGCCTGTGGAGCAGAGTTTGGAGAAGTGGATGGCAGGGTTGTATAAAGTGCAGACTTTAAGCCCACAGATAAAATTTCTAGACGTGTGTGTAGTAAGGATGAGAAGAAGAGTTTTGATGCTAATGTCTCACGCTCCCGATGAGCCACATCGATATACCTTGGTCCAAGATTAAGCGCTGACGTCTATCGAATTGATCGGCGTTTTATAATCAGTAACGTCGGTCCAGCAGGGTTTGTCTTCTTCTTTTTCTTCTTCTTCTTCTGTTGTAGTTGTTGTTGTTGTAAATTTCTTCTTCCCTTCTTATCTCTTAGACAGTGTACTGGCTTCCCAGTGGAAAAGGTCGACGTCTGTGGCTTTTGAGGTCGCCCTGCTTGTGACAGAGCTGCCACTCACCGTGTAGTTGGTTACGACACGTGTTTTGTAAGATGGTTACCCGTTAGTCTGTCTCTTATGTGTGTATGTCTCTCTCTCTCTCTCTCTGATAGAGAGAGAGAGAGTGGTGGGTGTGTGTGTGTGTGTGTGTGTGTGTGTGTGTGTGTGTGTGTGTGTGTGTGTGTGTGTGTTTTGCTTCTTCAGGTAGTAACTTTCCAGATTCATTCCGTTGCCCTTGGGTTAAATCGAATAAGAAAATGTCTCCAATATCCTAAAAATCGTCTCCAGTATCCTAACACAGGAGGAAAGTAAATAATACTTGTCACTAGAGGTGTCCTGTTTCTTGCCTTCGGTAAATACCTATATTAAATAAATATGATTAAACATCTAGAAATTTTTATCTGTGGGCTAAAACATGAGCACTTTATAATGTCTGACTGTTTACGTCAGAGGGACTATTGGTTTGATAGAAATGAACGTGGAAAATGTAAACTTCTCCATTTAATGGGAAGCCGCCAGATACTTCATTAGCGTACGTCCATCAGCTCTTGGCTTCTCTTCTCCACTATGATATAAAGGAGAGTGACAAAAATAGCACATGTGGGAGGCCCAGCATAGGATCTGCGAAGAAGACA
>CM060315.1:24349236-24351736 GCA_030674185.1 Monoplex corrugatus | reverse complement strand
TGTCCCTGTCTGTCTCTGTCTCTGTCTCTCTGTCTTTCTGTCTCTGCCCCTCTTTCTCTTCCTCTGTCTGCTTGCCTCTGTGTCTGTCTGTCTGTCTCCCCCCTCTCTCTCCCCTCTCTCTCTCCCCCCTCTCTCTCTCGCTCTCTCTGTCTGTCTCTTTCTGTGTGTCTCTGTCTCTCTCCCTTTGTGCACATTGCACATGAAGATTTGTGATTGTATGATAATGAAATTCAGGGATCACTGAGTGAGTGAGTGAGAGACAGGGAGAGAGGATGGAGGGAGAGTGAGTGAGTGAGTGAGTGAGTGAAAGACACAGAATCAGACAGACAAACAGGCGGACAGATAGACCGACGTAACATTAAGCGTCTCTCACTCTATATCTCGTTAGTTTGAGTTGATTTTACGGATCCAAGCAGAGAGCGAGAGAGTATTTTCGATTATAGCCTTGTATTTGAGAGAGGAGAGAGAGAGAGGAGAGAGAGAGAGAGAGAGAGAGGAGAGAGAGAGAGAGAGGGAGGGAGAGAGAGAGAGACAGTCAGACAGAGAGGAGAGAGAGAGAGAGAAGAGAGAGAGCAGAGAGAGAGAGAGAATGTTATTTATTTTCTATCTGTAGACGTCGTTGTCTACGGGCCATTTTCAATTTGCTGTTGGTAATCTGTATCTCTTCCTAAAACTAAAGAGACTGAAGAAATTTAACTAGTTACTAGTTAAGACGTAATACACGAGAGAGAGAGAGAGAGAGAGAGAGAGAGAGAGAGAGAGAGAGAAGAGAAGAGAGAGAGAGAGAGAGAGAGTAGGCGTTGTTGGATTGCAGTTTTATACCTCGTTAGTTCTGGTTGATTCCAGCTGATTTAACATAAAAGCTTCATTGCATGGCTTTGAGAGGGGCTAGACACCAGACGTCAATTCTCGTTTATTGTTGGTGTCTGGTTGTACGTGTGTGTTGTGCGTGCGTGCGTGCGTGCGTGCGTGCGTGTGTGTGCGTGCGTGTGTGTATGTATGTGTGTGTGTGCGTGCGCATGTGTGTATGTGTGTGCATGGATGTGTATATCTGTGTGTGTGTGTGTGCGTGCGTCTGCGTGTCTGCGCGTGTGTGTGTGTGTGATGTATTCAGTTTTGCCAACGGTATCTTCAGGAGGACCCTAATCGTGCTACTTTTAACGTGATCTCGTTTGTTTGTTTGTTTTTGTTTTTTTCCTTAAGCAGCTTTGTTCTTATATTTACCAACCAGTGCTTTTGATAAAACTCTGTTTTTAAGTGATGATAGTAATCGCGATAAGGATGATAATCATGATGCTATGGCGTTCCATCCAGGACTGAGACTACATGACAGGGTTCTACTCTAAGGTTACTATCATAATGTATCCAGGCATCAACCAGGCCCGAGAGATACCCCCACTCGCGATGTTGGCAAAACCATTTGAGCAACAACTTCAGTGACGCGTCCTTGAAGACGATGACTATCGGCTGTGTGGTCCCAGTCTTCCCAATGGTCCCATAGCAGGGGTAGGTGCCGATTGTAGTCCAAAAATTCCCACAACGATTTTGAAAGGACTGATAGGGATTCGAACCCAGAACCTTCCAGTCGGTAGTCCGTTGCGCTAACTATTACACCTCAGCGCCCGGTCTGGGTTTTTATGTACTCCTGCCGGACCACCTCCCACCTGGTGGGTAAAAGGTGGAAAGATTTCCGAATTCCCAGGATAACATGTGTTCGGATCTGTTAGAATCTAAATTCTTCGTGCATATCGTCATCATCTCATCAATCATCATCATCATCATCATCATCATCATCATCATCATCATCATCATCATCATCGTCGTCATCATCGTCATCATCATCATCGTCATGTGCCCTGCCACATGGCATTGACGATCACGGCCTACCATGTGAATAAATCCTTTGTTGCTGCAAGTATATCTCCCACCCTCGCTGTCTTTATCCGTGCGTATACACACGCATAATGTTAAGTATGCACGTTAAAATCATGTGAGCCAAGTCTATCTTTCGTGGCTTATGGAAACATGAAATCAACCACTAAAACATACCACCCACCAAGGTTGATTATGCAGATGTGCAACAACTCACGCCCTGTACAGTGTGGCCAAAAGAACGTATAAACACACGCATCCAAGGTTAATAGGAACGCTAAAAATCGTAATAGAACGTTTTTTTTAAAATAAAAAACTCTTCATGCAAACCTTTATCAATTTTAATAATGATAATGATCACAGTGTTTATCCAATACCGTTACAATATTGTTGTCAGCTTGGCGTAACGCAATATTTTAAAAAAAAATCTTCACGCAATCCCGTTATAAGTTTTCAGTCATGACATCATTACAGTGTTTATGTATAACCGTCGTGAACATCTCCATCTCATTTTATCAGTAACAGCAGTTCACATTACTTTTTTAATAATTTCTGTTTGTCATACCGAGTAGCTTTTAGTAATAGCAGTAATGTTCAGTGTTTAATACATTACCGATGACTAAATTAA
>CM060315.1:24339236-24341736 GCA_030674185.1 Monoplex corrugatus | reverse complement strand
AGACACTTCGCATTACACACAGACTTTCCTGCAAAGCATAGAGAACTCACGCTATTAGGCAAGCTGATCACATCCCACTAACATCTTCTGATGATCGTATGTGCTAGGTGCTAGGTGGTTCTTTTTATGACTTGGAGAATGTTTAAACGTGCGTGTTTGATATTCTGCACGCTTAAGTTATACACACGAAAAGGGGCTTGGGACTCACTATTACAGGTGACATGTTGACTTAAACAGATAAGGTAAGTCTCCTCCACCTACCAATCAAGCGTAGATGTCTGGGGGATGAACCTAGGACCTTCGGACTGGAAGTCCGATGTTCAACCACTGGACTACTGCTACCGTCAACATATTGCCTGGAAATTGTTGCTGTTTTGGGGCAGTGCGCCAACAGAGGTCTGCTTTCTATGGTTGGGTCGGAATATCTGTCAGTAACGTTTAGTCTGGAGGTTTGTCTCCCTGTGTGAGTGCAGACTTGGCAATTAGACTTTACACCGTATTGTTCAGGATTATCTCATCCTCTTAGCCAGAAGGTGAGAGACCCGTCTGAGAGAAATGTGGGGATCGTCACCGAGCTCTGGGGAACCGCAAACGATCGTAACCAGATGGTCGTTTTGGCACCATCATCCATACCGAATTCTGGACGCATCGCCAAGCAGGAGACAAGAGCTGCAACAAGAGCTAATGATGTTTACTAGACTTAGTTTCGTATCTTTTTCCTCTCTCCAACCCGCCCCACTGTCCGTTATAACTCGTACGATTGGTTGCATGATGATTTGCTGTTTATGTGTGCTTCATCATCAGTTTGCGTATAAACCTGTGGCGGTTTACGTGTGTGAATGGGTTTCCATCAGAGTGTTCGTTTCTGTCTGTTGCATGCGTGTATGCGTGTTTTCTCTCTCTCTCTGTCTCTCTGTCCTCTCTCTCTGTCTCTCTCTCCCCCTCTCTCTCTCTCTTTTTCTCTCTCTCGCGTGCGTCTGTTTGCCTGTGTCTGTCCGCATGTTTGCATCTGTCTCTCTATCTGTCTGTCCACTTGCCTCTCTCTCTCTTCTCTCTCTCTCTCTTGTGTGTGTGTGTGTGTGTGTGTGTGTGTGTGTGTGTGTGTTGTGTGTGTGTGTGTGTTGTGTGTGTGTGTGTGTGTGTGTGTCTGGTCCTGTGTGTGGCTTTATGTGCATGTGTTGAAAATGGATGAGTGTTCTCACATTGTACACATACGATATTTTTTTTTTTTTCTTGTTTCTTTTAATCGGACCATGTTTACATCGTCGATTTATTTGTTGACTTACATTTCCATGGATATTATTTTCTGTAAAGTGGAAAGTAGTTAGAATAATCCCCGACTCTATATAACCCTTTTTAATAATAATTATTATTGTTGTTATCATTGTTATTATCACTACTGTTTTTATATTTATATATATATATATATATATATATATATATATATATATGTATGTATGTATGTATGTATGTATGTATGTATCTACAGTATATACATGTACATGTAAACATATGTATATATGTATACATATATGTAATCTGTCATCCATTCATCTATCTGGCTATCTACGTATCTATTTAATCTATCCATATATCTATTTGGCTGTATCTGTCTGCCCGTCTACTAACTGGCTATCTGTCTGTCTGTCTACCTGTTTGTCTGTCTGTCTGTCTGTATGTATGTATGTTTGCCTGTTACACTTATTTGTAGTTCGCAGTTTTTTCACAATACATATTTTAATTAAACAAATACGAACGGAGCACAGAAAAGATAGCATTTTTTAATCATATTTATACAAACAATACTAAAAGACAGGTGTCTCTGACAGAGTATTGAACGTAAATACTGAAAACAAGAAAGAGAGAGGTAGAGAGAAAGAGAGAGAAGTAGAGAGGTAGAGAGAGGAGAACAGGTAGCGAAAGAGAGAGTAGAGAAGAAGAGAGAGAGAGAGAGAACAGGTAGAGAGAGAGAGACAGGTAGCGAGAGAGAGAGAGAGAGAGAGAGACAGGTAGAGAGAGAGAGAAACAGGTAGAGAGAGAGAGAGACAGGTAGAGAGAGAGAGAAGAGAGAGAGAGAGAGAGGAGAGAGAGAGAGAGAGAGAGAGAGAGAGAATTTCCATATTTTGCTTTAGCTCTGATTGCATTACTCGTCCATCGCAGTGAGTTTTTACCGGCCTTCTGCCAGATTTAAATCAATTTTCCCGCAGATGATAAGATGTCATCTAAGTTCGGAGCATTTGTAAAGGAAAAACAAATAGCATTAGGCCGGTGTGCTTGGTGTGTGTTCGCACTCGCTCGTCTGTTTACGCTGCTTTTGCAGGCAGGGTGGTGTTGTCCTCATCTGATCCTGAACTCTTCACGACAGAAATAGATGGGAGGGATTGAATGTCTGTTGACGTTGCTGATTTTGCTGTTGGTGGTGTTGTTGGTTGTTGTATTGAATTGTTTGGATGACATAAGTGTCTGTTGACGTTGTTGATTTCACTGGTGTTGTTGGCTG
>CM060315.1:24329236-24331736 GCA_030674185.1 Monoplex corrugatus | reverse complement strand
GTCTGTCTGTCTCTGCCTGTCTGTCATTCTCTGTATCTGTCTGCCTGCCTGCCGGTGCCTTCCTGCCTGTCTGTCTGTCTGTCTGTCTGTCTCTCTGTCTGTCTCTGTCTGTCTGTTGTCTGTCTTTTCTTTAACCAATCTCCTGATTAACCCCCATGTGGATGTTACCAGCACACTAAGACGAGAACACAAGTCTTGTCAAAGGAGGATGGATTGCTTAATGGTCATCATGGAATTGCCTTGATCACCAAAATAGATGATGAATGAGGGAGAATCCAGCAGATTATTACCTGATTATGGAAAGGACAGGAACTGCATCTGCCTGCCAAAATGAACTACAGATAATCTGTAGGAGCCGTTCTCTGTAAAGTACACATTTAGGGTCGTTGTCGAGGTAATGACCGTGTTCTTGTTTGAGGGTGGCTTTATGTTCGAGTCGGTCATACCGAATATATATCAGACCTACCTCAGAAAAGCGTTATGTAGACTTCCAGTCCGCGCACGTGATCTGAAATCTTAAGAGGCAAACACATGAACTTCAAAGAGAAGGTAGAAAAAAAGGTATGGTTTAAGGTGTAATAAAGATGAACTTCATGTTTTAGGTAGTCATATTAGATACGAAGAAGGAACAAACTCATAAAAAAAAGAAAAGATATAACTTTCAAGGATTCTTTGTTCTGGTTGTTGTATGCTAAATCCAAGTGATTTGTTTTCTGAAGATATTTTGCAAATACTTGTAACAGAACATATTCACACTTGCCTGCATTTGGGAACAGGCAAACACACAAACTTCCAAGAGAAGAAAGAAAAAATGTATACTTATGATGGTGTGATTGAAGTGAACTGTCAAGGTTGTTATATTAGAGACGAAGAAGGCAGAAACTCATGAAAAAATCTTCTGGAAATTCTCTGCCAGAAAGTTCCTCATTTCTGTCATTCTCTTTGTTTCTTTCTTCCTCCTTTGCTTTCTGTCATTTCTTCCTATCATTTTCGGCCTTGTTGGTCCATTCACCTGTATGTGTTCAATAGAAGTCTTAGATACGTTCTCTTAGGATTGATAATTGAGTGTACGTATTAGGTGCATTTTTGGCACTAGGGAATTGAGATATGCGGCAGCAATTATTGGTAATTTAGGACCGATTTATACATGTTTTAGTGTCCTTAGTTATGTTTAAATTTGTATTCAGGTACGTTATTTTAAATCCCCTGTGCGATGAATTGGACGAAGTGGTTGACGCCAGGGGCATCTCCTTAGATTATGAGCGCAAATGCATCGATGTATGTACTAAATTTTCTCTTTTTTGCCTATTGAAGTATTGACTATGTTTCCAAATGGTTATGGCCCTGATATGGCTCTACGCAGTCGGCTGGGTTTAAACAAAATATATAAACAAATAAGCAGCGGGTGGGCTCTTGTAGTAGGGCCGTGGACTCAAGATCTTATATCTAAAGGTGAATCAAATCTTGCAACAGAAAAAAATGACATTTTTGCTGTCCATCCTAACGCTTCAGAAATTCTAGTTGATGTCACCTTAGCATTTCATAAGTTCTGTTCCCCTCAACCCTTCCATTTCGGGGACCTTGCCAGCACATATGGTGTTGCACAGGCTTAATGAGTCTTCCAGATAACAGATGACAGATTGGGTGGGGTGCCTATGGAGTTGCCCGAATATGATGAGTCTGTCTATCTGTCTCTGTCTGTCTGTCTGTCTGTCTCTGTCTGTCTGTCTGTCTTTCTCTGTCTGTCTGTCTGTCTTTCTCTGTCTGTCTGTCTCCCCTCCCTCCCTCTCTCTTTCTTTCTCTCTCTCTCTCTCGCACCCTCTCTGTCACTCTCTGTCTCTCTCTCTCTGCCTCTGCTCTCTCTCTCTGTCTTTCTGTGTCTGTCTCTGTCTGTCTGTCTCTCTCTCTCTCTCTGTCTCTGTCTCTTTCTCTCTCTCTCTCTCTCTCTTTTTGTCTGTCTCTGTCTATCTGTCTCTGTCTCTGCCTGTGTGTGTGTGTCCCACTCTCCCCATCTCTTTTTCAAATAATCCTCTGACAGTCTGACTTCCCTTTGTGGACATCACCAGCCTCCTAAACTACACAAAGTCAAGAACATACTCTTGGCAAAGGTGGATGAACTGCTTAATTCACAACATAAATTTGCCTTTGTCGACCAAAAATAGATGACAAACGAGGGAGAAATCAGCAGAGATATTTCCAGATAATGGAGAAAGGATGGAGGATGCATCTGCCCGCAAAATGGACCACAAACATGCGGCTGGGGCCATTCTCCGTGGGAGTACACGATTACGGTCGTTGTCACGGTAACGAAGGTGCTCTTTTGTGTTTGGGGAACAGTGTTACGTGCTGACTTACTGCCCGTTATGCCATTATCAAGTAGGGCAGCAAGGAACGTTGTCCGCTCTTACCTGTTCTCAGCCAGCCTCTGAATTTTTCGTCGGCTTCGATTGCCTTTCACCCACTGAAGTGTTGGTTTCTGCTGTTGCTGTTTCCATATTGT
>CM060315.1:24309236-24321736 GCA_030674185.1 Monoplex corrugatus | reverse complement strand
TTTCTTTTCTTTCTTTCTTTTTGTCTTTTTTTACCTCCTCCTTGAGCTGTGGTGTGGCTTGAAGTCATTTGATGAGACGATAAACCAAGAAGACGTTCTCATCTATATTAAAGCTTCAAGCTTGCCATTTGGGTGTTTTCGTTTTTAAGTTTGTTCCTTTGTTCATTCATCTATGTCCTTTGTCTGCTTTCAAGTTTTCCGTCTGTGTGCCTGTCTGCCTGTCTCTTTTTTGTCTGTCTCTCTGCCTGTTTCTCTCTCTCTCTCTCTCTCTCACTCCCCCCTCCCCTCTCTCTCTCTGTCTATGTGTCTGTCTGTTCTTCTGTCTTTCTCTCTCTCTCTCTCTGTCTGTCTGTCTCTCTCTCTCTCAATAGAATATTAATACAGCTACTAGCAGTATATTTGTTGTTTTGTTGTTATTGTTGAGGGTGTACATATATTTCTCTTCATATATTGTGCTTTCGTCTCTCATGTTTCATGCTTTTGTAAAGCGCATGATCCATTAGCATATATATGTAAAGTCAACAGTTTGTTACAACGCATGTTATAACTTGCTCCACAATTTATGCTTTTATATTTGTAGTTTGTACAACAAGAAGAATTAGCTATAAGACAGCTCAAATGGGACCTGATGCTATTATTTTCAAATAATAAAGTGTTTTCAAGTTTGAGGCTCTCTCTCTCTCTCTCTCTCTCTCCGTCTCTCTGTGTCTCTGTCTCTGTCTCTCTGTCTGTGTCTGTCTGTGTCTGTCTGTCTGTCTGTCTGTCTGTCTGTCTCTCTCTCTCTCTCTCATACTCCCACCTTCTCTCTTTCGTTCAAGAATCACAATCAACAGATGGCCTCATTTCCATACAGTCCATGTAGTTTGCATATTTTCTAAGATGTTGGATTGTAGTATTCTCTCTGAGATAGCACACACCTTAGGCAACATATCCTACTTTTATGCAGTAGGCCTGCTTTTCCTACAGATGTGCAGGTCTGGTTTTATTCAGCGTTTTCGTTCAGTCACAATCTGTTTTCAAACAGACCTTAAAAACAAAAACAAAAAACGAGTAACATGACGTTATGTTTTGGAAAGAACCGGTACATTCCGGTTTTTAATTCAAATACTTGTTTCATTCGTTTCCTTCAGAAAATAGATTTTTTTTTTATTACAGAAGAGCAGTTTCAAGATCTCTAGCTACTTCCTAGTTTTAAATGTCACTGAAGATGATGACGAAGGAGACATATTGCTTCTGTCTTTGTCAGAGTTGGGGTTTTTTCCCTAGCCATGCCTCGACCTCGCTGAGCTTGCGAGAAGAACAATGCGTTAATGTCTTATCATTCTTGTTGATTAGGTCGTGTTCATGTTTAAGAAGTTGAAGGACAAATGGTTTCTGTGCCAATGATATATCCATAAGTCAATCACCATTTCAACAAGCAAGATACCAGAATCCTTTTGAATGGTCCTCAGCTGTGTGTGAGGTCATAGATTAAAGAGAACTGACTCAGAGCGTGGTAAGGAGTAATGAATTGTGATCGAGATGAATGAGTGACAGAAATGTTTGTCTTGCAGTCCAGTATAAGATCAAACCATATCTGGCTATATCATTGACGTTCTTGCAGCTTGTCCCTCGGGAATGCATGAAGATGGTATCCAGTATGGTCATGCATTATTTTCTCTCACTCCTTATCTCTGTCTTTCTGTCTCTATCTCTCTGACTGTCTGCCTGCCCCACTTCTCTCTCTCTCCCCTCACTCTCTCTCTCCCCTCACTCTCTCTCTCTCTCTCCCCTCACTCTCTCTCTCCTCTCACTCTCTCTGCCTGTCTCTCTGTCTGATTTTGGAAGTAGATTAGCAACGGCATATACGTAAGTTGGCTTCTGTGCTAATATCTGTATCATTTCTACAAAACTTTCCTCCTTTTATCAGTATGTCTTTTTGCGTTATGTCTGTCTTTCTGCCTATTTGTCCGTCTCTGTCTGTCTGTCTCTTTCTGTCTCTGTCTCTCTCTGTCTCTGTCTTTGTTTCTGTCTGTCTCTGTGTCTCTCTGTCTCTATCTGTCTGTCTGTCTGTCTGTCTGTCTGTCTCTCTCTCTCTCTCTCTCTCTCTCTCTCTTCTGTCGCTGATTTGTTCGCCCAATGTGAGTGTCGATTCGCTTCACTCCTGTAGTGCACAAGAGCTACTCTCGTCTGCAGACCACTCTGACATCAAGTTGACGTTGCCATGGCAATACCTTTCTGCAGATATCAAGAGTGATCTGGCCTGGCTTGGCAGGAAGTATGACGGTTGTGATAATGGGACAGTCCTTTCCTCTCTTGGCTCTGACTTCTGCGTATGACACAGTGTGTGTGTGTGTGTGTGTGTGTGTGTGTGTGTGTGTGTGTGTGTGTGTGTGTGTGTGTAGAAAGAGATGATCTGTGTGTGTGTGTTGTGTGTGTCTGTGTGTGTATGTTCTGTGTATGTGTGTATGTGTGTGTGTGTGTGTGTGTGTGTGTGTGTGTGTGTGTGTGTGTGTGTGTGTGTAGAGATATTATATGTATGTGTGCTTGTGTGTATGTATGTGTGTGTGTGTGTGTGTGTGTGTGTAGAAAGATATCATATGTATGTGTGCTTGTGTGTTTTGTGTGTGTGTGGGAGGAAGAGATATGTGTGTATGTGTGTACGTGTGTATGTGTGTGTATGTGTGTGTGTGTAGAGAGAGAGAGTGTGTGTGTGTGTGTGTGTGTGTGTGTGTGTGCGTATGTACACATGCGTTCATATGTGAGTATGTGTGTGTGTTTGTCTGTCTGTCTGTCTGTCTGTTGCCACCAAACACAAAGGCCTCTGCGTATTCTGCTGAGTCACGCATCGTATCACAATTACATATATACTGAAGTCAAGCAGTTTTGACAGATGCAGACATCAGCAGTGTTGGTAAGGATATATAAAAAAAATCCTTACAGGCAATTTCATAGACTGTCTGTATAAAATAGAATAAAGCCTCATTCCATAGAATAAAGTCTCGTGCCAATATCCTTAAAAACAATTTCACGATCTATATGAAATAGAATAAAGCCTCATCGCTGAAGTTGTTGAAAGACAATTGTATTATCCTATTACCTCTGATTAGTGATATGAGCGTTTTGATGTCAGAGTATTAGCCAAAGGACACAAAAGACCTCTAAACTGTTAATATATCTGCATATGTACCATCAACTTCACCAGAGTAATAAAAAGACACTGATGTAGTGCAGCACTCAGGAGGAATGACCTTTAGTGGAAAACTATCTGTTAACAACTTGTCTAGCACCTCATAATACACGTCACTGGGTGTGGAGATTGGTGGTTTGTCAAGAGGAATTGGTTGCAGTTCCATATGCGCTTCACCCAAATTAACCAGCACTTATCTAGCAGACTAATTGAACCTGTGTAGTCTTGTGTAATGACAAAATCCTCTGAAAAGGCCTCTGAAACACTTCTGATTAGAACACTAACAAGCTAACTTTGCTGGACGGGATTGAATTCAATACCTGAGATCTTGAGCCTGTGACTTGTATGAAAAGAGCCAGTCATCCTGTATAAAACTGTGGTCTGCCCGAGGGTTAAACCCAGGACCTCTGTTTCAACGATATGGCGTATTCACCAAACAGACACATACACACACACATACACACACACACACACACATGCTCACGCGCTCAGTCTCTGGCTTTGGTATGTAGGAAACCAGACAGAAAAAAATATTACAAGATTTTCTTGGACAAACATAAGTGAATGGACTGGTGAGAGAGAGAGAGAGAGAGAGAGAGAGAGAGAGAGAGAGAGAGAGAGAGAGAGAGAGAGAGAGACAGGGAGACAGAGAGCAACGGAGACAGACAGACAGACTTCCACCTGGTCATTTACCTCTGTTGATTCCATATTTCATGCAGATTCCTTGAGTGCCATCCACCTGGTGCTGCTCATACCAACTCTCCAACAAACACCCAGACACAGATTGATTCTGTCACAGCCTTAGGACAATCAGTCTACAGACGATGTAATTTTTAGTTTACCTTGTGACCACCCAGAAGAGATGATTGCATTGCTGGGGCATATTTCCTATCACTATATTTTAGCATCAACCATTCTCGAGGGAACAGACACTTGCGATGTTGTGATGTTGTACACTAAGGGTGAGCAGTTCCTTCATAGACAGTCTCGTAGACTTTGTTCCTAAAATGGAATGAAGCTTTACTTGTTACCTAGTCTTATAGACTGTGTTCCTGAAATGCAATAAAGCTTCACCCTTATGGTTGTTGAATGACTAGAAGATCGCATTTATCTGCTGAGTTTGGCCATTTTGATGCCCGAGTATTACCCGGATGACACAGGGTCTGTGTGATGATAATAATTTCACGCGACATCACCACCAAATGAACTTGTGAGATGAAGTGGAATTGAAACACCGCACAGCTAAAACTGTTGACTGCAGACAGTGTAATAACAACTTGACTAGCACCCTATTATGCCTATGGTTTCATTGCCGACTATGCTGCAGTTGCTTATTCTGTGCTCTTAACGTCAAGTCTGCTAGCAGATTGCATTCCTTGTGATCACGGATGAATTGACGCGGCCATGGAAATCATTGTAGGAGAGCTGGCACCAACCCACTTCTACCCTGAATTAAATTTACTGCGGTCCTACTTGAAAAGATAAGGGTCAAATACTCGAGTTTCATTTACTTCATTTATGAATCTTTGAGATTATTGCTTAAGTTTCTTGAACAACACATCAGGTGTCTGTGTATCGTGATCTCGTATGACACCAGAATGCATACTGGGCTGAATGGAATTCTTAACTCAGTAACACCGTCTTTACGAGTATCATTCCCATTCTCAGAGTTAATCGTTGCATTGTCAAAATTATCCGAGAATTCACAGATTTTAATTCATTCTCTGGTTGCATCATGCCCTCACTTTCGTGTGTTTTATTGTTGGACGGGTTGATGTTGGTTGGTTTGTTTTGTTTGTTTGTTTTGTGTTTGTTTTCTGGTGCTTCCACGCCTGAGGTAACATTAATTTACAACAAAGATTTTGTTGTTAGTGGTTTGTCTGGGATTATATTGGTGGGACGTGGTCGTGGTCTCCTTATCAGGGAGACGCTTTCCCACCTCTCTCTACTCATTCTGTCTGTCTTTCACTTTCTCTCTGTCTGTCTGTCTATCTTTCTTTCTCTCACTCTTTCTCTCTCTCTCTCTCCCTCCCTCCCTCTCTTTTTCTCTTTCTGTCTCTCTCTCTCGCTCCCCCCTCTCTTTCTCTCTTTCGTCCCTCACCCATCCTTCGCTCTGTCTCCTTCTGTCTGTTTTACCATCGTTTGTCTGTATTTTTATGTCCTTTTCTCTTCGTTTCCTGCATACTCTCTTCTAACATTTCCCATGCTTGCCTGCAGCCATTACCTGTGTGAGCAACCCCAAGTTGGTCCATCGATCGAAGAAAATACAATTAGTGTAGACAAACATGCCATAGCCACTTTCTGTTCCCATCTTCTCACTGTCTGTCTGTGTGTCTGTCTGTGTGTCTGTCTGTCTGTCTGTCTGTTTCTCTCTCTCTCTCTCTCTCTCTCCCCTCTGTGTGTCTCTCTGTCTCTCTCTCTTCGTGTCTCCATATTTCTCTCTCATTATCTATCTTCTCTCTCCCTCACTCCCTCTCTTTCTTACTCTGTCTCTGTCTATCTCTGTCTGTCTCTGTCTCCCTCTATGTCTCTCTGTCTGTTTCTCTGTCTCTGTCTCTGTCTGTCCTCTCTCTCTCTCTCTCTGTGTCTCTCTCTCTCTCTGTTCTCTCTCTCTCTCTCTGTCTCTGTCTTCTCTCTCTCTCTTCTCTCTCTCTCTCTCTCTGTCTCTCTCTCTCTCTCTGTCTCTCTCTCTCTGTCTCTCTCTCTCTCTCTCTCTCTGTCTCTCTCTCTCTCTCTCTCTCTCTCTCTCTCTCTCTCTCTCTCTCTCAAGCGTAGATATATTTTTGTTAAATTTTTGTTTTATCACTTGCTTATCAATTTGTTGCAAAACTGTTTTGGCTCACACTGATGAATGATGTTAATGTGCTTAGAACACACTTTTGACGGTTTATTTTGTAAGCCACGCTTCTCCCACCTTCTGGAAATTCTGTGCTAAAAATGTCCTCTTTTCTGTCATTCTCTTTGTTTCTGCCTTGTTGCCTTGCTTTCTGTCATTTCTACTTATTTTCTGCCTTAATGGTCCATTCACCTGTATTTTTTCGATAAAGTCTTACATACTTTTTCTTCGGATTGATGATTTGGTACATGTATTAAGTGCATTTTTGGCTCTAAGGAGGTGAGATATGCGGAAGCAATGTTAGGTAATTTATGCCTGTTTTTATATATGTTTTGGTGTCCTTATGTATACTTATATTTGTATTCAGGTGTGTTTTTAAAATCTCCCCTGTGCGATAAATCGGACGGAATGGTCCTGCTCCGGGGGCATGTCCTTAGATTATGTGCGCGAATGCATTGATATGTGTACTCAATTTTCTTTTCTTTTTTTTTTTCCTGTTGAAGTTTTGTGTGTTTTGACGCGGTTATAGCCCTGATATGGCTCTGCGCAGTCGGCTGGGCTCTAAACAACAATGAAAGAAAGAAAGAAAGCCACGCCTCTTCATGAGGGGATATAACCTGAAATGAATAAAATCATCTGCAACATGAAGCGTCTCGTTTGGCCTTCCCTATCCACCGCTTCCCCTGACCAGCTCTGTCTTCGTTTTCTCCCCATCCCCAATTCGCCCCTGTGTCACTGTGCATGGCCAATACCCGTGTCACCACCCAGTGTGGACCCTCTATCGATCAGGGCGGGAACAGAAGGGACAGGTCACACATCCACTAGCATACTTGCACAGCTGGCTGTTGTAATGACACATGGACAGATGTCTGGGTCTGTTTCATCTTGTGAGTTTCGGGGTTGTTCGAGAGGATTCTTCGCATTCGGTCAATTCCATATGCGCTCCACTCAGACCTGTCAGTAGGTTATCTGGCAGATTCCCCGAGCTTGCTCAAGACGGTTTGCAAGATCTTGATATGTGAAAGGATGGGGGAGGAGGGGCAGGGAGATAGACCTATGAAACATCAAGCTGACAGCACCAGAATGATGAAAACATTAAGATGGGCAGCGATGAAGCAGTTTTCAATGTTGCCGGCTGAGATTAAGCTCATTATGACAGATCTTGAGTCCACGGCTCTGTCAGAAAAACAAAACAAAACAAAAGCAAAGAAAACAAAACAAAACAACAACAAAAATCACCTGGCAGCGTTTTTTTTTTCTGAACTCACACAACTTGTGAACACACGCACGCGTTCTCATGCACTCACACACACACACACACACACACACACACACACACACACACACACACACACACACACACACACACACACACACACACACACACACACACACACACACACACTCACACACACACACACACACACACACACACACACCCACACACACACACGCACACACACACTCACACAGTAGCATTCCATTGTGTGTGTGGACTCCATGTGCTCTAACGAGTATGCGTCTGCTAAAGAGATAAATGTATGCCGTATGAGAGAGGCGATAAAAGTATTAGATAACTTATACCAGATGCAGTTATACGAGCATTTGTACATCAGCACGTTTTGAAGCATAGATAATGATAAAACACATTGTGGGACAGAGTATGCCCCTATTGTGTGTTCATATGTGTTGTTTACATGTATAAGAGGTTATGGTCTGTTTGAATAAAGCAGCCTGTGTACTACGTCCTCTTCCTCTCTCTGTCTCTCTCTGTCTCTGTCTCTCTCTGTCTCTGTCTCTCTCTCTCTGTCTCTCTCACTCTCTGTCTCTCTGTCATTGTCTCTGTCTCTCTCTGTCTGTCTGTCTGTCTCTCCCTCCTTCCTCTCTTTTTTGTTTTCAGACATTATTATGCCCTTAAATAAAATTTTGGAAATGCCCTAAGGATTACTTTCACGAATATTACCACTTACCAATAAAAAGAATGCGGTCAAAAGTGTAAGGGAAGCTGTCAAATTGTTACAGAATCAAGAGAGGAACTCCTGACATGCTATTCGTTTTACAAATCATGATCGAAAACAAAATCAGAAAAAAACCGCAGTCAAGGGACCTTTGTTACTTTCATCGACTACAGTGAGGCATTTGTCAGTGCCATACACTATCATCTTTTAAGTACCATGAAGAAGACGGGCTTCCACGAACATTAAATTTCTGTTATTGCGGCCCTATACAACAATCAGAAAGCAACAATCAGATGGAACGACCAAAACTTCGAATATTTCAATATCCAGAAAGGAGTACGTTAGGGATGCATCCTCTAACGTCATCTTTTCAACATCTACACAGAGGAGGTAAGGAGAGAAGCAGATATTGAAGATACATGTATGTGAATAAAAACTAGCGGTCAAAACAATAGATCTACGGTATGCTGATGATACTATTCTGTACAGAGTAGATGGAGCAAGGCAAGAAGGCAGGTCTAAATCTGAATGCCGAGAAAACAAAAGTAATGCACTTAGAAGGAGAAGAAAGTCAAGCATATCGAGATATTCAAGTCAAAAAGAGTGCAGTAAAAAATGTGAGAATTTTTAAAAATCTAGCTTAGTTAAAACTCATGATGGCACGTGTATTAAAGACACATCAAAATAAGGGTAGGAATGGCAAAACAGAAAATGACCCGACTCAGTAGCATTTGGAAAGACGTAAACATTCCAGTAGACCTTAAAATCAAAATTCTGAAATGTCTGATCTGGTCAGTAATGCTATAGGTGTGAAGTCCGGACATGCAGAAAAGCAGATAAAATTAAGATCGAAGCAGCAGAGATGTGGCTCTGCAGGCAGCTTCTTAGAGTCAAGCGGACAGATAAAAGAACAAATAAAAGCATTTTGAAGGAACTCACAGTTCAACGCCGACTGCAGGCAGAAATGAACAATAAAAACTGGAATATATCGGCCATGCAATCCGTAACACCAGCACAAACCTATCGACAGCATTTTTTACAAGGAAAAATTGAGACCAGAAGAAATCCGGGCAGACCACCCACCGCTTATATAAACAACATAACCAGCATCTGTGGTTTGAAGGTCTACGAAGCAGCACAGAATATTCAGGATCAGAGCAAGTGGAAGAGAGTTGTTGTGACTTGTATTGCAAAATGTTGGAATATTAAATTTTTTCATAAGTTCAGTGGTAGCTGCCGCGACTGTTATCGCCTTGTTTCGATAAATGCCCTATTGTACGTTTGTTGGTTGGTTGATTTGTTTTTGTGACGTACCTCGTGATGTTATATCAGTCATCAGAACGCAGACTAGCGCTCATACGGATTCCATTACATCACCAACTGGATTTGTTGGATTGAAATACAGGACTTTTTCACACTGTCATATTTCATTGAACGGCTGTCCTGAGAAACAAGATTTTTATGGAGCGCACAGCGTTGTTATCTCCAAGCTTAACAATTCCTTTGCCTTATGAACTGGTCACAGTGGCTTGTAATGCGGGAACTAGCACTCTTATTAATAAGACCGTATTTCAATAAATTGCAGTCTAACCGGGGGACAAAACAATTACAGAGTATTATCATTTCTTTAGCATCTGCCAAAATGCTGGTCATTTACTGCCTACTGCTTGTTCTAATGGTGTCTAATACAAGTCTAATACGCATATTGACGTCTGGGTGTTTCAGTAAATGGCTTTCTTCCTGGATGAGGAAATTGGTTTTGATGGAGTGTAGGTCGTTACAGTTTCTAGATTTTCTCGAAGTACTGCTACAGACTCTTTTATTATCAAGACAAACCAATGCACAGAAGGTCTGGAGCTCGATCCTGCCTGGGTACCTCGCGCCTGGTGGGTAAAAAAGGTGGAGGTCAGTATATGTGCAGTCTTGTGAATACCTAAACCCTTCTCATGTGTATACGCACACATATTGTTTTTCGTTTATAACATATGTCATTTACATAAAGCCAAAGATTGTTCCAATAATAGGCTGATTACAAGACTAGTAAAAAAGTATGTAGATTTTGTAAAACAGGCTAGGCAGGACCACAGGACCTGGCCTGTCCTTGAGTTTATGTGCAGGCTTAAGGCTTGTGCCATGATCACCATACACATGGCACGTGTGATGATTGTAAGTATGGAATGCGTTCCGAGCGCGGAGACGTCATGTTGAGAAAGTGAAACTGATACGCACGCAGAACATCAAATATGCACGTTAAAGATCTTGTAAGCCATATCTGTGGTCTTAGGCCCATGAAAACATGAAAACATTCAGCATTCATACCCACAGAAGACAGAGTATGCAGAGTGTGCAGCAACATAGCGCCTGTACAGGGTGGGAAGAAACAACGTGGTTACACGTATCCGACAAAAATCGAACGCTGCAGAAAAAAAAAATATCTGGGTGAAGAAATGATTTACGATGGGGTACCCGAAGTTAATATTCCCATTAGTGTCAACAAGCGCTCGTACAAATTTATTTGCATTACCAATTGGCTGTAATATCTTTCTAATGCAACACGTTTTCTTTGTTTATGTTGGAATGTTTTAGTAAACACGTATCTCCCTTGATGGGGAATTACTTTTGATGTACTACGTGACTAAACTATCTTAAAATGTCCACAAGCACCTGTGAAAATCCTTTTATTACAAGATGGTCGTAGTGGCAAATAATACTGAATAGTGCCCACATCTCTTACCGTGGTATTTCATAAAAAGGGCTGTCCTCCAGGACAAGGAAGTAATATTTGATGGAGGACCCAACGTTATTGTTTCTTTGACGTCCGCAGGCGCTGATATTCATCCTTAAGATTACTCTTAATGGTTAATTATGCAGCGGACAAAGAAATGAGGTTTTATGAAAATCCCAACGTTTGTTATCAATTCAAGTAGGTTAACAAGCGTTCATATTCATCGTTTTGATTTCCACAAAATGGTTAGTAATGGGGTACTGATATCCATGTTAACAATAAGGTATTGCAATAAATTGTCGGGTGAAGAAATTAAGTCAGGTGCCTCGTGGTATCTTCATTTCGTCAACAAGCCATCGTATAGATTTTGTCTTCATAAGAACTGGTCCCAATAACTGGTAATGCAGGACCAGAACCCTTATTTCTTTCAGGCTATTTCAGTGAACAGCTATATTCTTCTTTGAGGAAATTATTTTATAGGGTACATTTTATAACTTCTATATTATTTACAAGTACTCATTTACAAGTACCTCTTCATATTTCCAGCTAATCCCACTCGCTTGACACTAAAAACTCTCATCCTTATTGATATCGGTATTGTAAAAAAAAAATTATTTCTGTATGAAGAAATGTCTTGATAAAGTGGAAGTCGTTATTGTTTCAGCAGTGTGCAAAATCACTCCTGTTTGGTTCTTTTGGTAGAGCCATTATTTCAAGATCTGATGTCTTGACCTTATGCTAGCACGCAACACAAAAATGGTCCGTTTGCTGTCCATTTAAATGGTCACCATTCATTCTGGTGTTGTCAGTTTAGGTTTTCATGGATCGCGTTCTCCTTTCTTCCTACCCCCGCCACCCTTTGCTATTTCAAGACATTGCAGGTACATGTTTTCTCGCAGGCCGAAGGAGTCTGTCACATAATTACTGGCAGATTTTAGAAGAGTGCGTTTGGAATTTTCCCAGTATGATGAATCTCTGTTGAGCAAACTCCGAACTCCAAACCTGTTCAGACTGTTTTTTTACCATCAAATATTCTCAGTGAATTGGAATGCAGGTTTCATATCAGTTTTGATGACAGTATTAATCTGAAATATAAATATTCTAAACTTGTACACAATTGAAGAATTGACACAGCAATAATAATTTGAATGAAAGTGACTGCCAAAGTTCAAAAATTAGAAACCAGAAGCATACAAAAATAAAATAAGAACGCCATATTTCATATACAAAACAAGACGGGTGCAAATTTTCGGCCACCTGGCCTTTGTCAAGCGTACACAAACAACAGATGAACAAATTCACAAAACGTAGGGCAGAATCGTCAACAGACTTTCCCTGATCGTTTCCTAGAGCTGACAATTTTGGTTCACTCTTTTCCATATCCATTTCTCTTCTCACCTGCAACTTGTAGTTTTAATATGCTTGTATTACATGTGTAATGTGTCTTAATGGCTGTGTGACACGTCTAGTGTGTTGGCTAGTGATTGCGTAATTGTCATCTCTCGCTTTCAGCTCGCATCGCTGGCTCAGCACTGCTGCTTGCAGCTCTGCGAAAAGGAGAGCAGACTGCGTAAGCCTCTCTGTTAGCACATAATCTCTCCTTTAGCAATCCCTACGTAGTACCTGTACCTACCGTGGCGACACGGTAACTGAGCATCTTACGGACTCTGGCTGAATTCTCGTGGGCCTCAGAGGAGGTCTGGCACTCAGTCTCACTAGCGTGTGGACACGCCCTGGTGCCCACGAACCAGACCCCCAATTATGGGTAAATAGCACCACTGCCTTGTGGTTGTCTCGTAAGAGACCAAGGCT
>CM060315.1:24289236-24304236 GCA_030674185.1 Monoplex corrugatus | reverse complement strand
TTCTTCTACATAGAGAATGTTGCTGCTGCTTGTGAAACGTTGCGGCAGTATACACGTGTTACTAGCACTGATCCATGAAGTACCTTGATGTGTCGTCATGTGAGTTTTTTATTTCCAGATGTGTGCTTCCTTCTACAGGTTCGCATGCTCGTCCTGGTATTTCATTCCTTTACAGTGTTGTTACACTCAACACGAAAGACTTGTTCCATGTGCTTTCATTCGGCTGATTAGATATCTTGTTAAATAATGCAGGTGATCAGATGATTCGTTAAACAGTGCGGAACTCTTGCACCCACTGAAGGTTTGCTTGGGATAATAGTCTCGGGAGATCAATGCAAAGTGGATCAGCGACAAGATTGATTGACGAGACAACCTTGCTGTGTTTTTGTTGCTATTAATATGCATCTGTATCCGCATCTGTTTGATAACATCATATAATCCATGTGAACGGCGTAGTTAACGATATGGGGAAGGACTTATTTGCCTGCTGGTGGTGGGTGGCTAGCTCCTTCGATAATAATGTCCATAAGCGGGTGACTGAATTACCGTAGCCTGTGTTGTTATCAAGGGAATTCCACTGTATTATCAAGGGAGTTCCAGTGTGTTACAGTTCGGTAGAAGAATGAATTTGTTCAGCTGATCCGTTTTCGTAGGTTTGACTAGTGAAACATCTGTAGTTATATCGAGTATGACGAGTTACAATGTTGAAAGACAAAGTTTTCGTCTTGTTGGCTGCGCATCAATGTCGTTTTCCTTTGTGATATCAAGAATTTGTCTGAAGGTATGGACGGTACTAACCCCTCAACAACCTTACGGAAGATGATGGGTACTTCAGAAAAGCTTCAGTAGAAATAGAGAGAGAGAGAGAGTGAAGAGAGAAAGGCACAAAGGACTTATTTCTATATGATCGCAATAGTAGTAGTAATAGCAGAAGCAGTAGTAGTAGTAATAGCAGAAGCAGCATCAGTAGTAGTAGAAGTAGTAGCAGTAGTAGAAGTAATAGTAGTACCAGGAATAGTAGTAGCAGCAGCAGTAGTACATGTAGAAATAGTACCAGCAGTAGTAGTATTAAAGAAATTCAAAAAAGGGACACATATGTGGGGAGAGAAGGTTAATAAATTAATAAAAGATAGAAAGAGGGAGGAAGTGTGCAAGAAAGGAACGTAAGAATAGAAGAGAGAGAGAGAAGAGAGAGAGAGAGAGAGAGAGAGAGAGAGAGAGAGAGAGAGAGAGAGAGAGAGAGAGTAAAGAACAAGAAAAGGGGCACAATATTACTGCAGTTTACGTCTGTTTTTATACATGTTTTAGTGTCCTTACTTATGTCTAAATTTGTATTGGACGGAGTGGTCAACGCAAGGGACATCTCCCTAGATTGTGTGCGCGAATGCATTGATACGTGTATTTAATTTTCTTTTCCTTTTTTCTTTCCTGTTGAAGTATTTTTTGTATATTTCGAAACGGTTATAGCCCTGATATGGCTTTACGCAGCCGGCCGGGCTTTAAACAAAAAGAACAATAACAATAAAAATGACAATAACAATAACCACCCAACGTTGCCCACGATCAAGGACACTTCCTTTCCTAAAAACCAAACAGCGGAAAGCTGCCCTTCTCATCAAACTCCCAACCCTCCTGTCTTGTCTTTTATAGCTCCTTTCTTACTGCATGACAGCTGAGCCCAGCAGCCTGCCAAGCAGTAAATGAATGACTACAGCAGAGTCCATTTCATTGACCATTAATCTGATATAATGGTGACGGTCGATGCTGGTCGACACACGATACCGTTATTGCTCCCGTTTCTTTGCAGTCGTAAATGACATGCCAACGCAAAGAACTAATGCATCCTCGGTGTACGTTAACCGTTTGACTCCCCGCACTCAAACTACAAAAAAATTAACCCTTGACTCCCTCACCAGGAATCTGATGGATACGGTGATGGAGTCAAAGAGTTACGTTTTTGCTTTGATAGCGTGGTTGACAATGCGGGATGCTGATGGACAAGGTGCGGGAGTCAAAGGGTTAAACGTAGGTTTTGTTCTGAGTTTCTGAAAGCTGAAAGAACTGTAATTGAGGGAAACAGCATTCGAACGTTGAGAGTTTAGAGAAATTCAAACATTTCAAGATAAAATGAACAAGTCAGTTTTTATTCGGAAAAGAAATATTTCGAAATAGATATCAACACAATAATTGAAAATGTACATTTTCTCGAAATATAATTTCCAGAGCGTTCAAAAAGCAGACGCGAAGATATGTACAATATTAAATACAGGCGAATAAAATAGGGAAGATTATATTGGAAAACAAAACATGTGACTTCTATCACGCAAAAGAACACGCAGATGACAAAATGTTAACCTGATATGGAAAAATAAGGTGGAAAAAAGAGAGAAAATAGCTAACATTTATTTCCCCAGAAACTGAGGGATATTGAGTATAAATGCAATTCCTTCATCTTCAAAACTGGAGACACTGAGAGGAAGACAGAAGTTTGATGGAGGACAGAGGGAAAGACGAGAGAGAGAGAGAGAGAGAGAGAGAGAGAGAGAGAGAGAGAGAGAGAGAGAGAGAGAGAGAGAGACAGACAGACAGAGACAGACAGAGAGAGAGAGAGAGAGAGAGAGACAGACAGACAGAGACAGACAGAGAGAGAGCAAGCACGAGCACAGTATTCAGCAAACAACAGATATAGACAGACATACAGGCCAAACATTCACGCGAAAGAACAAGAACGGATGCACGGATTTATCTTTATGCTTTCTCAGTGCCCAGAGACACAGAGGACCCACTCTGCAAGAAGTCTTCCTTCACAACTCTTTCCTTACTGCTGTCTGTCTTGTATGATTGCCGTATCATTTCATGACAAGTGAATCCACATGCTCGTCAAGAAGTAAGGAAGGGATGGCTGACTTCTCTTGCAGTAGCTATTATAGAAGTATAGCAGGGATGGCGAGGTTGATGGACACATAATACCATTGCAACTTGTAGTTCCTGAAAGGTAGGAACGGCTGCCAAAAAAACAGACCTAAATCTGTCTGTGTGTATTTGTGACCAATGACTTGTTCTGTAATCGCGAAAACTGCAAAGCTTTATCTTGATGTTAATGGCAGTTATCGTGGTGATTTTAAAAGAGTCGTACAGTTGTCGAGACAACATGAACAAGCGATTTCGGAATATGCTAGTGTGTATGATGATAATAATAATGATATTAATGATAACGATAGTAATAATGATAATGATGATAATAATGATAATAATAATAACAACAATAACAATAATAATAATAATGATAATAATAATAAGAAGAAGAAGTAATAATAATAACAATAACAATAACAACATTAATAATAAAAATAAAAATGCTGCTGCTGCTGATGATAATAACAGTAATGATGATGATGATGACGACGACGACGCAACGACGACGCGACGACGACGATGATGATGATGCTGATGTTGATGCTGATGCTGATAACGATAATGATAATGACGATATATTAGAGGAGGGGAGAGACATAGGAGAGACGCAGGCGAGAGTTTAAGAGTGGGGGGGGGGGGGTTAGCAGGAACTCTTCTCTCTTTTATTCTTTTTGTTCTGCTGCTTATTTCGCTGGGGATATCGCGGGAGACAGATGTGGGGAAAAGTAGATCACAGTCAACATAATGCCGTCTGACATGTTACCCTGGCACAAGCGCATGATAAAAACAGAGCAGAAGCGCATCATGTCATTGGCAGGTCTGATTCTGATGGATGGGACTGGGAGTCATAGACGGCACGTGAAAGTTCATTTAGGACATGAATGCTATAATTAGAGTCGCTAATTGATTGTGGTCTGTGATTCCATAATGCAACCGCCTTTTCGTCGGGCTGAAAAAATCTTCTAAAAGGGAGGGGAAAGAGAGAGAGAGAGAGGGGGGGGGAGAGGGAGGGAGAGAGGTAATTGATGGCATGTTTGCGTTCTTGGTAATGAGGAATGATCATTCGATCCACGTCTTAATTTGATTGATAGACATGTCTGTAATATGTGAGAATGGTGGTTTCTAGAGAAAGTTTCGTTTGGTATCAGTATGAACGTTGATTAAACAACACGGTGTTTATTGACAAAAACAAACAAACAAAAAACAAAACAAAACGAAACAAAACAAAACAAAAACTCAGGTCTATGCACAAAACAGAAAGAGACATGATTACAAGAAAACAAGCACAAAAACACTTATTTTCGAGGGAAGTGGCAAAAGAACACTAATCCATTTTTTTACACTCAGTTCATGCCCGTGTTGGTCTACACTTATACAGATACATCAACATGTACATAACGAATCTACGTTAATACAAATAGAGTGCATTGTATGCCTGGAGAATTTACATTAATACGAATGGTTATCACATTTTTGTGGATATTCAACATTAACATAAAATAAACTCTTACTGTGTAAAAACGTCAGCTTAATGAAAGAAGAATAAAGCAAAAGGGGAAATAGAGATGCAGCGGGTAAGATCTTATTCAACTTTCAGTGAGATATATTCCTCATGAGACAAATCAACAGGACACGAATTGGCAGGTATATACCGTTTGTAATACCTTTAGTCCTGACTGATGAGCATAGAGTTGTCTGCCTCATGTGAAAGATCATTAGAGACATAAAATTTAATTTGAAACTATTTTCAATCTGTAAATGTTTAGGCATTTATTTATATTCCACGTAACTGTCTGTGCCATATTTTACAAATGTGAGTAAGAGACTGCACCACGCATCAGTATATTCAAAAGATATCTTAAGGATGTTTATGATGCAGAAAAACCCATGGATCAATACAATTCATAAGATATTGTAAAATGATTGATTTTTCTACACAGATGCTCTGTTCAACGTGAAGTAGTCTTATGAAATTTGGCAACCCATGATTTTTTTTTCGCATGAGTTGAATCGGTGTTGTTCTTGCCGCTTGATGTACAATGTATATACAAAAAAGCATAATAAACAGGACTATGGTATATTTTGCTTTCTCTGTCAAATCTGTTTGTTTGCTGTTGCATAAAATGTACAAAAACACATAATCTTAAAAACATAATTTTGAAAATTCATTTTTGATAGTACCAACATATCATCCGCTGAGTCACCTCACCTCACCTCACCTTACCTCACCTTTCGGCGTCATTGGGTTCAGTGTTGGCCGCTGCACTCTTTGACACCACCAGCACCAACTTCTTGAATATTTAGGCCATTGATGTTGATTATGTTCCCGATGTATGAGATTTGAGGATCCGCTTAGTAATATATCAGGTTTTCTCATTTAATCTGACTTATTGCACTAATTGTTTTTCAACCATCAGTTTGAACAAAAAGGGGTATGTAGGGATGGGTGTAGGTGAGGGTAATTCTAACCAATCAGAGTGAATATGCATGAATGTTTGTGTGCCTGTAGGTTCTGAAATAAAACGTACTAGAAACTATTTCTCGCCTGCATGTGAATGGATGCTGTTTGTTTGTTTGACTTATTTCGTGTGTGTGTGTGTGTGTGTGTGTGTGTGTGTGTGTGTGTGTGTGTGTGTGTGTGTGTGTGTGTGTGTGTGTGTGTGTGTGTGTGAAAAAGAGCGAGCCAGCGAGAGAGAGAGAGAGAGAGAGAGAGAGAGAGAGAGAGAGAGAGAGAGAGAGAGAGAGACTTGCTTCCATATTTGATTTGAGACATTTTGATAGTGTGCATTTATGACGAATGTTGGTCCATAAAGCACATGCACGTGTGGTAACAAACGTGGCTTACGAACGTGCGCATGCATTTACCTACACGTGCTCCTGAGACCACCATACATTCCTTTCGAGTGTTACTTGTGACGAAAACCGAAGACCAGTTTCACGTGCTTTCACTCGGCTAATTAGATTGTCGGATAAATAACGCAGCTGGTCAGATGATCTGTTAAATAATGCAGTGCTCCGGTACCCGATGGCGTTTTACTGGGGATATTGTCACGGCAGAGCAAGACAAAGTGGATCAACGACGGAATTAATCACGAGACAGCCTTTCTGAGCGTTCGTTATTAATAATGTACGTGCCAAAGGCATCCGAGGAAACGGAGAGGGAAGGAGAAATGGTGGCAGGGACAGTGGACAAAGAGAGGGATAAGAACATGTACCGTAACATTATGGCGTTTTCTTTTTAAACAGTCAAATTTTGGATCTTCTCCATCCAGGGGACAAAGAGAGGGACAAGAACATGTACTATATAAAATTATAGCTTTCTTTAAACATTCAAAGTTTGGATCTTCTCCTTCCAAGAGACAAAAAGAGGGACAAGAACAAGTAGGCTTCCATAACATTATGGCTTTTTTTAAACATTCAAAATTTGAATCCTCTCCATCCAAGGGACAAAGAGAGGAACAAGAACAAGTAACATAACATTGGGGCTTTTTAAAAAAAAAAAATTCAGATTTTTGGATCTCCTCCATCACATGGCATCACTGACGTCAGCACATATAGAATTCATTCCGAGCGTGGAGACATTATCTTGAAAAAGTGAAACTAAACCTTTACATTCAACCCTCGCCCATAGAGGATCTACACTAACAACATTTCAGTTTCTCAAGATGACGTTTCCACACTTGGAATGAATTCCATATGCACTAACGTCACAGGTGCCATGTGATGATAACAATGGCACAAGCTTTAAGCCTGCACATGAACCCATGAGCTGGCCAGGTCGTGCGGTCCTACTTAAACTATGTTTCATCTAGATTACACTTTTTTTCTTATACTAGTTATACTAGTATACACTCACACAAGTAGGATGCAGTACTATAGATAATATATTATCAATGTAATTAAGCTAATTGACGTCGAGAAAGTGAAAGAGAAAGGGAGATAAAAAGGGATTGATGGAATTTGAGAAAAAAAAAAAAAAAAAAAAAAAGAGAGAGAGAGAGAGAGAGAGAGAGAGAGAGAGAGAGAGAGAGAATACATTTTGTTTTAGGATAGTTTTATAAGCGCAGTAAAACTTGTTTTTTTTTGTTTTTTTTTTTGTTGTTGGGTTGTTTTTTTTTTGGGGGGGGGGGGCGTTTTTTTCTTCTTACATCCAGCCCTCGCCTCTTGAGGATTTGCACCGTTACGAGTACACTCTGTTGTCCACAGAGGGTCTGTAGTACTGCCGATGAACTGATATTGCATAAAGATATGAAAACTTTTGCAAAACTGAAATGTTAGTGATATGGAGAGAGTGTGTGTGAGTGGGTGGGGAAGAGAGAGAGACAAAGAGACTTATTTCTGAAGGCATAAAGTAAGCAGAGACATTATTCTGCTTTTGATATTTACCCAGAATATATCAGTAGAAGGAGAGACAGACTGACAAACAGATAAACATGGACGCACAGACAGACCAAACTAGGGGTAGATCCTGTCAACAAAGTTGATGAATAAACACTGTGTTTTTTTATGCAACGATCACTCTATTGATGAACTAATCTATGAATAAGAAGGGAAAAACAATAAATATGAAAAGACAAGCATAAGTGTGCGGAGCATACATACATATATGTGCTCACATACAAACACACACACACACACACACACACACACACACACACACACACACACACACACACACACTCACACACACACACACAAACACACTCACACACACACACAAACATACACGCACACACGAACTCGCACACACACACAAACTGTCTGTCTGTCTGTCTGTCTCTCTTTCTCTCTCACACCCACACATAAACACAAACACACACACACACACACACACACACACACACACACACACACACACACACACACACACACACACACACACACACACACACACACACACACAAAGAGAAGCAGAGAGAGTGAAAAAGAGAGGGAGAAAGGGGGGCTCAGAGAAGAGGGAAGGATGTTGCTCACAGGGTAATCAGCCCATCAGCTGACCCGATAATCCATATCGTGGACGGAAGATTCAATTGTGATCTCAATTTGACTGATCGGTCTGCACTGAATAATAAGAACGATGATAATTTAAGGAAAATGCTGAACTAGATGTCTGTTCATCAAAAGTGTGCGTAAAGTGGGCGTCACGTAGTCTACTTTTGTTTATTGCTTTAACATTTGAAGCCCAATCACCTCCGAAGGCATCGTCAAGGGGAACTTACACATGTCTAAAGAAAATGAACATATCAGTTTTGCAAGAAAGATCAATCTTTCAAAAATACCAACTTAACGAAAACAGCTAAAAACAAAGAAACACATCAACAAACAGAAAGCTTCGAATAATCCCTTCCACGAGAAAAAAGAAGAAAAGAAACGTCAGGTTAGGCAGTACACATATACAGACAGATAGGAAGCCCCGGTGAAGAAGGTATTGAAAATTTATTCAGCATGTAGACAGAAAAGATACCAGGAAGATAGCAGAAGATGAATGAATGGGGAAAAGTTAAGCAAAGGTGCAGATAGTATAATTGTAACTGTGCATCATACCAGTCTTCCCAATAAGAAATACCGTTGATCAAACATAATTTGATGAGACTGACATACAAAAAGATATACAGACTGACATACAGACAGATAAACAGACTGACATTACAAACAGACATATACACAGCCTGACATACAAAAAAAACAAAAAACAAAAAACAAAAAAACGCGGATGAACAAACAGACATGCAAAAATACAGATAAACAAACTGATATACAAATAGATAAACTAACATAAAACATATACACAAACTGACATACAGACAGATAAACAGACTGACATAAAGACAGACAGACTGATATACAATACGATTAAACTGAGTGAAATAGAAAAAAAAAACATAACGGAGAAACATACAAACAGACCGACTAACGAACTAACATACAAAAAGACAGATAAACAGATTGTCATTCAACACACAAACATATTGTCACACAAACAGACAGATAAACAGATTATTGACTGGCATATAAATCTTAACGGGTCGTGAATTGTATCCATTTGTAGCTCCGTCGCGTCCAAAACGCAACATGTGCAATATCAAATTGACATAAACGGTATGAAGTTACTTACTGGATAAAAAGTACAGGAGAGTTGTTTGATAGACAGAAATGAAGAAAGTGCAAACATTGCATAGATAAAACACAAAACTTCTGGTTGACATATAGGAGAGGAGAAACTGCCAGCACAAAATTACCTGGAAAGTGGAGAAACTTACTGTAATTTTAATACACCCCCGTCACCCGAAAGGAAGACATAGGGAGAAAGAAAGCAAGCTGTGAGATAGACAGACAGACAGACAGACATAGAGACAGACAGACAGACAAACAAAAGGCAGAAAGACAGAAAACAGACAGAAAGACAAACTGACACGCAGAGGGTCAGATCAAGATTCAGACAAGTAAACGAAAGGACACTGAATTACGTTTTCACTTAGCCCAAAGACACCCACCATCCTCTCAGAATCAATCTGCAGAAAAACTTTCCTTCTCAACAGCCTCACAAACTCTTATCTTTCTTTCACGGCTCTGGTATTATTCCATGACAAGTAAACCCCACAACTTGCAGCAGACAGTAAGAAAACGACGGTACATTTCAATGCAGTACCCATTAGAAGGATATGTGTAAGAGAGACAGTAAGAGTGACACATGATTCCGTTACCGCTCATGGTCTCTTAAGATGGAAATGACATGCCAGTACGAAGAACTAATGCATTCTCCATGTACGTTGGGAGAAAGGTTTTGGTCTGTAACCTTTTTTTATAACTGAAAAGCCACATTATTCGATAGTGGGAAGTTTGCTGTATAGGACCTGGACCAAGTGGAAAGTGTAAATACTTACTCTGATGATAGCAGTGTCTAATCTTTCAGCCAGACTGATTTAGTTCTGTTGGTAATGATTTCAAAATTGGGTTTACTAGAGTTTGTTTTCATGTCTATCCCACTACAAAGTCCAGACTTAAATAATTTTATTCATGCTGAATTTGATCTATTTTCATGGTCCCATTGAAAACACGGAAGTGGTAAAATCCCATCCGTCAAGAAAAGGCAGCACAATTAATAACATCTGATAGGCGCGGTGGTCAAATAGGTAAACTTCGGACGTCCAGTAGGAAGGTCCTGGGTTTATCCTCCAAGACACCTCTGCTGGGTGGGTAAGTCGTAGAGATTTTTTGGATCTCCCAGATCAACATATGTGCAGACATGCTAGTACTAAATCTCCTTCGTGTATACACGCATGCAGAATACCAATAATGCACGTTAAAGATCCCGTAAGACATGTCAGTGATTGGCTTACAGAAACTTAAAGACTCAGCATGCACTCTCACCAGAGATGTAGACTGTATAACAACATGATGGAATGTGAGAAGAATGCTGAAATGAAGTCTTTGTGTAAAAATCGTGAGTCCAAGCTTCGTCATAGGAGCCCAAAATAAAGGGAAAAAAAGCGTTCTGCTGACGCTGAATACAACTAGTGATAATAACGCCTATTTGAATAGCTTGCAGCGCCCCAACAAAGTGAACGGGCAAAGTCTGTTTCCACTCATAGTAAACAAAATACTTCAGCAGGATACATGGACAATATGGCGAGTGTCAAGGACGTTATTCAGACTTTTACGGCAGATGAAGCGGGACATAAAACTGGGATTTGTTCTTCGCACGCAGATCACTGCTATGGAAAAACTACGAGCTAAAAGAAGTAGAAAATCTGGATAGAAACAGCAGTGCAAGAAAAAGCAGTCTGTCGTGCCAAATATCAGTCCACTTTTTGAGCTCTTTTGAAGGAAAAATATTTAGCTTGCAAAAAGAAAACGATAAGATGAATAGGAAGTTAGACGATGCAGAAGATGTAATCGAAGACGTTCAAGATGAAGTGAAATCATTAAAGCAGACATTAGAGACAGAACGTAAGTCTGGGAGCGACCTTGGACAATATCAGAGACGTGACTGTCACTGGTTTTTATGAGGGAGTAGGCCCTGACAACGATAACGGAAATGAAACAACAGAAGAATGTGAAAGAAATATTCTCGAGATTATCAGTATTAAAAAAAATGAGAGAGAGAGAGAGAGAGAGAGAGAGAGAGAGAGAGAGAGAGAGAGAGAGAGAGAGAGAGAGAGAGTAGTAACTTTTCCTTCAAGGCATGGAATACTTTCGTACCCCCCCCCCCTCCCCATTTCTTCTTTTCTTTCTTCGGAAGTGGACGACAGACTAGCGGGGCTATGATCAAGGAATCATCATTATCATCAGGTGCCCTGCCGCATGGCATTGGCGATCATGGAGTTCCATCTGTCTCTATCTCTTGTTGCCCCCAACATCTCCCCACCCTCCTCGTCCCCAGCCACTCTGCAAGACCGTCCAGCATTTTCTCCCTGGGACTACCTGGTGCTCTCTTTCCCTCCAGCTTTCCCGTTGTGACCAGATGCTCAAAATCCTCCTTCCTCATAAAATGGCCTATAAATGTTGTTTGTCTTTTTCTAATCTTCCTTATGAGTGATCTACTTGTGTCTGCCTCCATCAAGACTGTCTCGTTTGTTTTCTTTGCTGTCCACGGAACTCTCAACATTCGTCTCAGAAACCACATTTCGGCTGCCTCAATCTTGTTCCGGCTCTGCCTGCCGACCGTCCACGCCTCACATCCGTTCAACAGTATTGGTTATATATAACATTCAAGAACTCTCTTCCTGATGTTAATTGATAGGCATTTGTTGGTAAGAATGCTTGTCATCTTCTTGAATGCTGTTTTGGCTTGGCCGATTCTGCTCAAGGAATAGTGTTTTCATTTTGTTGATAGACTTCGGGGGTGTTTGTGCATTGAATTGGGAGGGGGGGGGGGGCTTTCTGTGATGTGAGGCAAGTTTATACTGAGTGGCTAGTTGTGTTGTGGTTCAGACCTTTGATTGATTTATTGTATTTATCTGTTCTTTTCTTTGAAGACAAGCTGCACGGATACACATGTTATCTACATGTAAACATGATTGTTCCAGTGATAGACTGATAGAGTGCTAGTATAATAATGTAGACAAGGTAAAACATAGACTAAGTAGGACTTCACGACCTGGCCAGCTCATAGATTTATGTGCAGGCTTACGGCTTGTATTATGCTCACCATCTTATGAAGTTAGTGCATATGGAAATCATCCCGAATGTGGAGACGTCATCTTGAGAAACTGAAACCGAAGATGGCGTATCTGTGCTCGGAATAAAGTCCATATGCACAGGCGCTACAGATGCCACGTGATGGATAAGACTCAAAAAGGTCATAGCATAAAATTACATCTGAGTCTTACTTCTACGCGCTGATGAAGTCTTGGGAAACTATAACGTGACCCGCTCGAGGATTGAACCTACGCCCTTGTGTTATGAGCGAGGCGGCCTAACCAGCCGAACTAACATGGTTCACTGAAGAACTCTGACAGGAAACAAAACAGGTATCGGGAAAAAAACATGAACATAAAATCAGAACGCGTGTTTAATACAATCAGACAAGATGGGCACAAATTTTCGACCAACTGGCCTTTGTCAAGCGTAAATGTAAGTTCACAAAAGACCAAACAACAAACAAATTGTAGGACAAGAACACCAAAACTTTTTTTCTTATTTTTCTCCTAATTGCGCGCGTGTGTGTGTGTTGTTGTTGTTATTGTTGTTGTTGTTGTTTTATGGACTTACGTTTACGCTTGACATAGGCCAGTTGGCCGACAATTTGCGCCTGTCTTGCGTGGTTGTATTAAATACCCGTTCTGATTCTACGCGATACGCTCATGTTTTTCTGCTTCCCGTTTGCTTGAACGCGGGCGGTTGCACTTGTTTTGGATTAGGAAACAAAACAATTATGGTGGAGGTATAATACACCACTACCTACGAGTTTAGTGTCCTTGCATAAGTTCTGACGAAATACGTTCACCTGAAATGTTCTCTCTATATCATGGTGTCGTTGAGTAGTGTTGTCAGTACTGTTGTATGCTAGTGCAAGTTTGACAAAGGGGCTTTTATGTAATACCAAAGGAAATAAGAGGGAAGCAGGGAGAATTTTAAATATCAACTAAGTAACATAACTCTTGAGAGTCACGGAGTTATCTCCCATGTTGAATTTCTCAAACCCAACACAGTTTGCGCTACCCATTCAGCTAGCATAGACGCAGCCACAAAGCATAAAGTGGTAAGCTCAGAACATTCCTTTTTTGAGAAATTCTACATGGGAGATAACTCCGTGACTCTCAAGAGTTATGTTACTTAAAGGGGCTTTTGTCTCATCTTTCTTTATTGTAGCCCGCAATGTTAACAGAAGTATTTAACGTGGAATTAATTCGTGAATCAATAGTACCCATTAACCGGTAAAGCAAAATCGAATTACAAAGAAACTTAGCAACATAATCATGTTTATTGTTGCAGAGAGAACAGTTATTCGGATGTTTTATCCGCAGCAATTCAGTGTCAGAGAAACACAATGATGGAAAAAAAAGTCATAGGATGAAAATGTGTACACGCATTATGATGAAACTACTGAAGTGTGAATAACTGCTGCTGTTGTAGTTGTCTGTTTTGTTTTGTTTGTTTTGTTTCATAAAACAGTTAAACCACAGGAGGGAAGAGGACACAACACACAATAGTAAATGAAATAATATAATAGAGAGAGAGAGAGAGAGAGAGAGAGAGAGAGAGAGAGAGAGAGAGAGAGAGAGAGAAGGTGGATAGGTAGAGAAAGTGTGTTGGAAGTGGAAAGGTATTGAAGGAAAGTGTGGTGGGTGTGGATGGCAATCAACGTTGCATGCGATGTGTTAACGTGACGGACAAAGTTGGTAGAAACATGCAAGGGTGTGAACCATGTTCATGGCATCCTCATCCAGACTCGTGAGGGTGGAAAGCGTATAATAGGAAATCCATTATTGATGGTACATGGTACCAATGTTCGCTCCACCGTCGATCGAATTTGGTCAGGCACTTCACAACGCTGCGCTGAAAATTTGTTGTGCTTTTTGATGCTTCTTAGTTCTACACTTTAAACAGAGATACATATTCTATTTCCTGTTGAATAGAGAAAAGGTGTCTGATTCCCATCCAAATGAGGTCTTGGCTTTGTGGCAGCACATATGCCTATTTCATATTTTCAGTTTTTTAAATTTTATTTTAATTTCATTTCATTATCTTTATATGTAATTATTATTTCAAAATGTTTTAATTCTCCTTTCACAAGACAGGCTCAGCCGCGTCTGACTATGGGGTTTTTCTCCGGGAACTCCTGTTTTTCCTTCAGCCCTTGGTTTGAATGTTTTCCTTCCTATTCCAAGGTCAGACCGGATTCGTTGCACTAGGCACACAATCCATTTACATCAGCCATGCCTCTTGATTGTGTATTTTCCCATTCAGTCGATCATATGCTTATATTTTGTCTTAAGTATTATTTGATACTGGGATCCTTTACATTCCAAACACTACTCTTAGCTAGTGCATCATACTTTTAATTTTAGCCCTAGACCCTCTTCAGGATAAAACAATATTAATATGGCATGACCACTTTTCAAATTGCAGAATTGATCTCACTTCCACTCTGACATCATATTTACTCAAAAACACATTATGATGTCATTGTAGTCAGTTTATTCCTTTTCTCAAACTGGACGAAGCAGCAGGGAAGTTTCAGTCTTTTTCTCCTAATTTTTGTATCTGGTGTCTGTTTGTGATATTAGGTTTGACAAAGGCGAGTTGGCCGAAAATTTGTGTCTGTTTTGTCTTGTTGTATTAGAAACGCGTTCTTATATTTTTTCGTGTTTTTGCTGTTGGACGAAAAGGTATGTCTTCAATTTAGATTTGAAGGAAGACAGAGTGTGTGATTGTCGAATAGACCGGGGAAACTCGTTCCAGTTGTATGGACCAGACAGAAAAAGACCGGTGACCAACTGTGGAACATATGTATAGAGGAATACGGGTAAACACACAGTGTCTCAATGTATAATAGATTCTTTAACCCCAATATATGCGGACATATACACATGCTCACTTGCACTTGCAAACCAACACCCACACTCACACTTGAACAGA
>CM060315.1:24271736-24276736 GCA_030674185.1 Monoplex corrugatus | reverse complement strand
CGAGAACCAGCATTGAAAAGCAATCTACTTCTTGGAGTCTGATTTTTTTAATGTGTAGGTATGTCAGGTTGAAAGATCTGTGTCTCCTGTGAAGGCGAAATAGACTGGAGATGTGTCTTTTTGGCGCTTTGGTTTCAGTTTCAGTTTCCAGTTCTCAAGATGACGTCACCGCGCTCGCAATGAATTCGATATACATTAACGTTACAGGTGCCATGTGATGGAGGAGATCAAAAAATGGCCATGGCACAAGCCTTAAGCCTGCACATAAATCCATGACCTGGCCAGGTCCTGAGCTCCTACCTAGTCTGTGGTTTACATATCCTACATGTTGTTTTACTAGTATTGCTTCAATCTGTCATTGGAACCATTTTGGTTACATGAAAATGAGAAGTGCGTCTGTATATCTTATTTTCAAAGAGATGAACAGATAAATGCAATAAATAATTGGAGGTCTGAATCGCGACACAACTAGACACTCAACATACACTTGTCTCACATCACAGAGACACTCCCCTGTCAGCACACAAAGCCTCAGCTGCCTATCAACAGGATGAAAACAATAATTTCATAATCATAACCCCGCCAGTTTGTCGTCCACTTCAGAGGAAAGAAAAGAGCAAACAGAAAAGCAAATAAATAAATTAATAAAATAAAATAAAATAAATGAGTAAATGAATAGATAAATAATAAATAAATAAAAACAAATAAATTCGTACAAGTTCTCAGCGTGGTGAGATTGTGTCAAGATTATGGGGTTTGTTTTATGGTCATGTTCAAGTTCATATTTTTCACTCAGGTCTGTGATTGTTTTTGCTGTTGTCTCCCAAAATACGGCAAATTCGCTTGTCCACACACACATGCACACGCGCACATACGCAAGCACACACGCACGCACGCACACACGCACGCACGCACACACACACGCACACACACACATACACACACACACACACACGAAATCTGATGCATGAGCACGCGCACACAGACACATACACAAAGACAAACAGGCAGAGAGAGAGAGAGAAGGGAGGGGGGACACAGACAGGTAAACACAATTTCTTCTTCTCCAGCCACCTGTCTATCTTCCTGTCTTTGTGCTGGTTCCCTCTCTGTTTTATCTCCCAACATTTCATTAGCTTTCTTTCCCTATGCCTCCTATAAATAAACATATGCATATACTACTATATATATATATGTGTGTGTGTGGCGTGTGTGTGTGTGTGTGTGTGTGTGTGTGTGTGTGTGTGTGTGTGTGTGTGTGTGTGTGTATATGTGTGTGTGTGTGTGTGTGTGTGTGTGTGTGTTGTCCTGTTTTCCTCTCTGTCCTCACACTTCTCTTTCATCAGTATCTTTCTCTCTATTTCTCTCTGTCTGTCTGTCTGTCTCTCTGCCTCTGTCTCGCCTTCCCTCACTATTCTCTCTCCCTCCCTGTCTCTCTCTCTCTCTCTCTCTCTCTCACTTCTCGTTTCTGTCTCTTTTCCCTCTCTGTTTACGTCCCTTGATTTTTACCTCCACTTTTTACCTCTCTGTCTGTCTGTCTGTCTCACTCTCTCCCTGTCTGTCTCTCTTTCCCCTTCTCTCTCTCTCTCTCTCTCTCTCTCTCCTCTCTCTCTCTCTCTCTCTCTCTCATGCCCATGTTATTTTCTTGACCTTAATTATGACTTGTTTGTCCACTTTCCCTGAGGAGGCCAAAAATAGAGCAATCTATTTTTTGCTTTTAAATCCAATAGACGACTAGATGGTAGCAAATCATGACAGGGGAACATCAATTGCTGGCCGTTCTTGTGGATAAAAAGATCGGAAGCTGCTCTCCGAGCCAACATTAAAAAGCCATTGACTTCTCTGATCCCGGTCCTTTGATATGAAGGTATGTCAGACTAATGGCTCTATGACTCTCGTGAAAACAATGACAGTTCAGTTTCAGGTTCTGAAGAGACAACGTCTCCAGGTTCGGGATAAATACCGTAGGCACTGATTGCACTGATGCTATGATGTAATAAAAAAAGATCTAAAAAATGATCACACACCTTGAGCCTACGCATAATCCCAGTGGGTTGGCAAGGTCGTCAGGTCTTACCAGGGTTATGGGTTTTTGTATCTTGTCTTTGTTTAGGTGTGTCATTGGAAACAAAACAAAACCAAAAAAATCAGTGAATTCTGATTTTTTTTTCTTGACATTTAAATGAAATTGTAGAAGTTCTCAAACTGTAATGTCACGAACGGAATGATGTCTGGGATTGTGTTGATATCTGTGCTTATTAAGATTTTTGTTATAGAATCATACGAACATGTCTACAGGTTTTAAGCAGAAAAAGAGGCAATTTTGCCATTGTTTTACATTATGCATTTAAAGTCACACAGAAACGCTCGTTTGGTTATGTTCTCTCTCTCTCTCTCTGTCTCTCTCTCTCTGTCTGTCACACACACACACACACACACACACACACACACACACACACACACACACACACACACACACACACACACACGCACACACTCACGCACACACTCACTCACTCACTCTCACACACAGCCTTTTTGATGTCTCTCGTTCTCTCTTTCTCTCACTCTCTCTCTCTCTCACTCTCTCTCTCTCTCTCTCACTGTATCTCTCTCTATCTCTCTCTTTATATATATATATATCTCACTTCCTCCCTCCCCCCCCCCCCCCCGGCTGTCTTATGTCCATATTGTTTCCTTGACCTCAATCATGACTTGTTTATCTACATCCATGAAGACGCCAAAAATAGAACGACCGTTTTTAAAATCCAGCAGACGACAAGATGGTAGCCAGTCATAAGAGGGCAGCATCAATTGCTGGCCGTTCTTGTGGGTAAAAGAACCGGGAACTGCTCTCTGAGCCAGCATTAAAAAGCCATTGACTTCTCTCTGTCTGATCATTTGATATGAAGGTGTATCAGATTGATGGCTCTCTGCGTCTGGTTAAAGAAAGGAATAAAGAAAGTTTTATTTTTAGTTTTAGTTTTTCAAGATAATGTTTCTGTACTTGAATAAATTCCATGTGCACTGACGCTACCGATGCCATATGATGGAAAACATCCAAACTGATCATGGCAGTATCTAAAACCTGCACATATGCCATATGCGCCAGATGGCTATCTGTCTCTTGTAAAAATAAAGTAAATAAAATAGAAAAAACAAAAAGTTTCAGTTTCAGATTTTGAAGATAATGTTTCTACGCTTGAATAAATTCCATATGCACTGACGCTACCGATGCCATATGATGGAAAATATCCAAAGTGATCATGGCATAAGTCTTAAACCTGTACATAGGCAATATGCTCCAGGCTGATGGCTCTATGTCTCTTGTCAAAAAAAAAGGAAAGAGAGAGAGAGAGAGAGAGAGAGAGAGAGAGAGAGAGAGAGAGAGAGAGAGAGAGAGAGACAGAGAGACAGAGACAAAGAGAGAGAGCTTGAGCTTTTAGTTTTTCAAGATAACGCTTCTGTACTCGAACAAATTCCATATGCATCGATGCTACAGATATACGATGGATAATGTCCAAACTGATCATGGCATGTCTTAAACCTGCACATAGGCCATGTGCGTCAGGCGAGTGGCTCTGTGTTTCTTGTAACAAAAAACAGAAAGATTCATGTTTTAGTTTTTCAAGATAATGTTTCTGCATTCCAATAAATTCCATACGCACTGACGCTACTGATGTCATAAGACGGGGAAAAAATCCAAACTCATCATGACATAAGCCTTAAGCCTGCACATAGGTCATATGCTCCAGGCTGATGGCTCTGTGTTTCTGGTAAAAAAAAAGAGAAAGGTTCAGTTTTCGTTTTTTCAAGATGTTTCTACACTTGAATAAATTCCACGTGCTCTAACGCTACAGATGTCATATGATGGAAAAAATCCAAATTCATCATGGCAGTATCTTAAACCTGAACATAGGTCATATACACGAGGCTGATGGCTGTCTCTTGGGAAAAATAAGAGGGAGAGAGGGGGAGAAAGTTTCAGTTTTAGTTTTTCAAGATAATATTTCTGCACTTGAATAAATTCCATATGCACTGACGTTACATATGTCATTTGACGGAAAACATCTAAACTGACCATGGCGTAAGTCTTAAAAATTAAACCGGCACATGGTCATATGCACCAGGTGGATGGTTCTCTGTCTCTTGTAAAAAATATTTTTTAAAAAAAACAAAGAAAGATGTATTTTTAATTTTTCAAGATACTGTTTGTGCACTTGAATATATTCTATATGCACCGACACCACAGATGCCATATAAGAGGGAAAAAAATCCAAATACATCATGGCATAAGCTTTGAGACTGCACATAGGTCATATGCAACAGGCTAATGGCTCTCCGTCTTTTGAACGGTAAAAACAAGATGAAGGATGGCTTTCCTGATATTTCAATGACCTTGAACACATTCTGAAGGTGGTGACTTTTCTTCACTGTGGCAGGCTTTGTTTTGGTGTCATTGTTCCGTGTTTTCTTTGTTTAACAGAAGACTGCGCGTAGTCCCTGTTTAAGAAGCAGAAAGATTGATTTGCCTTTGTTAACTGACAAGTACATGTGAACGAATACACGCATTCAGAGACAGACATATGCACACACACACACACACACACACACACACACACACACACACACACACACACACACACACACACACACACACACACACACACACACACACACATTCTCTCTCTCTCTCTCACTCAATCACTCACACACACGCACAATCAATCAATCAATCAATCAATCAATTAATCATTCAATCAATCAATCAGTCAATCAATACTTCCCCCTCGAATTATTTTAACCTCTACTTTGACTTGTTTGTCTACGTTTTCTATCAAGGAGATACAAAAATAGAATGACCTGTTAAAATCCGGCAGACGACAAAACGGTAGCAAATCATGGAGAGGACAGCATCAACTGCTGCAAGTTCACATGGATTAAAGAACCGGAAGCTGCTTTTAGGGCCAGCATTAAAAAGCCATTAAACTTCACTGGGG
>CM060315.1:24259236-24266736 GCA_030674185.1 Monoplex corrugatus | reverse complement strand
GACAACACACACACACACACACACACACACACACACACACACACACACACACACACACACACACACACACACACACACCACACACACACACACAAATTGACTAACTAGATTGTCTAACTTCTTATTGACCGTTTGACAGACTGGCTGACTAATTCATTCATTCAGTCAGTGAGTGGGTGAGTTGTACCCTGGGACTTTTTCATTTTGATTGAAACATCGATCCATATATTGATCGATTTGTACATTATTTAGCAAAATTGTTGATGTTCTGAAATATTGCAGTAATCTAACATAATGAAAAATAGAAGCAAAAATCTCTTTCGCAGAAACATATAGATGCTCTGCAGCATTGCAGTAGTTTAGTGTGTTTACTTCTATCTCTCTCTCTCTCTCTCTCTCTCTCTCTCTCTCTCTCTCTCTCTCTCTCTCTCTCTTCTCTCTCTCTCCTCTCTCTTTCTTTCTCTCTCTCTTCCAGTAGTCTAACATAAATGAAACAATACAAGCAAAAATCTGTTAGGAGAGCTGGGCAGCTAAAGATCTTCAGAGGAGATCACCTCAATCAAAGATTTCAGCCTAAAGTCCTTACACTCTAAGAAGATTGGGCAGCAACCAGTCATGACACCTGAAACCTTTTTTTCTCCCATTTATTTTCCTTTAAAAAAAAAGTGCAGCGACAAGCAGAAAGCCATCTAATATAATGAACAATATGCGTAGATTTAAACTCGAGCCTAAAACTTAGTGAATGCAGCTTTAACGACGAAATATTGATTGACTGTTAACGGCCCGCCATGGGGAAAATGGTCACACAAAATTAGCTTCCATTGAAGGGATGTTCTTTCAAATCGTTCTTCATCAGAACCCCCCTCCCGCGCTTTTAAAAGGAAGATTGCGAACAACAGAAATCGTTAGAGAGAAGGAAGTATGACGAATCGAAGTAATCGCAGCAAAATGCGAAATAATCATGTCTCTGTATTTGTTATTATTATCGTTGTTGTTGTTGCTATTGTTGTTTTTGTTGTTTGTTGATGTTGTTGTTGATGTTGCTGTTTGGTGATGATGATTATGATGACGGTGATGGTGATGATGTTTGCTTCATTTCCTTGATTTAATCTATTTTATTCTAATTTGCGTAGCTCTATTTTCATTTGATTTTATTTTGTCATCGTCTGTATTAACGTTTGTAGATTTTTTTGTGGCAGAGAGACGTGAATGCCTGTTGGTATCGATGAGGAGATGTCTAGATGTAAATGTTTCCCTCTGTTTGTCTGTCTGTCTGTCTATTTGTCTGTGTCAGTCGGTCTGTCTTCTCTCTGTCTCTGTCTCTCTCTCTGTCTGTCTGTCTGTCTGTCTGTCTCTCTCTCTCTCTCTTTCATTCTCTCTGTCTGTCTCTGCCTCCTCTATGTCTCTATCTCTGTCTCTTTCTCTCAGTACATCTGTCTGTCTGTCTGTCTCTCTCATTTTCTCTCTCTGTCTCCGTCTCTGTTTGTCTTTATCTGTCTGTCTGTCTGTCTGTCTGTCTCTGTCGGTCTCTCTCTCTCTCTCTCTCTCTCTCTCTCTCTGTCGGTCTGTTTTTGTCTGTCTCTGTCTCTCTCTCTCTTCCCTCTCCTCTCTCTCTCTCTCTGAAAAGAAAGATTTCAAAAATGAATACTCTGGACGTCCAAGTGACCATGCCATTTGAATGCCTGCTGAACACGAAGAGAGGGAGTCCTGTGTGCGTGCGTGTGAGTGTGTGTGTGTGTGTGTGTGTGTGTGTGCGTGCGTGCGTGCGTGCGTGCGTGCGTGCGTGCGTGCGTGCGTGCGTGCGTGCGTGCGTGCGTGCGTGCGTGCGCGCGCGCGCGCGCGCGCGCGTGTGTGACAGAGAGAGAGAGAGAGTTTACGCGCCAAAAAACAAGTAGTTCGGTGAAGCGGTGCCACATATGATTCCCATATCATTATCAGCAGCAGCAGCAGCAGAAACAGCAGCAGCAGCAGCAGCAGCAGCAGCAGCAGCAACAGCAGCCTTATTAATTTTATTATTATTATTACTGTTGCTATTATTGCCGTTGTTGTTGTTGCTACATTATGGTTATTTTTTAAAGTTTTTTTCCCATGTGCTCTCCTCCTTTTCTGCAAAGGTTTCTTCTTTCTTTTGTTTATATGATCTATAGTTTATTTAGATTAATTTACCTTAATGTAGTTCAATTTAGTTTTGTTTCGATTAAATATGTAATAAATTCAGAAAATGTCATATTATGCTTTTTCTTATTTTCATTTACGTACCGTGAGTTGATCGATAAGTCTTTTGAACATCTCTCTGAACTTTCATTTCGAGCACGATGAGATAGTAGTCACGATGGTTTTAGAGGAAAGGGAATCTCTTAAACTAGAAAATTCAGGCTACACGAAAAATCCTCTTTTTGTTTAACCAAAAAAACCTTTTGCGTGGAAATGGCGTGAAGTCGAGAAGACACTGCCCGACTGTATACTATTCTGGATTTTCTGTGACTGAAATTATTTCAATAAAACTTGCGCATAATTCGTTCTTAATCAAACAAACCGAAGATCCTCGGTGACACAGTGATTACAGTTTCGGTAAGCATGATCTGACCACTCTGCAATTCTCTGTTCTCTCGACATTTCTCCTCCTTCCCGTACCATGCGCACAGTGACTCGACGCAATCTCAAATCTATCGACCTCTCCACATTTTCATCTGATGCCTCCCGTCTCCTTTCTGAAAAGTCACATAACCTTGCCGATGAATTCTATACTACTCTCCACCATCTTCTGGACACTCATGCTCCAGCCACAACCCGTCTTTTACCTGACCGCCCCCCTACCCCCTGGCTCACTCATGAGATCGCCTGTGCAAAACGTGCCCGCCGCAGAGCAGAGCGCCGCTGGCGCAAATCCAAACTCACTGTACACAGGCAACTTTTCCAAGCCTCTAAAACAAAAGTATCCACCCTCATTGCATCAGCAAAAACAAGCTATTTGCAAACCAAAATCCTGAATGCCTCTTCTTCAAAAGAACTCTTTACAACCATGAATCATCTCCTTGGCACACGAAAAGATTTACCTCTCCCAATAAAACATACAAATGAAGAACTCCCATCTGTATTCTCCAACTATTTCACCACCAAAATGCAAACTCTTCGTGACAGGCTTGACAGGACACCCTGTCAACCATGCCTACCTGACCCTTCCTTCTCTGGCACACCTCTTACTACTTTTACCCCAGTCTCACAAGAAGAAATTCTCAACACAATCAGATCCATGTCGTTCAAAACCTGCGAACTGGATCCTCTTCCAAGTTCTCTCTACGCCGACTGTCTCCCTACTCTCCTCCCATTCATCACTGACATCATCAACACTTCTCTTCAAACTGGAACTGTCCCAGATTCTTTCAAGTCTGCTATTGTTCACCCTCTCCTCAAGAAACACAATTAGACCGAAATGAACTGAAAAATTACCGGCCTATCTCTAATCTCTCTTTCTTGTCAAAACTCCTTGAAAAAGTCGTCCTCAACCAGCTGAACTCTCAACTGTCTGCCAACAATCTCCTCAATCCTTTCCAGTCAGCCTACCGCCAGTGCCATAGCACTGAAACTGCCCTACTACACATTCTCAACAATCTCCTCCTTGCAACTGATACTGGCAAAGTCTCTCTCCTCACACTCCTTGATCTGTCTGCAGCCTTTGATATCATTGATCATGGTATTCTCCTTTCTAGACTTCATCATACTTTTGGCATCTCTGACATTGCTCTGTCTTGGTTCACTTCATACCTATCAAACAGAAAACAAACCGTTCTCATCAATGGCACTTACTCTCAACCTGCATACCTGACCTGTGGTGTTCCACAAGGATCTGTCCTTGGCCCTGTTCTTTTCACTCTTTACACCTCCCCCCTGTCCACCATCATCAACTCCCACTCTATAAAACACCACTTCTATGCTGATGACACCCAACTTCAAGACAGTGACTCACCTGATAATATACAGCGCCTGTTGACTCGCACCACTGAGTGTTACTCAGACATTAAGAATTGGATGACGTTCAACAAACTTCAGCTTAATGATAACAAGACAGAAGCTATCCTCATTGGCACCCGTCAGAAACTTTCTCAGCTGCCTCCTCTTTCTCTCCCATTATGTAACACATCAGTCCCAATTTCTGATTCAGCTAAAAACCTTGGTGTCTGCATTGACTCTACCCTCTCCATGAACAACTTTGTTTCTCAAACTGCCAGATCCTGTTACTATCATCTCCATCGTATAAGGCTGATCAGGAAGTATCTCTCTGTCGAAACAACTGCAAAACTCGTTCTCTCTTTCATAATATCTCGCATTGACTATTGCAATTCACTCCTGTCTGGTCTTCCTGCCTCCACCATTCACATCCTACAGCGCATTCAAAACAATGCTGTACGCCTTGTACTCAAAAAGAAAAAAGCTGACCACATATCTCCTCTCCTGGCACAACTTCACTGGCTCCCTGTATCAAAGCGCATACAGTACAAACTAGACATCATGTGCTACAAAAGCCTCAATAATGCAGCCCCCGATTACCTGTCAAGCCTACTTGAGATCTATGTTCCCTCACGTACCCTCCGCTCTGCCTCCGATCCTCTGACTTTTCGCTTTCCACGCACTAAGCTCAATACCTATGGTCCACGAGCCTTCTCTGTTTCTGGTCCACTCTCCTGGAACAAACTTCCTCTCTCAGTCCGTCAGCAACCTACTTTTGTCTCCTTCAAGTCCGCTCTCAAAACTCACCTTTTCTCCTCCGCATAAAATCCTAACCTCACTCACCCCCCCCCCCTCCTCTGCAGCCTGTCTCCGTTCGGAGGGGAATCACATGGTTATAATATATAATTGTATATGCTATGCTCTCTATAATTTTCCATTGCTTTTTTTCTTGCTTTTCTTGCTTTTATTCTTTCTCCCCATTTATAGCCATGCGTGTGTGTGTGTGTGTGTGTGTGTGTGTGTGTGTGTGTGTGTGTGTGTGTGTGTGTGTGTGTGCGTGCGTGTGTGTGCGTGCGTGCGTGCGTGCGTGCTTGCGTGTGTGTCTGCTTCAGCGCCTAGATTTGATTTTGTCAAGATTTTGCGCTATATAAATATTGTAATTATTATTATTATTATTAAGTGTAAATGTGCCATAAAATATGGATCCAAGGATTATGTTTCTATTAATTTAGATCGGTGGTCAGTGCGCGTTCGTCCCTCCCTGGGTCTGCAAAGAGAACTGTCCTTACACAGGAGGTGCTACGAATCCTTCTCCGTTGTAGCCCTGAACTCACCTGGGAGGTGACCAAGAATTACATGGAGGATTATATGCTCCGCCTCCAACACTCTGGCTACAATCAGCGTTTCAGAGCTGAGGTGACAAGTTCACGCGTACAAGAAGCTTATAGCTATGGACACTAGTGGCGAGCAACCCCTGTACAGGCCCAAGACATGGAAGAAGAAAGAGAGACAGAAGAATAGGAGAGAGAAGAAGGGTAACTGGTTCAAGAGGGGAGGTGACTCTAGTGTTTTGTTTGTGCCGGCTACTCCCAAATCAGAATTAAAGAAGAGGTATGAGAGTGTGATAGGTATGTCAGGGTTTAAGTTTAAAGTGGTGGAACGGTCTGGTAGGAGTGTGAAGAGCTTAGTGCAAAAGTCAAACCCCTTCAAGAAGAGTGAGTGCGATGACAAAGAGAGGTGTATGGTATGTAGTGGTGGAAATTCGAAAGGACAGTGTCGTAGAGAGAATGTAGAATATAAGATTAGTTGTAGTGCGTGTGAGTGTGTATATCTAGGAGAGACTTGGAGAAGTGCGTACAGCCGGGGGCGTGGCCACATGAAAGATCACAATAACAGACACAAAGATTCTGTGTTATGGAGACACACATCCAGACACCACAGAAATGACGTCACTCCACCACAGTACACCATGGCTGTGACGTCGACACACAACACGGCCCTGTCAAGACAGGTGACCGAGGCTGTTAACATCGACAACTATGAACCAAGAGCGAAACTCATGAATTCCAAACTCGAGTTTGGACACAACAAACGGATACGAGTTTCGCTCACGGCTGCCTCGCTCCCCTCTCAGCAGTAACACAGTCAGTCGCTGATGAGGCCGGGTTCACGGCGACAGCGCTACGACACATGTAAGTGTAAACAATGGTGCATACAGTGATTCCATACGTGTAGTAATAATGACTAATGGGTTCAGTAAAACCTACGTGGCGGATTGCTATAATTTGTCAAAATGAATTTAGATACCGTTTAGTATATTAGACCTTGCCTCTTGTGTACATGTACTATTTGCTAATCGTATAATCCGATACTAACCTATTCATAGTTGGGCCACTGGCTACTAAATTAACACTTTGACTCCCTTGCCCTCTCCCTTGCCAGCACTCCGCATTGTCATCCACCACAGCAAAGCAAAAATGTAACCCTTTCACTCCATTACCCTATCCACCAGCTTCCTGTAGGAAGCTGGTGGATAGGGTGAGGGAGTGAAAGGGTCAGGTTCTTGCAGCTGGCAGATAGGGTGCGGGAGTGAAAGGGTTGACACCGCCAGCTGGCTTGCCAGGTGAAGAGGGAATTGGTACCAAACCTCAAAACCCTGCTGCAATACCACAAAACCCTGTTGCCTTGCAGTTATCTTTTTGCGGAAGAAAAAGCTAAGGAATAAAACTAACAAAACTAACAAAACTCTGGAGCTGAAGTCCCTATGGCAGTTTGCTTCTATTCTCATCCTTGTTTTGGCAACTCCTGACACATCACTGTCGCCAAGTTGTATTAAATCTTGCCTTTCTCTTGGACTTCATCTGTGCTACGGAGAGGGAAGATCTGCCTCGTGGACAAGAGCTAGTCATCCGAAATCACCTGCCCAGGCTTATGCACTGAAGAAGACACTGCAACTACGCTTCTCAAGACTGCAACAGTTTTTCTTTCTTTCTATCAAACAGATAAAATCCTTGATAATCTAACACTGCAGTGTCGCTTCACAAGACTGCAACAGGTTTTTTTTTCTCTTTCAAACAGATAAAATCCTTTAAAATCTTTCAAAACCAGAAGCGTTACCTTCACCATCCCTGTGTGCAGTTACCATGATATCTTGAGATTGATGGATACTGTTTGGTTTGATTGAGACACAGACCATTAATGAAAATATCGGTTACAGCGAGAGCAAAGTGATGAGAGTTTGTTGAGTCACAACCCACGAGCTATTTCTTCAACAATAGTCATCAATCTCTCTTTCTCTCTGTCTGTTACACTCTTTGTATGTTTTTTCTCTTTTTCTCAGTGTCTTTCTCCGTCTCTGTCCTTGTGTCCTTCTCTATATCTCTGTCTGTTTCTGTCTGTCTGTATGTATGTCTCTGCCAGTCTGTCTGTCTCTGTCTGTCTGTCCGTCTCTCTCCCTATATGCAAATATACATACAATTGTACATAATACATACTACCATGCATACACACATACACACACACACACACACACATATATATATATACTTTTGC
>CM060315.1:24246736-24254236 GCA_030674185.1 Monoplex corrugatus | reverse complement strand
CCCTATCTCGTTGTGTATGAGAGAATGTGTGTGTGTGTGTTTGTGTGTATGTATGTGTGCGCGTGCGTGTGTGTATGCATATATGTGAGTGTGTGTGAGAGAGACAGGGAGAAAGAGAGAGAGAGTGTGTGTTGTGTGTGTGTGTTTGTGTGCGCATGCGCGTGTGTGTATGCGTGTGTGTGTGTATGTGTGTGTGTGTGTGTGTGTTTTGTGTGTGTGTGTGTGAATGTGTGTGTGTATGTGAGAGAGAGAGAGAGAGAGAAAAGAGAGACTGTGTATGCGTGCATGTGCGTACGTGCGTGTGTGTGAGTGCGTGCATGTATGCGTGCATGCGTGCGTGCGTGAGTGTGTTGTGTGTGTGTGTGTGTGTGTTGATGGTAATGGTGGGCATAGTTTCTATACAACAGTTGTGACTGCGAGCTGTTTTACACGGTTGCCCGCTCAATACCCCTTTTGCCAAGAGAAATCAAGCGTATAATTGGCCCACGTCAACCAACAGTAGCTCTAATAAGTTGGAACATCTTCAAAGTGTGGGATCTCAAAGCCTGAAGATTTCACTTGGCACCGGGAGCAGGATTGCCTCCACTCCCCTTGAGGTGTCAAGACACTTATATTGAAGACATCACATGATAAGATATCGTGATAGATGTTGAAGATATTTCTTCTGTCATTTCACACAGCAAGTCTGAAAGAGAGAGAGAGAGAGAGAGAGAGAAGAGAGAGAGAGAGAGAGAGGATTATATATATATATATGTATACATGTATGTATATATATGTATACATATTTATATATATATATTATATATGTATGTGTGTATGTAATGTGTGTATGTATGTGGTATATATGTATGTATTATATATACATATGTATATATACATACATATATATATAGAGAGAGATATATATATATATATTAAAATAGAGAGGAGAGAGAGGGAGAGAGAGAGAGAGAGAGAGAGAGAGAGAGAGAGAGAGAGAGAGAGAGAGAGAGAGAGAGAGAAAGAGAAGAATAATCGCCATAATCATAATTTTGTGTTCTGAGAAATCTATGTACTTGCGGGTTTCACGTTTCAATAGACGATTTATACCCATTACAATTCATCTAATGACGAAATTCTTGGAGCTTTTTTGAATTTTCTTACCCACCTATTATGCCACTGACATGTACAGCAGCAGTGAGGGTTCTTCACTTCTAGTGTTCTCATTCAACCTGTACAGAGTACCTCCAGTGTGTTTTTCGGGGTCCTTAAGGTCTTCTTCATGAATTATCTCCAGGTGATTTTGAGTCTTCCTCCTTATTACTTTTTCCCTTCAGTGAAGGGCAGTCTGGGTGATGTCTTGAGTTGTGTGTTCGATCCAGATCCTTTGTCTTTTTTGCTTGTAATGGTGCCCATACTGCATTGGGTAAGTAGTTGCTTGTTGCAGTGTGGTATTGGGCCAGTAAATTTGCATGAATCCTCGTTTTTGTGTGTGGAAATTTGATATAGTTCGGTAAGATAGCGTGTCTGTCATCCGCCAACAGTGTTAGTCATAGTGTAAGTTGGGAAGGACACAGCTTTGCTGCAGTTTCAGCTTGGTGTTGGTGCTGTACTGGGGGAGGAGGGGGGGGGGTTCCATACGTTGTTCAGCATCCGAAAGGTGTTTCTCTCCCGTGGGGATGCCGGGGGCTGTTTCAGTGTAAATAGTATCGCCACCTTCTGGAAATTCCGTGGTAGAAATTTCCTCTTTTCTGTCACTCTGTATTTCTTTCTTCCTCCTTTGCTTTCTGTCATTTCTTCTTATCGTTTTCTGCCTTTCTGGTCCATTCATCTGTATTGTGTTCGATAAAGTGTTACATACTTTCTCTTTGGATTGATAATTGGGTATGTGTATTAAGTGCATTATTGGCTTGGGTAAATGAGATAATTTTGTTAATTTAGGCCTGTTTTTATATGTTTTAGTGTCCTTGGTTATGTTTAGATTAGTATTCAGATACCTTTTTTTTAAATCCTCTGTAGGATGAATTGGACGGAATGGTCAACACCAGGGACATCTCCTTAGATTGATGAGCGCGAATGCATTGATATGTGTATTTGATTTTCTTTTCATCCCCATCCCCCTATTGCGTATGTTTTGAAACGGTTATAGCCCTGATATGGGCCGACGCAGTCGGCTGGGCTTTAAACGAAAATAACAGCAACAGTACAGGTGTTTGTGGCTGTGCTGAGACGGCCCTTGATGTCACTGCCTACTCCTGTGCTACCTAGGCTGGTAACGTCTTCAGTTGCGCTTTCATACATACTGCAAAGTATTTACTGACAGTTTAGCAACGTGCGGCCCTGTGCTTCTGTCTGACTGACTGATTGGTTGTTTGGTTGGTGGAGATCCAGTTGATGGGTGGGTTGTTTGTTGGCTTTTTGTTTAGTGTTTGTTTTTGTTTCCAAGGATGAATGGATGGATGGGTGGTTGGCTTGCTGCCTGGTCAACTGACGGGTTGGTTGAATGTATGGTTTACTGGTTTCGTTATTGACTGAATGATTGAATGGTTTGTGTTCTCGGTTTCTACAGATTTATTTGTTATTAGCTTATGTATGTATGTATTATGTATGTATGTATGTATGTATGTATGTATGTATGTATGTATGTATTATGTATGTATGTATGTTTTGTATGATTGTATTATTATTTATTTATGCAAAATTTTATTTGTTTATTCATCTATTTATTTATCCGTTTATTCATTAATTATTTATATTACTTATTTATTTGTTTATTTATTAGATGGCAAAACAACTTGATGCGTTGTAGCATTGCGGTAGTTTAGTGAGTCATAAAGTGCATGCAGCTTTAAAGACTACAAATCAATTGATTTTTTACAGTCTGCTTCGGGTACTGTCACACAAAATTTGCTTCGATTGAAGAAAATACTTCCTCGACATTTTCGTTCTAAACGTTTTGTTCCCTGTCCTGTGCTTTTAAAAGAAATGGGAACAACAGAAACAGTTAGAGAGAATAAAGTGTCTTGAATCCAAATAATCACCACTGCAAATGCAAAATAGATTTTGTCCCTCCTTTCATTGCGTTTTGTTTTCTTTTATTTCATCCTATCTAACTTTTTTTAATCGAATCCGCCTGTTGCCATTATATACAAGATTATTAATTTTGGTTCCCTTTAGTTTTGATTGTCTTTATTTATTTATTTATTTATTATATTTATTTATTTATTAAGTTAGTTAGTTATCTGTTTATTTATGTTACTAGAGGGTGGATTAGTATGGTTTCGTTCAATTTTATAATGTGATGAATTGAGAAACCAACACATTGTCTAGTTTAGATGATGTTTCCCTAATCCATTATTTTGCTGCAGTTTTATAAGAGTAAAAATATGAAGTAGTTATGCAATTACATTTTCTTCATTTTATTGCACACCCTCTGGTTTGGACTTGAATCGACGTTTTTAGGGTTTTGTTTGTTGATCTGCCATTTTCTCCTGCTGAACGAAACGTTTGGGAAAGTGTCAATTGTTTTTTGGTTGTCGTTGTTGTTTTTTGTAGTAAGACTTGTGCTCGGTGTTCGTACTCTTTGTTGTCTTTTGTGTACGCTTGAGAAAGGCCAGTTGGCCGAAAATTTGCACCTGTCTTCTTTTGTTATATCAAATCGCATTTGATTTTAATTTTGTATTTTCTTTTCATATTGTCTTGAACGTTGGCAATTACTTCGATTCGAATGTGTTTGTTTTGTGGCTTGGTTTCACTTTATTATTTTTTTATTCTTTTTTGCGTTTCTTTGTTGCTGTTGTTTGGTTGAAAGTGCATAAGTTACATATAATGGACGTAGTGCTGTAATGCTGAAGGAATTTTATGTGTGAGACGTGCTAAAACAGCATTCAAGAAGATGAGAAGCGTTCTTACCAACAAATGCCTATCAGTTAACATCAGGAAGAGTGTTCTTGATTGTTATATAGAACAGATACTGTTGTACGGTTGTGAGGCGTGGGCAGTCAACACGCAAAGTCAGAACTAGATTGAGGCAACTGAAATGTGGGTTCTAAGAAGAATGTTGAGAGTTCCATGGACAGCACAGAAAACAAACGAGACAGTCTCAAAGGAGGCAGAGACAAGAAGAACATTAATAAAGAAGATTAGGAAAAGACAAGCAACATTTATATGTTTCCTAAGAAGAATGTTGAGAGACCATGGACAGCAAAGAAAACAAACGAGAATGTCTTGAAGGAGGAGACACAAAAGAACATTAATAAAGAAGATTAGGAAAAGGCAAACAACTTTATTGACATTTTATGAGGAAGAGAAATTAAAGCACCTGGTCACAACAGGAAATCTGGCGGTAAAGAGACCACCAGGTAGACCCAGGGAAAAATATGGACAGACTTGCGGAGTGCTGCAGACAGAGAGGGTGGGAGATGTACTTGCAACAACAAGGGATAGTTTCGTATGGAGGCCATGATCGCCAGTGTCATGCGTCAGGGACATGATGATGTGTGTCGTTGTTATTGTACCTTGTTTTATTCCAGCCGCTGCTTCCAACTGATGTCATGGAGTGGGCGTTTTTCCATGGATCGTCTGTGGTGACAGTGGGATCGGAGGATGAGACACTTTGATGTGCACTCTTACACTCCCTTCCCGCATTAGCTAATTTGATCTGCTACTTGATTAGATAATGCACATCAGCTTCGACATGATTTGTCTCCAAGCCAGAAATAACCGAACAATGTGTGTGTGTGTGTGTGTGTGTGTGTGTGTGTGTGTGTGTGTGTGTGTGTGTGTGTGTGTGTGTGTGTGTGTGTGTGTGTGTGTGAGAGAGAGAGAGAGAGAGAGAGAGGGTGTGTGTGTGTGGGGTGTGTGTGTTGTGTTGTGTTGTGTTGTGTTGCGTTGTGTTGTGTTGTGTTGTTGTGTGTGTGTTGTGTGGTGTGTGTGTGTGTGTGTGTGTGTGTGTGTGTGTGTGTGTGTGTGTGTGTGTGTGTGTGTGTATGTGTCTCTCTCTCTCTCTCTCTCTCTCTCTCTCTCTCTCTCTCTCTCTCTCTCTCTCCTGTGTCTATTGAGTGATGTTGTTAATTTACTTTGGGACATGACGTGGACGCAATGGACATTTATTTCTGAGAAGAAGGGGGAAGGATATCGTTCTATATTGTTTGCATATAAAAGCTGTGATTGTTTATGTTTTATTGTGGGCATGATTAATTATGGACATGCAGTGGGGTTATTCAGTAAATGTGTGTGTGTTTTGTGTGTGTGTGTTGTGTGTGTGTGTGTGTGTGTGTTGTGTTGTGTGGTGTATGTGTGTGTGTGTTTGTGTGTGTGTGTGTGTGTGTGTGTGTGTGTGTGTGTGTGTGTGTGTGTGTGTGTGTGTGTGTGTGTGTGTGTGTGTGTTTCAGTTGTATCACGTTTTAGCTGATATTTTAAAATTAGAATCGATGTCGCAACTGTTTTTTGTTTTTTTTTTAGAAAATCGTTTTGCAATTTTCGATTTGATTTTCCATTTTTAACAAACTTATCTTTCACATTATTTCTCGATGTTTATTCAGTCTGTTTTGATTAAATTATATCAACGCTGAGTATGAATCTTTGTAATATGCTGATATTGCAACTGTTAACTGGGCAATAAATAGGTTTATGATGACGACGATGTGCTTTAGTATGTGTATGCATACGTGTGCATATGTGAGTGAGCGTGTAAACACGAACAGTATCTCTGATTCATGCAACTTGTGTAGTTCTTTTGTGACTGGTTAAGCGTTATTAGTGGACATGGTGGCTGCAGAGGTAGCATCATTGGTTTAACAGAAACTCTTCATGGACGCTGATTAGCAGAGTGGAGGCAAAAACTTAGCAGCGAGTTTCTATTTCTAGGGGAAAAATCGATATCCATTCTTCTCACGGTGAAGCGATAAATATTGAACCCAACTCTTTAAAACGAGAATAACATTGTGCATCATGAAAAAATATTCAAAGAAATTGTAAAAGAAAGGTATCGAAACAATTGTGCCATATCTTAGTTTGTTTATAGAAAACCAGAGTGGTGCAAAGCAAGAACTCCTGTCTTTTAAACTGTCTGCAGACGTTTACGAAGGTTCAGTCATCATCATCATCATCATCAGGTGCCCTGCCGCATGGCGTTGGCGACCATGGACTTCCTCCATCTCTATCTCTCGTTGCCCCTAGCATCTTCCCCCACCCTCCTCATCCCCAGCCACTCTGCAAGTCCGTCCAGCATTCTCTCCCTGGGTCTACCTGGTGCTCTCTTTCCCTCCAGCTTTCGTTGGACCAGGTGCTCGCAAATCCCCCTTCCTCATAAAATGGCCTATAAATGTTGCCTGTCTTTTTCCTTATGAAGGTTCAGTCAGGTCTTGCTTGAAAACTTTACTTCCGGCACCCCCCCCCCCCCACCCCCCCAAAAAAAAGAAGAAAAAAAATGGAGAGAGGAGAGACACAGAGACAGAGCACAGACGGAGAGAGAGAGACAGAAAGAAAGTTACAGAGAAGAGAGACAGACAGACAGACAGACAGAGACATACACACACAGAGACAGACAGAGAGATAGAGAGAAAGACAGATAGACAGAAAGAGAAGAGAGAGAGAGAAGCAGACGGACAGACAGCAGAGAGAGTGGGAGACAGACAGACAGACAGAGAGGGAAAGCAGACGGACAAACAGCACAGAGAGAGAGAGAGAGATAGGGGGGGGGGAGAGAGAAGAGATTGAGAGAGAGAGAGCGGAGACAAGACAGACAGACATCAGAGGGACAGACAGACACAGAGACAGACAGAGCCAGAGAGGTAGAGAGAGAGAGAGAGAGAGAGAGAGAGAGAACAGAGAAGACAGCAGAGACAGACAGACAGACAGACAGACAGAAACAAATTTTGTCTTTGCTACCCTCCAACCCACTCAGCTGTTAATGGGTACCGTCTCTGGAAAGAGTTGGGGAAGGTGATGCATTGAGGAGAGGAAATAGGCAACACCGTCATAATACTGGTCTTGAGAGAAGTGAGGTCACTGTTCCTCGTTCTGTTGTGACCTAGAGTTACGGGGAAACTTCGTTTTAGTTATGATTTGAAGGTACATTCTTTCAGTGAATACATGGTTAATGGTTTCAATGGTGTCTGGAAGAAAGTGGTGACTGTTAGAATGTGAAAGTATCATTTCTCTTTGAAGCATGCTGGAATGTTGTTGAAGTCTGAATCTTAGTTGGAAGCATTTTGATAGATGTGAGTTTTTGTGTGTGTGTGTGTGTGCGCGCGCTGTGTGTGTGGCGGTGTGTGTGAGAGAGTGAGAGTGGGTAAGTATATAATATTATAATACTATATATATATATATATGTGTGTGTGTGTTGCGTGCGTGCGTGCGTGCGTGCGTGCGTGTGTGTGTGTGTGTGTATGTTGTGTGTATGTGTGTGTGTTGTGTGTTTGATTTTTGTTTTTAACCACCCTAATGAGTAGTACTTGATTATGAATCATTTTTATTGCTTCTGTACCATCATTACACTTCATTTGCTTTGCATTTGAC
>CM060315.1:24236736-24241736 GCA_030674185.1 Monoplex corrugatus | reverse complement strand
ACCATACTGTATAGAGGACTTTTGAGTAAAATCAAATAATAGACACCACATCATAGCTTCTTGGACTTTTGATAAAGATGAAAGAATGTGAAAAACACCATACTGTATAGAGGACTTTTGAGTAAAATCAAATAATAGACACCACATCATGGCTTCTTGGACTTTTGACAAAGATGAAAGAATGTGATAAACACCATACCGCATAGAGGACTTTTGAGTAAAATCAAATAATAGACACCACATCATAGCTTCTTGGACTTTTGACAAAGATGAAAGAATGTGATAAACACCATACTGTATAGAGGACCGATGCTCTATGCACCCACATGTATGCAATCAAGATACAAGAGAATACGAAAAAGAGAAAGCCACCATACCGCATTGGTTTCGTGTGTGTGTGTGTTGTGTGTGGTGTGTGTGTGTGTGTGTGTGTGTGTGTGTGTGTGTGTGTGTGTGTGTGTGTGTGTGTGTGTGTGTGTGTGTGATGTGTGTGTGTGCGCGCGCGTGTGTGTGCGTTGCGTTGCGTGTGCGCTTGCTTGCTTCCCTGCATGCTGGTGAGCTCTTACAGTTGAGATATTTTTGTCTTCTTTTTTTTTTTCTTTCATTCTTTATTTCTATCACTCTTTTTTATTTCTCGGCTGCTGCTATCATTCTTGGTCTTTGTTTATAGGCGGTTTTTTCCATGCGTGGGACAGTGACAACAACAGCAATGAAGGATGAGACACTTTGATGTGCACTATTTCCTTCTCTTTTCCCATTAACTAATTTGATTAGCTACTTGGTCAGATCATGCACAATCAATCAAATTCGAACTGACGGACTAGCAGCCAAGCAGGTACACGTCTGACTTCTGATCAGAAGTTCCTGGGTTCGATCCGCGTAAGCCCTTTCGCTTTGTGGATGAGAAGGTGGGGAGTTTTCTGTCCCGCTCTTTGCACTGTGGTCAAGTGGGTAAACCTTGAACTTAGAGTCGAGTGTGTGGGTTCGATTCGTCAAGACTCCTCCGCCCGGTTTGGGTGAATCCAGGGTGGAGATTTTCCCAATCTCCCAGGTCACCATGTGTGCAGACCAGCCAGTGCCCATACCCTTCGTGTGTGTGCTTATTCAGAATATGCAGATACGCACGTTAAAGATCCTGTAATTCACGTTAAAGACCCAGCGTGCACGCCTGCTGAAAACAGAACATGTAGACTGTGGAGAAACAAACAAACAAACAAACAAACAAATGTGAAGCAACATTACCGCCCGCGCAGTGTTGTATGACAGGGCTGTACCCGTCGTTTACTATCATAACATATCCTGGCGTGAACCAGGCCTCAGAAAAACAGATACACCTGCATTTCTGGTCAGAAGATTTAAACAGCGCTCTCAGTGTGCATTCGTGAAGTGGTATGAGACCCGACTGTGTGGATTCAGACTTCCCAACGAGTCTATAGCACACTTGGCTTCAGGTTGGAGCCATTTGCCCCCTACCCCCCCAAAACAAAACAAAACAAAAAAACTCAAAAGAAACAAAACACAAACAAACAAAAACAAAACAAAAATCGGGCAATATTTTGACAGGACTGATGGGATTGGAACCCACAACCCTCCAGTCGTAAGTCCGTTTCACTTACCACTGCACCACAGGAGCTGCTTCATATACATATATATATTTTTAAGGGCAAATTAGGGACTCAGCAAATCCCAAGACAATTTTAGTGTATATTTGGGTGCATAACACGTATCAGTTTGACCCTTTGAGTCTCGCACCCTGTCCACCAACTAAAAAAAAAAAAGAAAAAATATGACTTCCTCACCCTATCTAGCAGCTTTCTGCTGGAAGCTAGTGGATAGGGTGAGGGAGTTAAAGAGTTTGGTGAGGGAGTCAAAGAATTGTTTTTTTTCCTTGCTAGCATGGTTGACAATGCAAAATGCTGGTGGACAGAGTGAGATTTGTCAAGGAGTTAAGCTTTTGCTTTGCGAACACGGTTGACAATGCATGATGCTGGTGGACAGGGTGCGGGAGTCAAAATGTTTTAAAGGGTGTCTTTCAGACTACGCGTAGCTAACAATCCCAGACTTTTTATCGAGGAAGATGGTAACCGGTGGATTATGAAATCGCCATATCTTTTTCTGGCCCTAGTTTCAACCCCTTTGAAATCTTAATATTTCTTTGGCAGCACTGATCGGACACGTCCTTGATGTACTACTCTGGTTTTCCTTTCTTTCTTCATTTGAAATGGTTGCTGTCATTTTTGGTTTCCTTTCTCTCTCCTTTTGAAATGGTTGCTGTCAACGTTTATCAGTCAATCAATTGATCAGTCATACAGTCAATCAACTAACCAATAATTCAGTCAAAATCAGTAAGCAGTTTTACTGGGTAACTCTCGATCTGTGTACATATGGAAATGTTCAATACATACATCCGTACTGAACCATTTTAAAATTTATTTCATTTATTTGTTTTTTTTTGTTTTTATCGTCATTTGTTATTTTCTATTCTGTTTATGTTTCTATGTTTCTATATTCGTTTTTATTATCATTTGTTATTTTCTATTTATTTATGTGTGTATGTTTTTCATTCATTCATTCATTCATTCATTTTCATTCTTCATTCATTCTTTTTATTCATTATCATTATTTGTTCATTTATTTGCCTCGGGAACGGTGTCACCAACTCATATGCATGTAATTACGATCGCCCAATAATAGCGCGCATAATCAAATTAACACTGATATAATCATTAGTAAGCATAGTTGTTTTAGGATCGGAAAAGCAAAACGGGAAAGCTATTCCTGGAAGACACGACTACAGATATGATTCGACATTAAGAAAATAAAACAATAAATAAAATAGAATCAAATATAAGAGATGAAATAAATTATGAAAAAAAAAAAAATGGGTGTGCGTGTGACATGGTAATAATTTGTTCGTGTTGCCTTTTTCTCAGATATGGATGCCATCAGGTCTTCTGTGTCCCAAATTACCGGAGTAATTCTATTCTCCATCAGCCCTGTCTTAGCGGTTATGCTTACCTCCCTTCATTGCTCTGGCGGCCTCTGAAAATTGTTTCCCCTTCTTCCACCACCCCTTCTCTGTATCTCTCTCTGTCTCTGTCTCTGTCTCTCTCTCTCACTGTGTGTCTCTCTGTCTCTGTCTCTCTTTCTCTCTGTGTCTCTCTGTCTCTCTGTCCGTCTCTCTGTCTCACTGTCTGTCTCTGTCTCTCTGTCTCTGTCTCTGTCTGTCTGTCTGTCTGTCTGTCTCTCTCTCTCTCTCTGTCTCTCTCTCTATTCCCTCTCCATTATTGTCTTCCCTTGTTGCAAATCTTGACATTTTCTTTGGCTTGCTTGCCTCTGTCCTTTTTTCATAAGTGAACGCAGGGAGCATCGTGAGTGTGTTTGTGTGTGTGTGTGGTGTGTGGTGTGTTGTGTGTAGTTGTGTGTGTGTGTGTGTGTGTGTGTGTGTGTGTGTGTGTGTTGTGTGGTGTGTGTGTGTGTGTGTGTGTGTGTGTGTGTGTGTGTGTGCGTGTGTGTGTGTTTATGTGAGTGGTGTGTGTGTGTGTGTGTGATGTGGTGTGTGTGTGTGTGTGATGGTGTGGGGTGTGTGTGTGTGTATGTTGTGTGGTGTGTGTGTGCGAGAGAGAGAGGGAAGAGAGAGATGTGTGTGTGTGTCCATATGCATCTTCGTGAGAGTGTGTATGTTTGTGCATACGCTCGCGCTCGTGTGAATACTATGCATGTGTATGTATGTGCGTGCATGATAGGAGTGCGCGCATACATGGGCATTGTGTATGCGTCTGTATGCGTGTACGTTTTGTGTGCATGTACTGTCCCACGCGTATGCTTGTACACGTGTGTATGATTAAGTCTCTTGTGTCTCAAATTGAGGAAGCAGTTTTTTCCTCCATTAGCTTGTCGTTAATTGATATCATACTTCCCTCCCTTTTGTGTGTGTGTGTGTGTGTGTGTGTGTGTGTGTGTGTGTTGTGTGTGTGTGTGTGTGTGGATATTTTATGAGCTAAAGAGAAATTTGAGAACCTAGTCACATCTGGAAAGCTAGACGGGAAAAGAGCACCAATTAAACTCAGAAAGAAAATATCAGTTTTGCATGCAGAGTGGCTGAAGACAGAAAGGGTAAGAGATATGCTTGAAGTGACAAAAGATAGAATCGCATGGAGGGCCATGATCGCCAACGCCATGTGGCACGGCACATAATAATGATGATGATGGCACAGGTGGGTTTTTTATCGCCACCATCAAAGTCACTGAAATCGAATGTGTTCCAAGGCCATGGCACAGGTGGTGTTTTTATCGTCACCATCAGACCAGGGCTTAAAACGTTCCGCGGTTTGTAAAAACAAAAAATATATAAAAAAAAAAAAAAAGAGCAAAGGCATCCGTGATCGGCTTGCAAGCGTTCATAGCAAAGGCGCGCAAGTTATGGCCCCTGAGATTTCATCCAAAGACTACAGTTGGTGAACACCTGTAAAACACTCAAGTTAAATGGTGAGTGTTCGTTTTATTATTATGTTTTTAACCCATTCTCGCCTTTTCCCAAATATATCTTCCTGTAATAAAAAAAAATGTGTTTACAGCGATTTTTATGCACGAAATATCTCTTGAAATTATGTCCAGAAAGCGCGAAATGGCATAGATTTACACTTGGTTTTTTAAAAAATTTTCCCGGGAGAGCATGCCCCCGGACCCCCCGGACTACCTTCAGTGTTTTTTTTTCCTCCTGTTTTAAGCCCTGATCAGACTCACGATAAGATCGAGCATAGTCCCGGGCAGTGACAGTCTTGAGAATTTTTGTAGATGCCATTAAACGCTCTCTGTGAAATCTGTTGTGTTCAAAGCCAGTGGCACAGATGGTATTTCTATCGTCACCATCAGACCTTGCGGTAAGATCTGGCATGTTCCAAGGCGATGGCACTCGTCGGTATTTTCGTCGTCGCCATCAGACTTCAAACGACTCCTTTCATAGCCATTAGCACCACAAGACATTCCATCAGATTGCT